>JAVJIX010000078.1:790000-1100000 GCA_036785185.1 Paratrypauchen microcephalus
ATCGATGTAATTACCGTTGATAATCTGCTGCCGGAGGGTCGAGGAAACGGCAGACGGACGATTTATGGAGGATGCTGGCTGTGCTGGAGGAATGGCTGAGGCTAGAGTGAAGACAGGAAACACAATTGAAAAAACATTTGGGTGTTGGGGAAAGGGGGGGGGGATAGAGCAGAAGAAGTGAATGAATAAGGGTGCTCTGTAGCTTGAGGGGCCTGTGAGGCCGATTGTGCCGCCGAGGAGAATGTAGGAGCTGCGTTGGGTGGAGCACAAGCAGCCATCTGATTTATTGAGGCTGGAAAAAGAGAAAATGAAAAGAGAAAAGAGAACATTTTTTTGCACTACCTAGCCAGAGAGAAACGAAATTTCGATTCACTGTATGTTGAACACATATGGCAGAATTGACAATAAAGCTGACTTTGATCATTGATTTTGATCTTTGAAGGTGGGATGGAGGGAAAAGATGTATGTGCAAGGGGATTTTGTGCAGCCAGCGCAGACAGGCACGGGGGAAAGCACGACATGTCCCCCGTTAGGGGGGGCTGAGGAGGTGGACTGAGGAACTGGAGGCGTGCCAATTGCTGAGGCTGCGCGTGCGCTGGAATGAGCGCCAGAGGGGTTGATAGCCCGGGGAAGCGAGGCTCTAACCGAAGCAGGATATAGACGAAACAGTTTTGTTTTGTTATCCTACCGGCTGTAAGCAATGCCTTTATGTTTGAGTTCCTTTTGGAGGCTGGCCACGGTCCAGCTCCTGATATCCCGCCTGGCGGAGGAAACCCGCGGGGAGCTGCGCGGGGAAACGCGGGCTCTGAGGCGGGCATCGAGGCGGGTGCTGCGGCGGGAGTTCTGGGGACTTCGGGAGTGGCTGTCTTGGCGGCGGTTGTGACGGACATCGTGGCTTACGCCAGGCCCTGAGCGACTGTCGAGCGAGCGACGAGCGGGAGGTAGCAAGGAAGGAGGAGACCGGGGATCGCTGAGAGCGATGATCACCGCGACGAGTGCGCGCTTTCGAGGGAGAGCTCCGTGGTGGCGGCGTGGGGGAGATTACGCTTGGAAGGCTGGAAGAGGCACGCAGGCCTACTGCCCGGACTTCGGAGCGAACTGAGGAGTGCCGTGCGGCGTTTCTGGTCGCGGCCCGCTGGGAACCGTCTTCGTGGGACCGCCGCCGAAGTGAGGAGATGTCAGACTGTGATGCGCCGAACAGATCTGAATTCGAATCGGATGGGTTAATGATCAGTTCTTGCTCCATTGTGCTGGCGGGTCTGTCTCGTGCTCTGTCGAGTTAGCCAAGACGAACTGGAATGAAGGGATGAGCAGCTATAAATAGATTCTGGGAAATTAGAGGTGTGGTTATGGTGAACTGTGATTTGCTGGTGAGGAGGAGAAAGTGGTTGAGGCGTGGTCCTGCTCCTGAATTTCAGTAAATCATATTAACTCCATTTAAGCGGAAAGGGCTGTGGCTGTTTAGTCTTTTGTTCTAAGTAAATTCATAATGTGAGAATGCATCACACCCATTAAATGCCCTGAATGGACACTTAATAAGCTGTTTGAGAGATGCTAAATAAATAAACCTACTTTGTATAAAAGGATTGAACCATGCACTCTAGCCAAGTTGAACTCAATCAAGTGACACAAGAATTCTATGGTACGTCAGTGCAATACATCAAGAGGGTTTGCATGGAAACAGAACCAAAATCTGTTCTTATGAAGTTTTTGAATAAAACTCAGTCTGTTTATTTCTTTTAACCATTACCTTTCTTTAACTTAAGAAAAGAGATAAGAGGGATAAATAACCTGCAGATTATGTGAGAAGGACCAATAATTACAATTTTGAATTAAATATTATTATTTTTTTTTTTCAAATGCATCTCTGCAGGCTGATCACACAGGTCACATTAATCCGACTGCTCTGAAAAGCTACAGACGCCACATGGTTTTACTAGAAAAGGCGGGAATTAAACAAGTAATACATTTAAACTTAATTATACTTAGACAAACTTTAAACAAGGGAAATTGCTTGGACAAAGTAGCTTACATATAACAAAATATATGAATAGCAAAGGAAAATATATAGATGATAAATTCTAAATAATAAGAAAAAAATACCAAGAGACCAGGGTCTATGGGCAGAACTATGTGCCACCAGAAACTGAATTTGAATCACATAATTTGAAATTGTATTTTTTAATTTGAATCATTGCATTTAAAAACTGAATCTGAATAGTATCATTTGAAATTGAATTGATTAGTTTGTAACAAGAATCTAATACAATTTGAAAATCCACTCTTTTTATATGCTCATGTTCAGTTCCCAAGTTCAAATTCTGTTTACTGTGACAAACATCCGGGTAGTTTAAGGATGGAAGGAAGAGCAATCGAGCTCAGATATACAGGATTCCTCTGTCTGCTGCTACACCGAGACTCGTAAAAACGTTTCAGTACGGCCCGACTCTGATCCCGAACGCGAAGAAGTTGCAACTCAGCGGCTTCAGCAGGACGTCTCCGAATGGTTAGTTTGAAATGTTAATGTCTGGAAACAATACTTTCGTTAGCTTGTTTATGTATACTGTTACGGTTAGCATGTAGCCAGCATCTAGCCTATGTTGTTAGCTTTTCATGTTGCTCTGATTGAATGACTTGAATATGTGACTATGTTTACATGCACTTAATATCCCGAATATAAGGCTTATCCCGGTTTGGATCAAATTTGGGACACAGTGTTTACTGTTATAATAATAACTATTAATAATACTGTTACACAGAGTAATGGGGTTATTGATATCCCGGTTTACATGAAAAACACTAGTATACTGATGTGTTGTTACATTAAAGCATTCTCTGTACATGTGTGTAACCTGTTGTAGTTGGAGCAGGAGTAGTTGTAGTTGGAGCAGGAGTAGTTGTAGTTGGAGCAGGAGTAGTTGTACAGACATAAATATGTCATTGATAAAGCTAATTATAGATGTTGTTATTCAACCTTTCACATATGTACTGTATGTAATTTATCATTCACCCTAGAAATATTTCCCGACCGCATGAAAGTAGCCAAAATAAAACCACTTTTTAAAAAAGGAAATAAAAATGATACCTCGAACTATACACCTGTTTCACTGCTTTCACAGTTCTCTAAAATACTAGAAAAAACTATTCATGATCAGGTTGAACAAATTTATTGAAATATATAAAATTTTAAGCAACAGCCAATATGGATTTCGCTCTAAACATTCAACTGCTACAGCACTAATGGAACTGACAGAAGAAATAACCAATGCCATGGACAATAAACAGTTTTTGGTCAGCATTTTCATAGACCTTCAAAAAGCATTTGACACTGGATCATGAGATACTATTGCAAAAATTATATAAATATGGCATAAGAGGGGTAGCACATCAGTGGGTCACGAGCTACTTAAAAGACCGATATCAGTATGTGGAAATCGATAACAATAAATCAGAGTATTACCTTACATTATGTGGAGTACCCCAAGGATTGGTTCTTGGACCTATACTTTTCCTTATTTATGTTAATGATCTTGTCTCTGTTTCCAGTTTACTCAAATGTATTTTGTTTGCAGATGATACTACTCTATTTTACTCAGGAAAAAATATAAATGTGGTTTTACAAATAGTAGAGAGTTTCAGAAAACTTTTATATGGTTCAAAGCCAACAAACTATCTATAAATATTAGTAAGACAAAGTTTATGATTTTTAGTTGCAAAAGGAAAGACATAGATGCAAGATTGGTCATACAAGGACTGGAGATTGAAAGGACAAGTGAGATCAAGTTTTTAGGTGTTATAATTGATGAACATTTGACATGGAAATCACACATAGAACAAGTTAAATCAAAAGTATCACAAACAATAGCTGTGTTACACAAAGTGAAGGACTGTCTTGGGGAAAATGCCATGTTTCTTTTATATAACTCACTGGTTGTTCCATATCTGACTTATTGTATTGAAGTGTGGGGAAGTGCCTGTAGAACCCTCATTGAACCAATCTTCCTTTTACAGAAACGCGCTATTCGTGTGGTAAATGGAAGTGGATACAGAGCCCACACAAACCCTATATTTGTACAATTAAAAACATTAAAATTTAAAGATTTGGTAGAATATAAAAAGAGAGAAACTAGTTATAAATTAAGAGGAACTGATATTTTTTTCTAAACCAGTATTCAGAACAAAACCAAAGGAAAGATGTGTCACAATCCAAGGAGTCAGTCTATGGAACAGTCTTGAGCATGAAATTAAAACTTCTAAGTCTATTCAAGTTTTCAAGAAAAATGTGAAAGTGGAATTAATGAAAAGATATAGTAGTACTGCGCAGTAAAAAGATTATGTTGTATTATTGTTATTGTTATTGTTATTATTGGTAATGTTATATATATTTTGTTGTAATATAATTTTGAGTTGATAAGGGGCAGATATCATAAGCTTATGCTTCTTTCTGTTCCCTTTTCATTCATATTTAAGTTATAATTGTATAGATGCAATTGTGTTGCGTCTGTTATTTTTGTTTTGTTTTAACGAATGAAATTGAAAAAAAAATGAAAAATAAATTGAAAAGTTGTAGGTGGTGAATTGTTACAATCATCAGTTACACAGCAGGAGGTTGGTCCAGTGACAGTTGTGTAGGAGGACAGTTCAGGTAGTAGTGTGCTCAGAGCAATGGTGGAGCCCGTGTTTGGTGCTGCACAGCCGTGGACTGGGATTGATGAAGGTGAAGGTGTTGTTGCTGAAAAATCATAGCAGTTGTAGTCATCATAATAATAACATCTAATCACACGTGTTAGTTGAAATTGAGCTAGCGTAACTTCAGCCTGGAAGACCTAACTTCGCTCCCATCTACCTTACCGCATCTCCAGAGTTTACCTGCTCCTCAGCCTTCATCACCTCACTCCAAATCCTCCTCACTGCTGCTTGTCGCACTTCCTCCTTATCCAATCAGTGCCCACTTTGCCCAATTTAAACCCCCATGGCAGATGCACAGCCTCTTCAGTTTGCCCCCCACTCTACGTCCTCGCCTTTACCACCTCCAGTGTCCAGGCCCCAGGGTGAAGACTCCTAAATTTCAGCTAAACGTCGGCCAAACCCGTGACTGTAATGTCTTCTGTCAGAGGCTCAGCGCCAAAGGGAACTCATTCAACAAAGCTTACTAATACTTTCTCTTTGTGTCTGTCTGAGTCTCTCCAGGTGGAAATGTTGATCTTGTTTTTGAAATCCTTCAGGCTTTCATTATTTTAAACATGTTATTTATGAGCTCACAAGAAGCAAATCAATATATAATGTGCCGATAAATAACAAGTGTTTCCACTGATTTAAGACAAACCTGTAGTTATGAAGCAGTTGGTCTCCAGTGCGTTACATTGTATAGAAGTCGTGCATGGGCCTGTCAGAGGATCACAGGTCAGGCATCGCAGGGAGCCAGGTCCTGGGGGAGGCGGCACTGCAACACACACCAGTTCATTATAAACTCTTTATTTTCTGTGATTCCTCAAACTTAATATGTGGACTTAACACTTATTTTCTTTAACAAATGAAGTGTACTCACGTGGTGGGGTATTTTTGTTGCAGTTTGTTTGGTCACAGCATGTGGCTTGTGCAAACACCTGACCAGATCCAGTGTTTAAGGAGTATGTCTCTGTGTATGTGCCTGGATTTGGACACAGCGAGGAGTCTGCACATTTCTTTATTGTTTTGATAGTATTAACTCCAGCTTCAGTAACTAAAAAGGAATAAAAGTTTGGAAATTATTCAAAACATATAATGTAATTTCATAAAAAGAAAATATGAATGAATTTTGTGATGAAATTTTACTTTGTGTTGTTGATACAAAGCACCTGGTCTCTGTTACTTGACACTGTTTCACTGCTGCTTGTTTGCATTCTGGATCATTGGGGTCTGCACAAACGCTACAGCTCAATGCAGAAGCTGTTGAAACACAACACAAATCATTTATAATAAGACATTAATGCTTCTCTCTTAGGTACAAAAGTAATGTTTCCTGTTATAATATATGTACAACGAACACTGTTAACATGTCATTCAACTTATCTGCACTTACAAATATTCAACTATAATCCAGAGTCTATTTTTAGGTCTAGTTTTAAATTATCCTAGGCCATTATTTATTTATTTATTATATTGTTCTGTTGCATGTTACTTTTTCGTGCTGTTCTTGATCTGTGCGTTGCAACACTGGAATTTCCCCACTGTGGGACTAATAAAGTCATATCTTATAACACGTCTTTAAGTCTTTAGCTCTCCCGGTAAAACACACAAATACATTCATACTACAAGAAGTGTAGTATTCTAATGGGAAGTATTCTAATGAATAGTTCCTATTTTCTAATGAAACATAATTAATAATGAACAGATTTATGCATTTCCCAAAAATGACCCATCATTTTGAGAACAAGTAAATTAATGAAAGTACAAGTTAAGAAACACAAATGTTCATCCCTTTTAATGTGACATGATTACACATAGTGGTGATGGTACTATTAATACTTGTACCAAGTACACAGCTGGTTGTGGAGATTGGCCTGTCCACAGAATTCATACTAGATAATGTATGTAAGAGCCATTTCGTACATTCTGTATGTGTGGGAGCCATTTTGTTTTTCTAAATATTCTGTTTTCAAAATGGCCGTCTGCCCGCTTTGATGTGGAAAACACGTTCTGATTGGCTCGCTTTGATCCGTTATTCTTTGATCTTTTATCTTTGATCCTGCTTGGTATATAATCGCGCACAGCACACATCTCTGAAGACACAAGACTGAAGACACACGACACAGAAGGACAGAAGACCACCACAAGACAAGACACCACACCAAGACACACGCATATACACACACAAGAAGAAACGACTACGCTACGTAAGGATAGAAGCCGCGGTCTGGTGGCCAGGAGGTTACCCTGAGCCGAGAGATGACGGGGTATTAGGACGTCCTGGACCACAGAAGCTACACAGTCTTTTGACCATCACGTAATCGTCACGTAAGACGGATTCCATTCGGGAGCATACGAAGCACGGTCTCCTGAGCGACAAACGGGAATACACCTCGCCACAAGGCATGAACGGACGTCAAGTTACACCGTCGACATCGAAACATAGGGTGAGTCCTGTCGGGAGCCAAGAAGTACAAGTAAGCCCGGTCTCCCAGTGACAGCCAGGAACTCACCACTATACGACACGTAAGGACGCCAAGAAGGACATCACAACACATACAGAGCCTTACACAACACGCATAGGAAACCACAAGCCTCAGAAATTCCCCCTTTCCGTTTCCTTCCTTCTTTATTTCTTTTTTTTTTGTTTTATCCACTCTGTACGACCTTCACTTTAGTAAAGATAGAAAAGACAAACTTTTGATTCAAGACTCTTTAATTTACGTTACTTGACGCGTCAGAAAGAAACTTCAAGAAACACCGAGGCCGAGGCTCGTGAGTTGGTTCGTGGCCGCACTCACAATGTGAATCATTAAAAAATGTCAAATAAGTCAAATAAACTCTAACATAATGTAAATCATAGCAACAATAGCAGCAACAATAAAGCCTTAATGGGTATATTAAATGTTACCTGAGCTGCAGAAAGTCAGCGTTAGAGCCAAAGAAAGCAGTATCTGTCCCTTCATGCTCATTTCTCTGTAGTTTCCTCTGTGTTTGCCTTTAGATTACTTGTAGTTTGGAGATCCACCTGTATCTTAAATATTTTTCACTAGCAAGGACCACGCCGTCAACGTAATGCGGTGCAGATATTTATTATTGAGTGATTGTGGATAACTGGTTGGGAAGGCAGTGATGGCTGGGTTGAGACGATGGATGGGGGCTCCGTCTCAATCTTCAGTTGGCCCAGACCCCTCAGGAGATGACTTATGGCTGAAAGACAACGAGATAGGGGTGGGAGGGAGGGGTCGAGTTAGCCAAGACGAACTGGAATGAAGGGATGAGCTGCTATAAATAGCTTCTGGGGAAATTAGAGGTGTGGTTATGGTGAGCTGTGATTCGCTGGTGAGGAGGAGAAAGTGGTTGAGGCGTGATCCTGCTCCTGAATTTCAGTTAATCATATTAACTCCATTTCACTAGCAAGGACCACGCTGTCAACGTAATGCGGTGCAGATATTTATTATTGAGTGATTGTGGATAACTGGTTGGAAAGGCAGTGATGGCTGGGTTGAGACGATAGATGAGGGCTGCGTCTCAATCTTTAGTTGGCCCAGCTGGAGCGGGACCCCCAAAAGTTTTAAAAGTTTTAAAAGTAGAATGGGCCTGTAGGAGGTCACTGAGGTCGTGACGAACGTACACAAGGTAGGCGTTGGAGGCCCAGCGACCGAGGGTTCGGATTTTCCGGTCGGGTACGCCTGCCCTTGCGGCGGACGTAGCGGCGCCGATGCGGAAGGAATGAATGGAGAACTAATGGGGAGCGATGCCCGAAAACCGTAAGATTTCTTTGAAATGTTTAGAAAACCAGGATCTGGAAGCCATCTTACCCATTTCTGTAATGAATAGCGGATCATCTTGGGAGGAATTGGAAGTGCGTCGTAAAACGAGATATTTAATGAAAGGTTCGTACGGACTTAGCGGAGAGTCAAGGCGAAAGAGGTGGATAGGGAAGGTGTATCCCAACTGATCCGTTTTACTCTTGCGGAGAGTAAAGATGAGTAAGTCGTGAGAGTGTATGGCGAGATTGGAAAGCTTAGGGTGGATGGATGGAACGAAGACGCTGGATGTTGGAGCGATTTCCGAGCAGCGGAGAAAGCCAAAGAAGGCTAGGAGGAACTTGCATTCAAGAGTAAGGTCTGTGGAAGGTGAGAGGTAGCCGGAGCGCAGAGTGAGAATGCAGTGATAGAGAAGGTCCGAAGTAAGTGGTAAGCGTTTTGGAGGAAGGTGAGGTTCAGTTTTTGCAATCCTTTAATCAGCATTGAAACGTGAGCATGAGATAGGGACTGGCAGTCCTCGCCAGAAGCCAGCTTATATAGGAGATTTATCCCGGAGAGGTAAGCCTGAATGGTGGGGATGCGGATATTCCTGGAGTGGCGGGAGAAGGTGATGAAACAGCAGATAGTGGTGACGTCGAATGAGCAGAGGGGTAGCTGATGAAAATCAAGAAACCCTTTGAAGTTGTTCCATCCGGTAAGGTAGGTGTAAAGTGAACTCGGTGCGAGGCTGTCGAGGATGGCCTGTTGTGAGACGGAGACGAGAGATGCCAGAGCCGGGTGGCTTAGCTGAAGATGGTGGTCGAAAATGGAGGAATTGGAACGGGCTGGTTGTTCGAGTGCGGAGCCAAGCTTCTGAATTTCTGAAAATCGAAACGAGAGAGTGAATCAGCAATGGAGTTATCGTGACCTGGAACATGGGCGGCGCGAATGACAAACTGGTTCTGAGCGGACACAAAAGTGAGTTTTCGGAGGAACTGAGAGATTACGGGGGAACGGGAACTTCCCTTGTTGATGATGTGGACCGCTGCGGTGCTGTCGGAATGGATGAGGATGCACTTGCATGACCACTCATGTCCCCAAAGGATGGCTGCAATTATGATGGGGTAAATTTCAAACAATGCGGAAGAGCAGTCTGCTGGTCTGAGATCGAGGAGCTCAGGGGGCCATGTGGAAGAGAACCACCTTCCCTGATAGAACCCTCCAAAGCCGACTGAAGGTGCTGTATCGGTGAAGAGTTGGATGTCTTCGGGAGAAGAAAGGAATTTGTTGTAAAGAAGGAGATGCCGTTCTAGGAATCCAGAAAATGTTTCTATAGGTGCATATCGGACCTGCAAGCACTGCTCAGCTTGTTTGATGGAGGGAGGGGACAGATGCGGCCTTTGTAAGAAGATGTGAAAGGAAGGGTTTACCCTGAGGAATAATACGGATGGCGTAGTTAAGGTGACCGAGAAGCGCTAGGAGTTGTCTCTTGGTGCATGAGGTTGCTAGAATGAAGTTGGAGAGGAGCAGAGAGATTCGCTGGACCTTCTCGGGAGGAAGTGATGCTTGGAAAGAGACAGAGTTGAGAGTTATGCCGAGAAATTCAATTGATGTGCAGGGGCCGAGGGTCTTTTCCTCGGAAAGAGGAACTCCAAGGTTGGAGAAGGCTTTGATGAGTGACGATAAACATAGACGAGGGGAAGAAGACGCGGGAGTTACGACCAGGAAGTCGTCCAGGAGGTGTAGGACGTAGGGAAGTTTAAAGTTGTTGATGAGAATCCAACATAAGGCTTCGGACAGGGAGTCGAAAACTTTAGGACTGCTGCGGCAGCCGAATGTCAAGCGCACAGCGAAGTAATACGACCCTTTCCAGAAGACTCCGAAGTAGCGCCAGAATTCGGGGTGGATGGGTAGGACCTTGAAGGCACTGGTGATGTCCGCTTTAGAGAGCCATGCTCCATGGCCTGCGAGACGAATGAGAGAGATGGCGTGATTGATAGTGACGTACTGCATGGAAAAATCTGGGGCGGGAATTAGACTGTTAATGCTGGGAACGTCTGTACCATGAGGTGAAGATAGGTCAATGATAAGCCGTTTCTTCTCGGAGTATTTGCGCGTAGCTATGCCGATGGGGCTGATGCGAAATGACTCTTAAGGAGGGTATTTGAAGGGACCGATCATGAACCCTTCAGCGACTTCCTTCGCCAAGAGGTTATCCACGGCAGAGGGATCTGTGAGCGCAGACTGGAGGTTTCTGCACGAGTGTGAAGATTCTGGCAGAATTTCGATGCCAGGGTGAAAACCGTTATTAAAACCATCAACTAGAAAATTGACGAACTTGCGATCAGGGTGATTGCGGAGAGTGATAATTAGTGCGTTTACCTTTACTGGGGTGGTAACAGTGTGAGAGGCTCTCTTTCCGTCGATGACGACTGGATTGTGCGGGCAAGAAAACCTGGCGTGGGCGCCCCCGCAAAAGGAGCAGATGTGAAGGAGCCTGCAACTAGAACTGCTGCAACCCAGATCGTTGAATTTATTGCAGATCATCCTTCCGCCCTGATACAAGATGGGGCGTCCATGGGAGTCGATGCCTCTACTGATGGGTATGAGGGCGGTAGGGCGGGCTGAAAAAGGGTGGGGAGTCACGGGTGGAGGAGGAGCGGCCGAAGACAGACGATTGAAGGTTGGGTTCTTCGAAGCCGGGGGACGCTTGTGAGAGGGCGTGGCCACTGAGCAAAGTGAAGCAGGATGGGAGGGAGCTCCGCAGAGATCGCATGAGAGAGAGGTGCGAGCTGCGAAGACCCTGCAGTAGAGTTCGGAATCCAGGGCCCCCCCTGTTGAATTGTTGTAGCCTGCCTACTGCTTGGGTGGCAAAGAGAACGTGGTAATTGTAAAACCCCGTCCCGCCGAAATGCAGTGCGAGGTCGAGGATTATTGACAGGTAATCGTCTAATTCGGCTCTCCGGTTGGGAAAAATGGAGCAGATGACGTCCCAATAAAAAGAGAAAGCGAGTGCGAATTTGGTTGGGGTGAGGTCTTTGGAACGAGAAGGGGTAGTTTGTAGCATAAACGATGTGAGGCCCTGGCTGGTTAGGAGATCCCCCGGCTGGTTTGCGCTGACGAGAGAAGGTTGGATCAACTGAGCAAGATCGATGTAATTACCGTTGATAATCTGCTGCCGGAGGGTCGAGGAAACGGCAGACGGACGATTTATGGAGGATGCTGGCTGTGCTGGAGGAATGGCTGAGGCTAGAGTGAAGACAGGAAACACAAGATTGAGCAGAAGAAGTGAATGAATAAGGGTGCTCTGTAGCTTGAGGGGCCTATGAGGCCGATTGTGCCGCCGAGGTGAATGTAGGAGCTGCGTTGGGTGGAGCACAAGCAGCCATCTGATTTATTGAGGCTGGAAAAAGAGAAAATGAAAAGAGAACATTTTTTTGCACTACCTGGCCAGAGAGAAACGAAATTTCGATTCACTGTATGTTGAACACATATGGCAGAATTGACAATAAAGCTGACTTTGATCATTGATTTTGATCTTTGAAGGTGGGATGGAGGGAAAAGATGTATGTGCAAGGGGATTTTGTGCAGCCAGCGCAGACAGGCACGGGGGAAAGCACGACATGTCCCCCGTTAGGGGGGGCTAAGGAGGCGGACTGAGGAACTGGAGGCGCGCCAATTGCTGAGGCTGCGCGTGCGCTGGAATGAGCGCCAGAGGGATTGGTAGCCCGGGGAAGCGAGGCTCTAACCGAAGCAGAATATAGACGGAACAGTTTTGTTTTGTTATCCTACCGGCTGTAAGCAATGCCTTTATGTTTGAGTTCCTTTTGGAGGCTGGCCACGGTCCAGCTCCTGATATCCCGCCTGGCGGAGGAAACCCGCGGGGAGCTGCGCGGGGAAACGCGGGCTCTGAGGCGGGCATCGAGGCGGGTGCTGCGGCGGGAGTTCTGGGGACTTCGGGAGTGGCTGTCTTGGCGGCGGTTGTGACGGACATCGTGGCTTACGCCAGGCCCTGAGCGACTGTCGAGCGAGCGACGAGCGGGAGGTAGTAAGGAAGGAGGAGACCGGGTATCACGCTGAGAGCGATGATCACCGCGACGAGTGCGCGCTTTCGAGGGAGAGCTCCGTGGTAGCGGCGTGGGGGAGATTACGCTTGGAAGGCTGGAAGAGGCACGCAGGCCTACTGCCCGGACTTCGGAGCGAACTGAGGAGCGCCGTGCGGCGTTCCTGGTCGCGGCCCGCTGGGAACCGTCTTCGTGGGACCGCCGCCGAAGTGAGGAGATGTCAGACTGTGATGCGCCGAACAGATCTGAATTCGAATCGGATGGGTTAATGATCAGTTCTTGCTCCATTGTGCTGGCGGGTCTGTCTCGTGCTCTGTCGAGTTAGCCAAGACGAACTGGAATGAAGGGATGAGCAGCTATAAATAGATTCTGGGAAATTAGAGGTGTGGTTATGGTGAACTGTGATTCGCTGGTGAGGAGGAGAAAGTGGTTGAGGCGTGGTCCTGCTCCTGAATTTCAGTAAATCATATTAACTCCATTTAAGCGGAAAGGGCTGTGGCTGTTTAGTCTTTTGTTCTAAGTAAATTCATAATGTGAGAATGCATCACACCCATTAAATGCCCTGAATGGACACTTAATAAGCTGTTTGAGAGATGCTAACTAAATAAACCTACTTTGTATAAAAGGATGGAACCATGCACTCTAGCCAACTTGAACTCAATCAAGTGACACAAGAATTCTATGGTACGTCAGTGCAATACATCAAGAGGGTTTGCATGGAAACAGAACCAAAATCTGTTCTTATGAAGTTTTTGAATAAAACTCAGTCTGTTTATTTCTTTTAACCATTACCTTTCTTTAACTTAAGAAAAGAGATAAGAGGGATAAATAACCTGCAGATTATGTGAGAAGGACCAATAATTACAATTTTGAATTAAATATTTTTTTTTTTTTTTTTTCAAATGCATCTCTGCAGGCTGATCACACAGGTCACATTAATCCGACTGCTCTGAAAAGCTACAGACGCCACATGGTTTTACTAGAAAAGGCGGGAATTAAACAAGTAATACATTTAAACTTAATTAGACTTAGACAAACTTTAAACAAGGGAAATTGCTTGGACACAGTAGCTTACATATAACAAAATATATGAATAGCAGAGGAAAATATATAGATGATAAATTCTAAATAATAAGAAAAAAATACCAAGAGACCAGGGTCTATGGGCAGAACTATGTGCCACCAGAAACTGAATTTGAATCACATAATTTGAAATTGTATTTTTTAATTTGAATCATTGCATTTAAAAACTCAATCTGAATAGTATCATTTGAAATTGAATTGATTAGTTTGTAACAAGAATCTAATACAATTTGAAAATCCACTCTTTTTATATGCTCATGTTCAGTTCTCAAAATTCAAATTCTGTTTACTGTGACAAACATCCGGGTAGTTTAAGGATGGAAGGAAGAGCAATCGAGCTCAGATATACAGGATTCCTCTGTCTGCTGCTACACCGAGACTCGTAAAAACTTTTCAGTACGGCCCGAGTCTGATCCCGAACGCGAAGAAGTTGCAACTCAGCGGCTTCAGCAGGACGTCTCCGAATGGTTAGTTTGAAATGTTAATGTCTGGAAACAATACTTTCGTTAGCTTGTTTATGTATACTGTTACGGTTAGCATGTAGCCAGCATCTAGCCTATGTTGTTAGCTTTTCATGTTGCTCTGATTGAATGACTTGACTATGTGACTATGTTTACATGCACTTAATATCCCGAATATAAGGCTTATCCCGGTTTGGATCAAATTTGGGACACAGTGTTTACTGTTATAATAATAACTATTAATAATACTGTTACACAGACTAATGGGGTTATTGATATCCTGGTTTACATGAAAAACACTAGTATACTGATGTGTTTTTCCATTAAAGCATTCTCTGTACATGTGTGTAACCTGTTGTAGTTGGAGCAGAAGTAGTTGTAGTTGGAGCAGAAGTAGTTGTAGTTGATGCAGGAGTAGTTGTGGTTGGTGGATCGTTACAATCATCAGTTACACAGCAGGAGGTTGGTCCAGTGACAGTTGTGTAGGAGGACAGTTCAGGTAGTAGTGTGCTCAGAACAGAGGTGGAGCATGTGTTTGGTGCTGCACAGCCGTGGACTGGGATTGATGAAGGTGAAGGTGTTGTTGCTGAAAAATCATAGCAGTTGTAGTCATCATAATAATAACATCTAATCACACGTGTTAGTTGAAATTGAGCTAGCGTAACTTCAGCCTGGAAGACCTAACTTCGCTCCCATCTACCTTACCGCATCTCCAGAGTTTACCTGCTCCTCAGCCTTCATCACCTCACTCCAAATCCTCCTCACTGCTGCTTGTCGCACTTCCTCCTTATCTAATCAGTGCCCACTTTGCCCAATTTAAACCCCCATGGCAGATGCACAGCCTCTTCAGTTTGCGCCACACTCTACGTCCTCGCCTTTACCACCTCCAGTGTCCAGGCCCCAGGGTGAAGACTCCTAAATATCGGCTAAACGTCGGCCCAACCCGTGACTGCAATGTCTTCTGTCAGAGGCTCAGCGCCAAAGGGAACTCATTCAACAAAGCTTACTAATACTTTCTCTTTGTGTCTGTCTGAGTTTCTCCAGGTGGAAATGTTGATCTTGTTTTTGAAATCCTTCAGGCTTTCATTATTTTAAACATGTTATTTATGAGCTCAAAAGAAGCTAATCAATATATAATGTGCCGATAAATAACAAGTGTTTCCACTGATTTAAGACAAACCTGTAGTTATGAAGCAGTTGGTCTCCAGTGCGTTACATTGTATAGAAGTGGTGCATGGGCCTGTCAGAGGATCACAGGTCAGGCATTGCAGGGGGCCAGGTCCTGGGGGAGGCGGCACTGCAACACACACCAGTTCATTATAAACTCTTTATTTTCTGTGATTCCTCAAACTTAATATGTGGACTTAACACTTATTTTCTTTAACAAATGAAGTGTACTCACGTGGTGGGGTATTTCTGTTGCAGTTTGTTTGGTCACAGCATGTGGCTTGTGCAAACACCTGACCAGATCCAGTGTTTAAGGAGTATGTCTCTGTGTATGTGCCTGGATTTGGACACAGCGAGGAGTCTGCACATTTCTTTATTGTTTTGATAGTATTAACTCCAGCTTCAGTAACTAAAAAGGAATAAAAGTTTGGAAATTATTCAAAACATATAATGTAATTTCATAAAAAGAAAATATGAATGAATTTTGTGATGAAATTTTACTTTGTGCTGTTGCTACAAAGCACCAGGTCGCTGTTACTTGACACTGTTGCGCTGTTGATTGTTGGCATGTTAGATCATTGGGGTCTGTACAAATGCTACAGATCAATGCAGAAGCTGTTGAAACACAACACAAATCATTTATAATAAGACATTAATGCTTCTCTCTTAGGTACAAAAGTAATGTTCCCTGTTATAACACGTCTTTAAGTCTTTAGCTCTCCCGGTAAAACACACAAATACATTCATACTACAAGAAGTGTAGTATTCTAATGGGAAGTATTCTAATGAATAGTTCCTATTTTCTAATGAAACACAATTAATAATGAACAGATTTATGCATTTAAGTAAATTAATGAAAGTACAACTAATAAGGTACAAGTTAAGAAACACAAATGTTCATCCCTTTTAATGTGACATGATTACACATGGTGGTGATGGTACTATTAATACCTGTACCAAGTACACAGCAGTATGCTGGTTGTGGAGATTGGCCTGTCCACAGAATTCATACTGGATAATGTGAATCGTTAAAAAATGTCAAATAAGTCAAATAAACTCTAACATAATGTAAATCATAGCAACAATAGCAGCAACAATAAAGCCTTAATGGGTATATTAAATGTTACCTGAGCTGCAGAAAGTCAGCGTTAGAGCCAAAGAAAGCACTATCTGTCCCTTCATGCTCATTTCTCTGTAGTTTCCTCTGTGTTTGCCTTTAGATTACTTGTGGTTTGGAGATCCACCTGTATCTTAAATATTTTTAAGTGGAAAGGGCTGTGGCTGTTTAGTCTTTTGTTCTAAGTAAACTCATAATGTGAGAATGCATCACACCCATTAAATGCCCTAAATGGACACTTAATAAGCTGTTTGAGAGATGCTAAATAAATAAACCTACTTTGTATAAAAGGATGGAACCATGCACTCTAACCAAGTTGAACTCAATCAAGTGACACAAGAATTCTATGGTAGTGCAATACGTCAAGAGGGTTTGCATGGAAACAGAACCAAAATCTGTTCTTATGAAGTTTTTGAATAAAACTCGGTCTGTTTATTTCTTTTAACCATTACCTTTCTTTAACTTAAGAAAGATAAGAGGGATAAATAACCTGCAGATTATGTGAGAAGGACCATTAATTACAATTTTGAATTAAATAATTAATTCATTTTTTTTTTCAAATGCACCTCTGCAGGCTGATCACACAGGTCACATTAATCCGACTGCTCTGAAAAGCTACAGACGCCACATGGTTTTACTAGAAAAGGCGGGAATTAAACAAGTAATACATTTAAACTTAATTAGACTTAGACAAACTTTAAACAAGGGAAATTGCTTGGACAAAGTAGCTTACATATAACAAAATATATGAATAGCAAAGGAAAATATATAGATGATAAATTCTAAATTGGCGGCACGGTAGCTGAGTGGTTAGCGCTCTTGCTTCACAGCAAGAAGGTTCCAGGTTCGATCCCCGGGTCGCCTGGGCCTTTCTGTGTGGGAGTTTGCATGTTTCTCCCCGTGTCGGGATGGGTTTTCTCCGGGCACTCCGGTTTCCCCCATCAACCCAAAACATGCACCATAGGTACCTCCAGCTTAGGTCCTGACCAAAGTACAAACCGAAGCAAGAAGATCATGGAGATGGTCCCCGGGCGCCCTAATGTGTGTGCTGCCCACTGCTCCTAATATATGTATATATATAGGATGGGTTAAAATGCAGAGAAGAATTTCTCCAGTGTGAGATCAATAAAGTCACTTCTTCTTCTAAATAAGAAGAAAAAAATACCAAGAGACCTATGGGCAGAACTATGTGCCACCAGAAACTGAATTTGAATCACATAATTTGAAATTGTATTTTTTAATTTGAATCATTGCATTTAAAAACTGAATCTGACTCTTTTTATATGCTCATGTTCAGTTCTCAAAATTCAAATTCAGTTTTCTGTGACAAACATCCGGGTAGTTTAAAAATGGAAGGAAGAGCAATCGAGCTCAGATATACAGGATTCCTCTGTCTGCTGCTACACCGAGACTCGTAAAAACTTTTCAGTACGGCCCGAGTCTGATCCCGAACGCGAAGAAGTTGCAACTCAGCAGCTTCATCAGGACGTCTCCGAATGGTTAGTTTGAAATGTTAATGTCTGGAAACAATACTTTTTGTTAGCTTGTTTATGTATACTGTTACGGTTAGCATGTAGCCAGCATCTAGCCTATGTTGTTAGCTTTTCATGTTGCTCTGATTGAATGACTTGAATATGTGACTATGTTTATATGCACTTAATATCCCGAATATAAGGCTTATCCCGGTTTGGATCAAATTTGGGACACCGTGTTTACATGAACACAGAGTAATGGGGTTATTGCTATTCAAGTTTTCAAGATTCAAGATTGTTTATTTGTCATACACAGAATCAACACAGGGTCAACAATGCAATGAAATGCTTAGGATCAGAGGAACCGTTGACTCGCGTCATCAGGCTGCACTGCAAAATGGACGCACTGATCAGTCCCTCTGTACCGACTCACTCCTTTATCTTATTGCTACCCCGGTTTACATGAAAAACACTAGTATACCAATGTGTTGTTCCATTAAAGCATTCTCTGTACACGTGTGTAACCTGTTTAACCAGGGCTCTCAAGCCTCACGCATTGAGAGTGTGAGGAAAATAATCTTGTTTGTCTAACTCATCAAAGGTCACTGATATCCCTGATGTGGTTTATACGACCATGAGTGATTAAACTGCTGACTAACTGTTTTTTATGCTGATTCAGTTAGAAAACTAGAGATGTGTTGTTTGTTAAACTGGACTTTGCCTGTGTTTTGATCATGTTATGTACCACCATGACACGTTGTCTTTCAAAGTTCAGATGACGAAGGATCCTGATTGTTAGTTAATGATCCACCAGTCTGTAGGATAAATAGTCCACAATTCTGTACCTCAGACAGGGAGACAACAGGACATCTGTACTGATCATGCCTGTATCCTCTGCTGATCAACATTAAAGTGCCTATACTGAACCATCTCAGCCTCCTGCATTTCTTCTACGAGGTCTGTAAGAGTTTCTTCTCACAAGAGCGTGACACACGCAATTCGACGTGTTCACATGCCACACATGGCATTTCTCACGCTGATTTTTTTTTTTGTGCCCAGAAAATCGGTCTGTGTGGCTCAGTTTATGCAGGCACCACGCGTTTTCAGCGAAAAAAACTCTCCTCCCCGCCCCGCTCCCCGGAAAAACATCAGCCAATCAGAAAATAGATTGTTCTGTTGTTGGGCAGACTGTAGAGTGTAGATTCAGCTGCTAAGCGCACACTGCGGTGATGATAAAACAAACTGAGAACCATCAGGTAATAACTTCATTTATATAACTCTCATTAGTTGCTTTGTAGTTTAAGTTTGCTCTTTAGACAAACATTTACAGCAGGGCTCTCAAGTCTCACGCATTGAGAGAGACAACTCGACGCGTTCACACGCTCACACGGCATTTCTCACGCAATCATGAAAACACACATTCCCGATCATGTACCATGACACTCTACACTTCAAATGAAACCTTACAGTCTCCTCTTTTTGACTATGCAATTCATTTCCCTGCAAAACAATCACTCCCCGAGCACATGGGGCTTTTATACGGAAAAGCACAAAACGAGGTTAGCTTACCTTAGAATGCTTTGCTCTCAATTTGTCCGTAAGGATCCAGCGAATAAAATCCAGTAAAACAATTTAGTCCAAAACACGTGTTAGATCCATTACGACGTCTGATCCAGCAGCATGCTTGTGTTGTTTACCCAAAACCACGAGCCTTGCCGAAGGCGGAGCCCAAATGTCCTTCTGCGGCTCTCGTATTCAAAATGGCTGCCTCTATATGGGGAAGATCCCCCTTTTATGTGACTATATATAAGTCCAAAAGAATACTTTGATTTCATGATGGAAGTGAAAAGGCTTGGAAAACAATGTATTTTTGAATGGGTATCTTCAATTTCAGTAATTAACGGGTAAAAATCTTACACACTGTCCCTTTAAGTGCATGTAAATAATATTTACATATTATACATATTAGGTATGTTGCACCTCAGAAATGTGCACCTACCCCCCTTTTGCTATTTTTTCTTGCACTATGTTATAAATGTATGTAAATAATCTACATACATGTCTGCACCGGAGAATGGGCTGCTTTTAATCTCATTGTACATATGTACAGTAATAATAGAAGATATTCTAACCTATTCTATGACTATTCTGGCTCATATTTAATGATAAACTTCTCTATGCTCACGTATATTGACGTCATGTTAACCCATGACTTCTGAAGATTTACCATCATTACATCTGTCTGTATTACCTTATATTTACCTGAAGATTTACCACTGTTCTACCTTTATTTTTTGATAGGTGCCACTGTGGAAATTGTGCTACCATGCCCTCAGAAGCTGAGAACATTTGCTGCTTGGATACCTCAGGTAACACTCTAAACTGAAAACAACTTTGTATCTTCATTTGACAACTACTCATGCCTAAAAATGACACTTACCATTTCTAATCCTAATTAGGTTACTAGAAGACTACGACAGGTCAAGGGACAGGTCACATGTACGGTGGACCATCCTGGATTGGAGCCTGTGTGTCTCAACGTGTACTCTCTGCAAAATGCTGGCCAAAGATGGAGCTGGAGAGGTCAGCCGCCTGCCGAAGTAGTTCCGTCTCTACTTGTATACTCCTCTTTTTACTTGCATATAGGAGTTTTTTTTTTTTTTTCATTTTTTCTTTAGAGTAGGCGAAACATGGTGCAGTTGCACCTGGGAAGCCTACTTTTAATACAGCTCTATCGTTAGCTGTAGACTTTTTTTGCACTTTATAATATCCGCGCCAGGGATGTGTAGGGGACCGCATTCTACCATGTCTTGAATCGCATATGCGCGCGATGAGCTGCTCGATCTACGGGGTCCTTCTCTACTCTATGCCGGGAAACCTGCAGTTCCAGCGGAGATACAGAGGAAGACGACAGGCTGCAGGGGTGGACGCAAGAAACGGAGACCGTATTTACCGTATCTACCTGCGGTAATTACGGGAAACGTGCTCTCCAACAAGACGGAGGAGCTCACCGTGCTGACCCGGCAGCAGAGGGAATACCGTGACTACAGCCTGATGTGCTTCACAGAGACGTGGCTGAATGAGCACATTCCGGACAATATCATTTCTCTGGACGGATTTATTATGAAGCATGCGGCCCGGACTGTCGGGCAGCGGGAAAACACAAGGAGGTGGACTAGCTTTATTAATTAATCATCGCTGGTGTCTTGCCAGGAATGTGCACGTGAAACATCAGCTGTGCTCCCGGGACATTGAACTGCTGGCTGTGAGTATGAGGCCATTCTATCTGCCAAGGAAATTCTCACATGTGATTGTGTTCTGTGTGTACGTTTCTCCATCGGGGGATGGAGTGGCAGCATGCGAGCAGCTCCACAGCGTCGTGAATGAAATGCAAACATGTCATACGTGCGCTCTCTTTCTCATCACTGGGGATTTTAACCACACATCTCTATCCACTACTCTTCCCACATTCATACAATACATCACGTGCCCCACGAGAGACAATAAGATTCTGGACTTGTTTTACGCAAATGTCAAAGATGCCTACACCTCTGCTCCCTTCCCCCCACTCGGACGCTCAGACCACTGTCTGGTTTACCTGCTCCCTGAATACACACCCAGGGTGCGAAGAGGACCTGTGCAGAAGCGGTCTGTGAAGCTTTGGACTCAGGAGGCCTGTGAGAGTCTGAGGGACTGTTTCCAGAACACAGAAGAGTACGGTGTTTCTCCAACAACCACCCCTGAGCTTAAAGCCCTCCTGAACCAGAAGAAAAGGGCTTTCAACTCAGGGGACAGAGAGGAGCAGAAGAGGGTCCAAAGGGAGCTCCAATGGAGGATACGACGGGCCAAAAGGACTATGGGAGAAAGATGGAGGAGCAGCTAGCCCAGAACAACGTATGGGGCGTGTGGAGAGGCCTGAGGATAAGATAAGATAAGCCTTTATTGATCTCACACAGGAGAAATTTACTCGCCATAGTAGCTCCAGGACATTTGGACAAGAGGGAAAAAGTGCATGCAGGCAGGGAGGGGATAAAGTAAGTAATAAATAATACAAATAGTAATACGTAATAATAATAATAATGGAAAATAGTAATAATGATAATAGTAACAACAGGCATCAACATGAAAAAGGAGGATATTGCATGTCTGGCCTATATGTTAGAATTATACAGTCTGATGGCGGTGGGGATGAAGGATCTGCGGTAGCGCTCCTTCTTGCACTGGGGCTGTCTTAGTCGGCTGCTAAAGGAGCTGCTCAGCTCCTCTACAGTCCGGTGCAGAGGGTGAGAGGTGTCGTCCTTAATGGACATGAATTTGGCCAGTACCCTCCTCTCAGCCACCTCCTCTACACGGTCCAGAGGAAAGCCCAGGACAGAGCTGGCCCTCTTAAACAGTTTATTCAGTCTTTTTCTGTCCCGTTCTGTGCTGCTTGGGGCCCAGCAGACGACATGTCTGGATTTGGACAGAGTGGCAGAGGGACAGCTGACGGTGATCAGCGCTGTGCGGACGAATTAAACTGTTACTTTATCAGGTCTGATTCGCCCCCTCTGCCCCTCTTCCGACTCCCCCCTCTCCACACCTTCCCGGGCCAGTAGCCACATCCCTCTTCCCCTTCACATGGACCTAACCCAGCACCAGCCCCCCTCACCTGGGTGTTCACCTCAACAATAAACTGGACTGGTCCCATAACATTGACGCCCTGTACAAAAAGGGCCAAAGTCGTCTCCACCTCCTGAGGAGACTGAGGTCCTCTGCTCAAGACTTTTTATGACTCTGTGGTGGCCTCTGCTCTCCTCTACGCTGTCGTCTGCTGCGCCCCGAGCAGCACAGAGCGGGACAGGAAGAGACTTAATAAGCTGGTCAGGAGGGCCTGAGGCACCCCAGTGCAAGAAAGAGCACTACCGCAGATCCTTTATCCCCACAGCCATCAGACTGTATAACTCCACTATATAGTCCAAACGTGCAATAGTTTTTTCCATACTCTCCTAGTTACTGTTTTATTATTATTACTTATTTTATTATTACTTATTTTATTTTATTCTTGCCTGCATGCACTTTCCTTCTTGTTCAAACTGTCTCTGCCTGGAGCTACTGTGGCAAGTAAATTTCTCCTATGTGAGATCAATAAAGTCTGATCTTAAATATACAGAGCTCCTTTACTATACAGAGGTCCTTTACTATTGAGAGGAATACATGAGTACTTTTTTTTACAGAAGTTAATAAAAGAATAAATAAACTGCTGACAGTTAATTCTACCCACAAATGTAGAGCCTTGTGCCTTTTCATTCAATGATGTAGACAGTGTAAAGATAGTCCAAAGATTTATTTACATCACAGGGGAAAAAACTTTGAAAATTGTTAGAACATAAGCATTGAAGATGATCCATAGGAGCATAGGAATATTTGCAGAACAAGAACACAAACCATTGATAATCTTTGCAAATATCTAAATTAAATATCATTTTGATTGTCCAGCCACTACAGGCATCTCTCCCATTACTCATTTTTGAGGTGGGGCTGGGGCTGGGTCTGGTGCTGCAGAATTTGGGTCGTTATTCCAGCTTGTGTGGTCCTACGCATTTGGTCAGAGTTGATGTGCTGGTCTGTGTAGAGAAAACAATGACAAATTAGTACTCCATTTATTACTTTGTATATACTCCAGGTGCAAGGTGTAAGAAGATAGAAGATAATTATGTGTAGTGAACATTAATACTTCAATATACCCATTATGAAATTACATCATTTATTTGGTTACACATTGTATATTTTACACATCTCAAAATCTCTTATTATTCATCTCATTACAAATGCAACAAACCTGCAGTCACCTGCTAACAGCTCATGGATTTGAATCAGGTGTGAAGGGGAAACTTTTAGTGGGCCTATGCAGATTTAGGAAGAATTAACAGGCACATCTCATCAGTAAAATGTTACAACTTCTGAATAATATTCAAAATAAAATGTTATAAGTTCACGTACTAAAATCAAAGGTTTACAAGAGATGAATTTGTCTATTTTCATCGGGTAAAGCCTCATTTTAAGTGTAACAGATAAAGACTTATACCAGTTTCTACCAGTAATAACGAGCCAGACAAACATATACAGCACAGACACAAAATTATGTAGTTTTACAGTTGACTTACTTGTTCGGCGTCTGTAGCTGATGCGGTGTGGAGAGTTGGTACTGACCCAGGCTTCAGTTTCAGTCGATTTGCAAGTCCAGCTCTGTATTGTCCCATGAAAAAAACAGTCGCCCATGTTTGGCACAGACAGACAATGTTTTAGGTATACTTGTCGGCACATTTCCACAGAAAATAAAATTAAACCACTGCTGTTTCAGAGGCTCGGATGAAGGAGTTAAAACACTCTGTTCTTCATCATCACATCCAGGGACAGAGCAGTTGCTGTGCTTCACTCGTTTCTGAGCCCTCACGTCTCTCCAGTAAAAACAAACCGCAGCTAGCAGCTCGTAGCTCTTTTGCGCAAGGGCCGGTCTAAATTCTGCCATCATAAGGGGAGCTTGTTCCAACCCGCCCGTTTGGGCTGTCTTTTTTTCAGCACCAAACATCTGCGCTCATTGAAATGCTTTATACTATTTCAGTAGGCTATCACAAGGTCCTGTAGGCCTGTATATCTGAGGTCTTCCTTCATCTGTAAACTACCCGGATGTTTGTCACAGTAAACTGAGTTTGAATTTTGAGAACTGAAGATGAGCATATAAAAAGAGTAAATTTTCAAATATTATTAGATTCTTGTTACAAACTAATAAATTCAATTTCAAATGATACTATTCAGATTCATTTTTTCAATGCAATGATTCAAATAAAAAATACAATTTCAAATTATGTGATTCAAATTCAGTTTCTGGTGGCACATATTTCTGCCCATAGGGGTCAAATAAGGCAAAAATATATAAATGTATATGTAGAAGTAAATAAAGTAATAAACATATTTCTCAGCTATTTACAAGAGGTTGTAAGGAAAAGAGTGGAAAGATGATATGAGGATTAACAGGCCATAGGGTTATCTGTTACATAAGGTGAGTTGTTGTACAGTTGTAGGGAGTATTATCTGTTACATAAGGTGAGTTGTTGTACAGTTGTAGGGAGTATTATCTGTTACATAAGGTGAGTTGTTGTACAGTTGTAGGGAGTATTATCTGTTACATAAGGGTGAGTTGTTGTACAGTTGTAGGGAGTATTATCTGTTACATAAGGTGAGTTGTTGTACACTTGTATGGAGTATGGTATGAATGTCGTCCTGTATCTCTCACTGTTTGAGTGGAGCTGTAGGAGCCTGTTGGAGAATGAGCTCCTCTGTCCCTCTATGGTCTGGTGCAGTGGGTGAGCAGGAGTGTCCATGATGGAGAGCAGTTTGTCCAGTGTCCTCCTGTCCCTCACTGGGACAAATGTCTCCAGCTCACAGCCAATCACGTGACCAGCTTTACGGATCATTTTGTCAATCCGTCCAATGTCCCTTTTACTGGTCTTGCTCTCCCAGCAGATCACCGCAAAGTATAGGGTGCTGGCCTCCACAGACTGGTAGAAGATCTCCAGTAACTTGCTGCAGACATTGGTGCTGCTTCCTCAGGAAGTAGAGTCTGCTCTTGCTCTTCTTGTACACAGCATTACAGTTGTCCCTCCAGTCCAGCCTGTTGTTCACATGGACACCATGGTACTTGTAGCAGTCCACGATCTCCACATTATGGCCATGGATGGTGACAGGCTCCACTGGTGTCCTCTTCCTCCTGAAGTCAATCACCAGTTGCTTGGTCTTGTCAACGTTCAGGAGCAGATGATTTGCTTGGGATAGTCCACAAAATTTGAAATCAGTGCCCTGTACTCCAGCTCCTGTCTATCTCTGATACACTCTACCACTGCAGAGTCATCAGAATTTCTGCAGATGACAGGACTAATTGATATATTTTGAAAATTAATACTGACATATTGGGGCTCACTAATCTAATGTCTCTGTTATAATGTGATAACAGCACTAAACAGACACATTCACAAAGTGAAATTGGTCTTGTGTCTTGTCAAACACACAACAGTGACAAATGCTGCTCTCTAATGCTAATTACTGTCTTATCTTACTGTTCAATAAATGGTCAATGAAACATGTTTAGCTCTTTGTACTATGAACATTTGGTTGTTTTTTATAGTTTGTTATTAGCTACAGAGAGTCAAATAAGTTCTAAGTTCTACGGCTCATAACACCAATTAACTGCATATAAAAATATTGTCTATATTTTCTGGAGCAGAACATAATAACCACTCCGTGAGCCACTTCACATGAGGTTCACACTCACATAAACTTAGAATTCACAATAATGACCCGACTGAAGTATTGTATTAAATGCTTTAGCTCATTGTCTCAGTTCAACTAACAGGCTTTGAGCTGTGAACCTGTTCTTTTTACCTTACACTCCTTAAGATGGTAATTATAAAGAAATAATGGACCATTTGAAAGTTTGTAAACAAATACATTCTGTACTTTGGTTTTAACTATTACATTTAAGGTTACACCAATTTGAACCACTAACCAAAAGTCTTTTTCTTTATATAGCATTTTAATGTGGAGTGTGGCAGAAATACTTTTTAAAATAATTTAATTCTAGTTATTTCAGTTTTTCCACATTGCACCTGGAGAGAAGACATTACACCTTTATAGCTTGGCTGTAGAGTGGAGAAGAGGATAGTGAAAAAGAATTGTTGTGGAATTTCTATTCTAAGTAAGTAAGAAAATAAAACTGGAAAGTTGTCTTGAATCAAAGAGTTAATTTATTAAAAGCAATTGTGCACAATTACGCCCTGACTGTCCCTCACAGTGCTCGCTGTCCCTGGATCTGTGTTCATAACAAAACATAGCAAGTCCTTATACCCCACGGGGGGGGCATGAGCAAAATGGTGTCAAGATTGACACTCCATTTCATTAAGAATCATCAGAACCAACTTAAACATTACATATATATCTGATTATATGCATGATTATTGTAAGATTTCCTTCACAGAACCATATTTTAAGGCCTAGTGGAAATAATAATTTTGATAATTATTTACGGTAAATGTTTTAGTGCATTAAGGGTTTTTCCAGTCATTTCATCAACTGTAATTTTGTGGTTTCATAATACAGGTGAATGCGTGATTTGATGTTGCTTTAAAACAGAACCACACCTCCATTTTAAAAATACTGGAATGATAATTATTGATTGTGTACACTGAGCTGCATGTGACATATAATGACCGTGACTATTGTTTTGTGTGGCTGGTTTTGTCCACAGCACACAAGGAACAGAATTAGCTCTGTTATAGGCTCTGTAAACAAACACACCCTCCAAGTGTTTAACAGTTTATGCTTTATACTTAAACCAGTTATTCTGATTCTTGTCATATGAAAGGTTTGAAAGAGCAGAGTATAACCTTTATTTTCATAAGCACATTCCTTAAAACTATAGTTTGTTCTCTTTTGTGTCTTCACAACTGTTTCTGTTGACAACATTCAAATTAAATTAGACAATATGATATGATGTGACATAATGAAGATATATTTATTGTATTTACTTTTCTACTTTTCATTTCTATTTTTACTTTGGATTTGACTTCATTGATACAGGTGACAAGGGCTGATGGTGGGAGTGTGGCGTTTGGCTTGGTGGAGAGGTAGAGCTGGGTGTCATCCGCGTAGCAGTGGAAGTGGATGTGGTGTTCTGGAAAATGTGGCCGAGGGGGAGAAGATAGATAATGAAAAGGAGGGGACCGAGGACAGAACCCTGGGGAACACCTGTGGAGATGGAGGCAGAATGAGATGTGAAGGATTTTAGTTGGATGAACTGAGTGCGGTCGGAAAGATAGGAATGAAACCAGGTGAGGACAGTGCCAGAGATGCCGACAGAAGAAAGTCTATTGAGGAGTATGGAATGAGAAATGGTGTCGAAGGCCGAACTAAGATTAAGCAGAAGGAGAATGGATAATAAACTAGAGTCAGCAGAAAGGAGAAGATCATTTGTGATTCTGAGAAGGGCCGTTTCAGTGCTATGGAGGGGACGGAAGCCAGATTGAAAATGTTCATACAGATGATTAGAAGACAGATGAGCGTGGAGTTGGGAAGAAACTGTTTTTTCAAGAATTTTTTAGATGAATGGAAGGTTGGAGATGGGATGGAAATTATTGAGGTCAATGGGATCTGAGCCAGGTTTTTTGAGGATGGGAGTAACAGCAGCAGTTTTCAGAAAAGAGAGGGGACAGTACCAGCGGTGAGGGAGGCGTGAATTATATTGGTGATTAGAGGAGCTAGAGAAGGAAGTGTGGCTTTGACAAGGGCGGTGGGGAGTGGGTCGAGATGACATGAGGAGGTTTTGGATTTATTGATAAGTTTGGAAATTTGATTGACAGAAGATAAGATAAGATAAGATAAGATAACCCTTTATTTGTCCCACAATGGGGAAATTGCAGTGTCACAACGCAGGTTTCAGAAACAGATGGAAAAAAGAGCATGCATCAAAAATTAAGATAATAATAGTAAGTATGTACAGCCTAAAAAACACAACACTGTAAGGCACAGGAACGCTGCACAATAAATAAATGTCTTTGGTTCTGAGCAGTGAACAAACAGCAGTTAAAGTGACTCCAGTTCAGTAATATATAATATCACTACAATAAAGTGACTCAGATGATTGTGAACAGTGCAGGGATGGACAGTGGTGGTTACATAAATAAGTAGCAGGTAAAGTGACTTTAAATAATATTGCACATGTAATTATTACTATGGAGATGACACATGGTTGCTATGGAGATTAACCTGACTAGCATTGATCATTGTACAGTCTGACAGCAGCAGGAAGGAAAGATCTGCGAAATCTCTCTTTAACACAGCGAGGGTGAATCAGTCTGTCACTGATGCTGCTCTCTAGAGCCGACAGAGCGTCCTGCAGGGGGTGACACTCATGGTCCAGCATAGACATGAGTTTATCCAGGACCCTCTTGTCCCCCACCTGCTGCACCAAGTCTAGAGGACAGCCCAGGACAGAGCTGGACTTCTTGATGACCTTGTCCAGTTTCTTCTTCTCCCTCTCTGTGATGCTGCTGCTCCAGCAGACCACACCGTACAGGATGGCTGATGCCACCACAGAGTCATAGAAGGTCCTCAGGAGTGGCCCTCTCACTCCAAAGGACCGCAGTCTCCTCAGGAGATAGAGCCTGCTCTGGCCCTTCCTGTACAGTGCATCTGTGTTATGAGTCCAGTCCAGTTTATTGTTCAGATGAACACCCAGGCACTTGTAAGAGTCCACTCTCTCAATGTCCCTTCCCTGGATGTTCACTGGTGGGGGGGCAGTAGAGTGGCGTCTGCGGAAGTCCACCACCATCTCCTTGGTCTTACCCGCGTTGATGAGAAGATGGTTCCGCTGACACCAGTCCACAAAGTCCTGCGTTAGTCCTCTGTACTCCGCGTCATCATCGTCTGTGATGAGACCAATGATGGCGGAGTCATCAGAGAACTTCTGCAGGACACAGCTGTCCGTGTTGTGTCTGAAGTCTGCAGTGTAGAGGGTGAAGAGGAAGGGCGCGAGGACCGTGCCCTGGGGCACCCCCACACTGCAGGTCATGAGGTCAGACACACAGTCCCGGGCTCTCACAAACTGGGGCCGGTTTGTGAGGTAGTCCAGGATCCACTCAGCCAGGTCACAGTCCACTCCAGCCCACTCCAGCTTGTCCCTCAGGAGCAGTGGCTGGATGGTGTTGAAAGCACTGGAGAACTCGAAGAACAAGATTCTCACAGTGCTGCCGGGCCTCTCCAAGTGGGACAGCGAGCGGAAGGAAGGAAGGAGCAGAAGGAAGAGTAAATGATGAGAAAGGGGTGTCAGATATAGGAAATGGAATGGCAGGTATGGGTAGGGCAGAGGAGGGAGTAAGCTGTTGGTGAATATGTTGGATTTTTGTGGTGAAGTGTGAGGCCAGGATATTGCAGAAATCAGATGAATAGAGGTGTGATGGGAGAGAGTCAGAAGGATTGGTGATGTTAGACATGAGTGAGAAAAGGGTCTTGGAATTTCCTTTGTTGGAACTAAACTAGAGTAATAGGAAGATTTGGTTCTGGAGATGCAGTCTTTGTAATGAAGAGTGTGCTGTGTGTACAAGTCTTTGTGAATACTTAGTCCAGTTTTATTGTAGAGCCTTTCGAGTTGCTGGCCTTTTGCTTTTAACTGTCTAAGAGTGGGGGTGTACCAGGGTGCAGTGTGAGTGAATGAGACAGATCTGGATTTGAGTGGCGCAAGTGTATTGAGAATATTGTGCAGATGGGTGTTGTAATGTGAGACAAGTTGATCTGGCGTTGTGAAACTGTCTGCACTTGGAAGGTTACTAAAATGAGAAGAAACAAAGTCCAAATTTATGTCCTTAATTTGATGGAAAGTTATGGTGTGTGAAGGGTTGTGTTTGGAAAGAGGAAGATTGGCATTAAATGTAAGGAGCATATCATCAGAAAATGGGATGAAGTTGGCTTTACAGTCTATGGATATTACACCTGAGCAGCAGATTAAGCCCAGAATTTGTCCTTTGGAGTGAGGGGAAAATTAACAAACTGATGCAAACCAAAACTGTCCAGACAGGATGTGAAATCATTGGTGAGTGAGTTACTGACCATGTCCAAGTGAATATTGAGGTCCCCTAATAATATGACATTTGGTGAAAGTGTGGAAACATGTGTTAGAAAAGCTGCAAAGTCTGTTAAAAAATCCTTGTTTGGATTTGGAGGTCTGTAAATAGTCACAACAATAGTAGGAGTAGATCCTGAGAGCTGACATGCAGTCGCCTCAAATGAGTCATATACAGGCACAGTCACAGGAGCGACCCTCAAACTCTCGCGGTAAATTACCACGAGACCGCCCCCTCGACCGGTGACACGAGGTTGGGAAAGGTAAACAAACCCCGGAGGAGTAGCTTCATTGAGATGAGCGAAATCATTTTTCTGCTGCCACGTCGCCGTCAAGCACAAAAAGTCTAACTTACAGTCCGCCACAAGATCCTGGATGAGATGGCCCTTGTTGGTGAGAAATCGGGTGTTAAGAAGACCGAAGTTGACCGTAGTGCTGCCACCGAAAGTGGTGGCAGCACTACACGCGTCCGAGAGAGTTTGCCGCTCTCGGGACGCGCGCCAGGGCACGCTCAGCACGGTGACTGGTGCATCTCTTTGGGCGGCGAGAAATGGACCAGAACAACGGAATGGAGCTGGTTTTGTCATACTGGAAGGTCCGACATGAGCCACGGTGGATGGGCCTGCGGCGAGGGACATAGAGAATGTCCGGGTGTTGGAGCAGAGCAGGCGCTGGCGCATAATGTGGATATATATGGAGCTTAAACTCTGAGGCGGAAAACTGGAACAGGGCTGTCGCTGGATGGTGGATAGTGGACAGGATGAACCATAGGAGTACCAGCCACACACAGTTAATCCACATCGTTGTGGCAGCGACTTCTGCATGGAGGTTTTGGGAGCTAGGCTGTTGCTAGGTGACGGACAACAGGTAAACAAAAAGTAGCTCAAACACACGCACAATCACGCCGACAGTTTATGTGTTGTGGTGAGATGATCTGCGCTCATTGAAATGCCTTATACTATTTCAGTAGGCTATCACAAGGTCCTGTAGTCCTGTATATCTGAGCTCGATTGCTCTACCTTCATCCTTAAACTACCCAGATGTTTGTCACAGTAAACTGAAATTGAATTTTGAGAAGTGAATTTGAATTTTGAGAACTGAACATGAGCATATAAAAAGAGTGAATTTTCAAATATTATTAGATTCCTGTTACAAACTAATAAATTCAATTTCAAATGATACTTTTCAGATTCAATTTTTCAATGCAATGATTCAAATAAAAAAATACAATTTCAAATTATGTGATTCAAATTCAGTTTCTGATGGCACATATTTCTGCCCATAGGGGTCAAATAAGGCAAAAAATATAAATAAAGTAATAAACATATTTCTCAACTAACAGATTGAGGTTGTAAGGAAAAGAGTGCAAAGATGATATGAGGATTAACAGGCCATAGTGTTATCTGTTACATAAGGTGAGTTGTTGTACAGTTGTAGGGAGTATTATCTGTTACATAAGGTGAGTTGTTGTACAGTTGTAGGGAGTATTATCTGTTACATAAGGTGAGTTGTTGTACAGTTGTAGGGAGTATTATCTGTTACATAAGGTGAGTTGTTGTACAGTTGTAGGGAGTATTATCTGTTACATAAGGTGAGTTGTACAGTTGTAGGGATTATTATCTGTTACATAAGGTGAGTTGTTGTACACTTGTATGGAGTATGGTATGAATGTCGTCCTGTATCTCTCACTGTTTGAGCGGAGCTGTAGGAGCCTGTTGGAGAATGAGCTCCTCTGTCCCTCTATGGTCTGGTGCAGTGGGTGAGCAGGAGTGTCCATGATGGAGAGCAGTTTGTCCAGTGTCCTCCTGTCCCTCACTGTGACAAATGTCTCCAGCTCACAGCCAATCACGTGACCAGCTTTACGGATCATTTTGTCAATCCGTCCAATGTCCCTTTTACTGGTGTTGCTCTCCCAGCAGATCACCGCGAAGTATAGGGTGCTGGCCTCCACAGACTGGTAGAAGATCTCCAGTAACTTACTGCAGACATTGAAAGACCTGAGCTTCCTCAGGAAGTAGAGTCTGCTCTTGCTCTTCTTGTACACAGCATTACAGTTGTCCCTCCAGTCCAGCCTGTTGTTCACATGGACACCATGGTACTTGTAGCAGTCCACGATCTCCACATTATGGCCATGGATGGTGACAGGCTCCACTGGTGTCCTCTTCCTCCTGAAGTCAATCACCAGTTGCTTGGTCTTGTCAACGTTCAGGAGCAGATGATTTGCTTGGGATAGTCCACAAAATTTGAAATCAGTGCCCTGTACTCCAGCTCCTGTCTATCTCTGATACACTCTACCACTGCAGAGTCATCAGAATTTCTGCAGATGACAGGACTAATTGATATATTTTGAAAATTAATACTGACATATTGGGGCTCACTAATCTAATGTCTCTGTTATAATGTGATAACAGCACTAAACAGACACATTCACAAAGTGAAATTGGTCTTGTGTCTTGTCAAACACACAACAGTGACAAATGCTGCTCTCTAATGCTAATTACTGTCTTATCTTACTGTTCAATAAATGGTCAATGAAACATGTTTAGCTCTTTGTACTATGAACATTTGGTTGTTTTTTATAGTTTGTTATTAGCTATAGAGAGTCAAATAAGTTCTAAGTTCTACGGCTCATAACACCAATTAACTGCATATAAAAATATTGTGTATATTTTCTGGAGCAGAACATAATAACCACTCCGTGAGCCACTTCACATGAGGTTCACACTCACATAAACTTAGAATTCACAATAATGACCCGACTGAAGTATTGTATTAAATGCTTTAGCTCATTGTCTCAGTTCAACTAACAGGCTTTGAGCTGTGAACCTGTTCTTTTTACCTTACACTCCTTAAGATGGTAATTATAAAGAAATAATAGACCATTTGAAAGTTTGTAAACAAATACATTCTGAACCGGAAGTGGGATTAACACACAATATCAGTGTATGTTTTTAGAAATACTTTGGTTTTAACTATTACATTTAAGGTTACACCAATTAGAACCACTAACCAAAAGTCTTTTTCTTTATATAGCATTTTAATGTGGAGTATTGCAGAAATACTTTTTAAAATAATTTAATTCTAGTTATTTCAGTTTTTCCACATTGCACCTGGAGAGAAGACATTACACCTTTATAGCTTGGCTGTAGAGTGGAGAAGAGGATAGTGAAAAAGAATTGTTGTGGAATTTCTATTCTAAGAAAAAAAAACTGAAAAGTTGTCTTGAATCAAAGAGTTAATTTATTAAAAGCAATTGTGCACAATTACGCCCTGACTGTCCCTCACAGTGCTCTCTGTCCCTGGATCTGTGTTCATAACAAAACATAGCAAGTCCTTATACCCCACGGGGGGGCATGAGCAAAATGGTGTCAAGATTGACACTCCATTTCAATAAGAATCATCAGAACCAACTTAAATATTACATATATATCTGATTATATGCATGATTATTGTAAGATTTCCTTCACAGAACCATATTTTAAGGCCTAGTGGAAATAATAATTTTGATAATTATTTACGGTAAATGTTTTAGTGCATTAAGGGTTTTTCCAGTCATTTCATCAACTGTAATTTTGTGGTTTCATAATACAGGTGAATGCGTGATTTGATGTTGCTTTAAAACAGAACCACACCTCCATTTTAAAAATACTGGAATGATAATTATTGATTGTGTACACTGAGCTGCATGTGACATATAATGACCGTGACTATTGTTTTGTGTGGCTGGTTTTGTCCACAGCACACAAGGAGCAAAATTAGCTCTGTTATAGGCTCTGTAAACAAACACACCCCTCCAGGTGTTTGTTTATGCTCTATATTTAAACCAGTTATTCTGATTCTTGTCATATGAAAGGTTTGAAAGAGCAGAGTATAACCTTTGTTTTCATAAGCACATTCCTTAAAACTATAGTTTGTTCTCTTTTGTGTCTTCACAACTGTTTCTGTTGACAACATTCAAATTAAATTAGACAATATGATATGATGTGACATAATGAAGATATATTTATTGTATTTACTTTTCTACTTTTCATTTATATTTTTACTTTGGATTTGACTTCATTGATACAGGTGACAAGGGCTGATGGTGGGAGTGTGGCGTTTGGCTTGGTGGAGAGGTAGAGCTGGGTGTCATCCGCGTAGCAGTGGAAGTGGATGTGGTGTTCTGGAAAATGTGGCCGAGGGGGAGAGGATAGATGATGAAAAGGAGGGGACCGAGGACAGAACCCTGGGGAACACCTGTGGAGATGGAGGCAGAATGAGATGTGAAGAATTTTAGTTGGATGAACTGAGTGCGGTCGGAAAGATAGGAATGAAACCAGGTGAGGACAGTGCCAGAGATGCCGATAGAAGAAAGTCTATTGAGGAGGATGGAATGAGAAATGGTGTCGAAGGCCGAACTAAGATCAAGCAGAAGGAGAATGGATAATAAACCAGAGTCAGCAGAAAGGAGAAGATCATTTGTGATTCTGAGAAGGGCCGTTTCAGTGCTATGGAGGGGACGGAAGCCAGATTGAAAATGTTCATACAGATGATTAGAAGCCAGATGAGCGTGGAGTTGGGAAGAAACTGTTTTTTCAAGAATTTTTTAGATGAATGGAAGGTTGGAGATGGGATGGAAATTATTGAGGTCAATGGGATCTGAGCCAGGTTTTTTGAGGATGGGAGTAACAGCAGCAATTTTCAGAGGAGAGGGGACAGTACCAGCGGTGAGGGAGGCGTGAATTATATTGGTGATTAGAGGAGCTAGAGAAGGAAGTGTGGCTTTGACAAGGGCGGTGGGGAGTGGGTCGAGATGACATGAGGAGGTTTTGGATTTATTGATAAGTTTGGAAATTTGATTGACAGAAGGAAGAGTAAATGATGAGAAAGGGGTGTCAGATATAGGAAATGGAATGGCAGGTATGGGTAGGGCAGAGGAGGGAGTAAGCTGTTGGTGAATATGATTTTTGTGGTGAAGTGTGAGGCCAGGATATTGCAGAAATCAGATGAATAGAGGTGTGATGGGAGAGAGTCAGAAGGATTGGTGATGTTAGACATGAGTGAGAAAAGGGTCTTGGAATTTCCTTTGTTGGAACTAGAGTAATAGGAAGATTTGGTTCTGGAGATGCAGTCTTTGTAATGAAGAGTGTGCTGTGTGTACAAGTCTTTGTGAATACTTAGTCCAGTTTTATTGTAGAGCCTTTCGAGTTGCTGGCCTTTTGCTTTTAACTGTCTAAGAGTGGGGGTGTACCAGGGTGCAGTGTGAGTGAATGAGACAGATCTGGATTTGAGTGGAGCAAGTGTATTGAGAATATTGTGCAGATGGGTGTTGTAATGTGAGACAAGTTGATCTGGCGTTGTGAAACTGTCTGCACTTGGAAGGTTACTAATATGAGAAGAAACAAAGTCCAAATTTATGTCCTTAATTTTATGGAAAGTTATGGTGTGTGAAGGGTTGTGTTTGGAAAGAGGAAGATTGGCATTAAATGTAAGGAGCATATCATCAGAAAATGGGATGAAGTTGGCTTTACAGTCTATGGATATTACACCTGAGCAGCAGATTAAGTCCAGAATTTGTCCTTTGGAGTGAGGGGAAAATTAACAAACTGATGCAAACCAAAACTGTCCAGACAGGATGTGAAATCATTGGTGAGTGAGTTACTGACCATGTCCAAGTGAATATTGAGGTCCCCTAATAATATGACATTTGGTGAAAGTGTGGAAACATGTGTTAGAAAAGCTGCAAAGTCTGTTAAAAAATCCTTGTTTGGATTTGGAGGTCTGTAAATAGTAGTCACAACAATAGTAGGAGTAGATCCTGAGAGGTGACATGCAGTCGCCTCAAACGAGTCATATACAGGCACAGTCACAGGAGTGACCCTCAAACTCTCGCGGTAAATTACCACGAGACCGCCCCCTCGACCGGTGACACGAGGTTGGGAAAGGTAAACAAACCCCGGAGGAGTAGCTTCATTGAGATGAGCGAAATCATTTTTCTGCTGCCACATCTCCGTCAAGCACAAAAAGTCTAACTTACAGTCCGCCACAAGATCCTGGACGAGATGGCCCTTGTTGGTGAGAAATCGGGTGTTAAGAAGACCGAAGTTGACCGTAGTGCTGCCACCGAAAGTGGTGGCAGCACTACACGCGTCCGAGAGAGTTTGCCGCTCTCGGGACGCGCGCCAGGGCACGCTCAGCACGGTGACTGGTGCATCTCTTTGGGCGGCGAGAAATGGACCAGAACAACGGAATGGAGCTGGTTTTGTCATACTGGAAGGTCCGACATGAGCCACGGTGGATGGGTCTGCGGCGAGGGACATAGAGAATGTCCGGGTGTTGGAGCAGAGCAGGCGCTGGCGCATAATGTGGATATATATGGAGCTTAAACTCTGAGGCGGAAAACTGGAACAGGGCTGTCGCTGGATGGTGGATAGTGGACAGGATGAACCATAGGAGTACCAGCCACACACAGTTAATCTACATCGTTGTGGCAGCGACTTCTGCATGGAGGTTTTGGGAGCTAGGCTGTTGCTAGGTGACGGACAACACGTAAACAAAAAGTAGCTCAAACACACGCACAATCACGCCGACAGTTTATGTGTTGTGGTGAGATGATCTGCGCTCATTGAAATGCCTTATACTATTTCAGTAGGCTATCACAAGGTCCTGTAGTCCTGTATATCTGAGCTCGATTGCTCTACCTTCATCCTTAAACTACCCAGATGTTTGTCACAGTAAACTGAAATTGAATTTTGAGAAGTGAATTTGAATTTTGAGAACTGAACATGAGCATATAAAAAGAGTGAATATTATTAGATTCCTGTTACAAACTAATAAATTCAATTTCAAATGATACTATTCAGATTCAATTTTTCAATGCAATGATTCAAATAAAAAAATACAATTTCAAATTATGTGATTCAAATTCAGTTTCTGATGGCACATATTTCTGCCCATAGGGGTCAAATAAGGCAAAAATATAAATAAAGTAATAAACATATTTCTCAGCTAACAGATTGAGGTTGTAAGGAAAAGAGTGCAAAGATGATATGAGGATTAACAGGCCATAGTGTTATCTGTTACATAAGGTGAGTTGTTGTACAGTTGTAGGGAGTATTATCTGTTACATAAGGTGAGTTGTTGTACACTTGTATGGAGTATGGTATGAATGTCGTCCTGTATCTCTCACTGTTTGAGTGGAGCTGTAGGAGCCTGTTGGAGAATGAGCTCCTCTGTCCCTCTATGGTCTGGTACAGTGGGTGAGCAGGAGTGTCCATGATGGAGAGCAGTTTGTCCAGTGTCCTCCTGTCCCTCACTGGGACAAATGTCTCCAGCTCACAGCCAATCACGTGACCAGCTTTACGGATCATTTTGTCAATCCGTCCAATGTCCCTTTTACTGGTCTTGCTCTCCCAGCAGATCACCGCGAAGTACAGGGTGCTGGCCTCCACAGACTGGTAGAAGATCTCCAGTAACTTACTGCAGACATTGAAAGACCTGAGCTTTCTCAGGAAGTAGAGTCTGCTCTTGCTCTTCTTGTACACAGCATTACAGTTGTCCCTCCAGTCCAGCCTGTTGTTCACATGGACACCATGGTACTTGTAGCAGTCCACGATCTCCACATTATGGCCATGGATGGTGACAGGCTCCACTGGTGTCCTCTTCCTCCTGAAGTCAGTCACCAGTTGCTTGGTCTTGTCAACGTTCAGGAGCAGATGATTTGCTTGGGATAGTCCACAAAATTTGAAATCAGTGCCCTGTACTCCAGCTCTTGTCTATTTCTGATACACTCTACCACTGCAGAGTCATCAGAATTTCTGCAGATGACAGGACTAATTGATATATTTTGAAAATTAATACTGACATATTGGGGCTCACTAATCTAATGTCTCTGTTATAATGTGATAACAGCACTAAACAGACACATTCACAAAGTGAAATTGGTCTTGTGTCTTGTCAAACACACAACAGTGACAAATGCTGCTCTCTAATGCTAATTACTGTCTTATCTTACTGTTCAATAAATGGTCAATGAAACATGTTTAGCTCTTTGTACTATGAACATTTGGTTGTTTTTTATAGTTTGTTATTAGCTATAGAGAGTCAAATAAGTTCTATGTTCTACGGCTCATAACACCAATTAACTGCATATAAAAATATTGTGTATATTTTCTGGAGCAGAACATAATAACCACTCTGTGAGCCACTTCACATGAGGTTCACACTCACATAAACTTAGAATTCACAATAATGACCCGACTGAAGTATTGTATTAAATGCTTTAGCTCATTGTCTCAGTTCAACTAACAGGCTTTGAGCTGTGAACCTGTTCTTTTTACCTTACACTCCTTAAGATGGTAATTATAAAGAAATAATAGACCATTTGAAAGTTTGTAAACAAATACATTCTGAACCGGAAGTGGGATTAACACACAATATCAATGTATGTTTTTAGAAATACTTTGGTTTTAACTATTACATTTAAGGTTACACCAATTTGAACCACTAACCAAAAGTCTTTTTCTTTATATAGCATTTTAATGTGGAGTGTGGCAGAAATACTTTTTAAAATAATTTAATTCTAGTTACACCTTTATAGCTTGGCTGTAGAGTGGAGAAGAGGATAGTGAAAAAGAATTGTTGTGGAATTTCTATTCTAAGAAAATAAAACTGGAAAGTTGTCTTGAATCAAAGAGTTCATTTATTAAAAGCAATTGTGCACAATTACGCCCTGACTGTCCCTCACAGTGATCGCTGTCCCTGGATTTGTGTTCATAACAAAACATAGCAAGTCCTTATACCCCACGGGGGGGGCATGAGCAAAATGGTGTCAAGATTGACACTCCATTTCATTAAGAATCATCAGAACCAACTTAAACATTACATATATATCTGATTATATGCATGATTATTGTAGGACTTCCTTCACAGAACCATATTTTAAGGCCTAGTGGAAATAATAATTTTGATAATTATTTACGGTAAATGTTTTAGTGCATTAAGGGTTTTTCCAGTCATTTCATCAACTGTAATTTTGTGGTTTGATAGTACAGGTGAATGCGTGATTTGATGTTGCTTTAAAACAGAACCACACCTCCATTTTAAAAATACTGGAATGATAATTATTGATTGTGTACACTAGGGTTGGGCGGTAATACGGTAATACGGTATACTGCATCTAAAAATAGCAACAGTATCAGATTCATTACCGTCATTAAAAAAAAAAAAATCTTGCCCTAATATAATATTAACTATAATTAATTTAAAGGGATATTCCAGGATTTTTTCCGAGTTAGCCAGAGTGCTGCAGAGATGTGGAGACACTTTTTAGCGAATTTCATGCAGTCCTTCTAGCTGCAGAGTTTTCAGATGCTAGGCTAGCGCAAGTCAATGGTAAAGCCTGATTAGCCTGATTTTAATCAGGCTTACCCACTCCATAGTGCACCCAAAACAAGTCAACTATAACGCCAGACTGTCGATGCAAATGTCTGTGTTGATGGAACAATTTTAGAAATATAATCAACCTTGTAATTTAAAGGATTTATGTCCTTATGCAACAGCGCGTTTTTTCCCGATCTAGCTAGGCATGGGCGGAGTGATATCACCTTGCAGTTAGGTTTCCAGCTGATATTTGTTTACCTTCAGCTGTCGTCGTTAGCCGTAGAGTACAGTAGCCTGCCCTGTTCTACAATCCAGACATGGCCACGTTTGGAGGTCTCCCCGATGCTTGGAATATACAGACGAAGAGTTGAGAGAGATTGATTTTGAAAGGGCAGAACGCAAGAGAGTGTCGGTGAGTTAGCCCCCGCTACAGCTACAGAAAACCGGGTTGTTGCATTGTTTGTTGGAATGAACGATCAATGCGGGGCTGTCTTTTCAGTTCCGCGCTAACATGAATGTTCACGGGCTAGCAACAACTTTATGAGCGTGCATGCCTTTTGACCAGCAGGCTAACGTAACGACAGGAGCAAGCTTGGGTAAAAAAGGTATAAACCTGTTCTTCATCACGGGATCTTGCGCTTGGAAAGACAGATGGCACTGCAGTGGTTGTCAGACTAGGCTTTCCAAGGGATTTGGTGTAGTCGTCTGGTCCGAAATGATCACTGCAAATCTTCTGTTTATGTAGCGTCTCCACCGGTGTGTTGATGTCTAAGCCAGCAGCTACAAGCCACAGTCGCGTCATTTCTCGATCGTGCACGGGAAAGCTGTGAAAACTTTGTGGTGCCCACCTGCGGGCTTTATTTGTACATTTTCGAAATGCACACTGAAAAACCATTTTGCCCGGTAGTTCTTTTAAAATTCACCTCTTCACTCTGTGGTCTTCCTTACTACGTCTTTTCTCGCTTCTCTGTTTACGTGATTGGTCACTTCACAACTAACTAAGAGTAAAGTAAAATTCCGCTGCTGCTGCGAAGCTAGTCCCTCAGATATGGAATGATTCATGCTATTCGCACTCAGTTTGATTTAAAAAATTACTCAATCAACATACATTTACATCGACAGTCTGGCGTTATAATTGACTTGTTTTGGGTGCACTATGGAGTGGGTAAGCCTTATTTAAATCCGGCTACCATTTACCGTTGACTTGCGCTAGCCTAGCATCTGAAAACTCTGCAGCTGGAAGGACTGCATGAAATTCGCTAAAAAGTGTCTCCACATCTCTGCAGCACTCTGGCTAACTCGGAAATGAGCCCCCATGTCAAAAATCCTGGAATATCCCTTTAACTGTGTTGTTACAGCTTTGCCATGCGGGTTTTGCTCAGTTCTTTGTTAAGCACTTGGTTATAAAGTCACTGCTTCTGATAATGATTCCTGTTGGTTTGTTAGCTTTAGCCCACAGACAATTTGTTATTTTGTTCCGTCGGTTGGCTGCTGTATTTGCACTTTAAACATTTGTTAATACAAGTTACTAATTTTGTACATGTTTTGTTGTTTTCAGTATCATTAGGCCTATGTAATGCTTGCTATTCTGTTTCTGAACGGTATAGGTGCAAGCTGCCATTTGGCGAGGCGACTCCACTGTAGTGCTACCAAGTGTTTTTTTGTTTTTTTTTAGTCATACAGAAGACAGAAGACAGATGAGCGTGGAGTTGGGAAGAAACTGTTTTTTCAAGAATTTTTGAGATGAATGGAAGGTTGGAGATGGGATGGAAATTACTGAGGTCAATGGGATCTGAGCCAGGTTTTTTGAGGATGGGAGTAACAGCAGCAGTTTTCAGAGGAGAGGGGACAGTACCAGCGGTGAGGGAGGCGTGAATTATATTGGTGATTAGAGGAGCTAGAGAAGGAAGTGTGGCTTTGACAAGGGCGGTGGGGAGTGGGTCGAGATGACATGAGGAGGTTTTGGATTTATTGATAAGTTTGGAAATTTGATTGACAGAAGGAAGGGTAAATGATGAGAAAGGGGTGTCAGATATAGGAAATGGAATGGCAGGTATGGGTAGGGCAGAGGAGGGAGGAAGCTGTTGGTGAATATGTTGGATTTTTGTGGTGAAGTGTGAGGCCAGGATATTGCAGAAATCAGATGAATAGAGGTGTGATGGGAGAGAGTCAGAAGGATTGGTGATGTTAGACATGAGTGAGAAAAGGGTCTTGGAATTTCCTTTGTTGGAACTAAACTAGAGTAATAGGAAGATTTGGTTCTGGAGATGCAGTCTTTGTAATGAAGAGTGTGCTGTGTGTACAAGTCTTTGTGAATACTTAGTCCAGTTTTATTGTAGAGCCTTTCGAGTTGCTGGCCTTTTGCTTTCAACTGTCTAAGAGTGGGGGTGTACCAGGGTGCAGTGTGAGTGAATGAGACAGATCTGGATTTGAGTGGAGCAAGTGTATTGAGAATATTGTGCAGATGGGTGTTGTAATGTGAGACAAGTTGATCTGGCGTTGTGAAACTGTCTGCACTTGGAAGGTTACTAATATGAGAAGAAACAAAGTCCAAATTTATGTCCTTAACCCCTTACAGTGGAGGGCCTTTTTTGAGCAATTGTCCCTAAAAGGACCTCTCTAAATTAAAATCATTCCTGTTATTGAAGTATATGGATTATATACAAATGTTTGGTCTCTGTGTAAAGGGAATATTCTCTAGTTTTACCCTCAGCATTTACATTCACTCCAAATGTGATTGGAAAAAAGTTATACACCTTGGAACACCAAATAAAAAGTGTTTTTTTTATCCTCGCCTAATTTTTTTCTAAATATAAAAGGTGTCTATAGCTGCTGTTCATAGCTGAGGCCTAAAGTACACTATCTTTCAATACAATAAGTTGTTGACCACTCAAATTTCAAATTGGGAATCAATAGCTGTAAAAATAAACTTTTTACTCCACTTTTTGTTATACTTTGTCCAGGCGTTTTATACAGGGATCATGCCTTTATCCAAACCTATCCAAACCTATCCAAATTGGAAACATTTAGAAAACGTTTAATAACTTTTGACTCATTCAACCTACAGACATCATTGAGGGCTCTACTGAAAGCTTGCAACTAGAGTAATCCATTTCTGCACACAAGGTCACTATATTATGTCCCTGAGAATTACATTCTATAAAAAAGTGTTTTTTTCTATCAAAAATAGACAAAACAAGTGCTGAAAATGAAAATATGTATTGAAAAATTCTATAACACTGCACACTGTATACATTTTCAAAAAAACATAGACACTAAACGTTCCACACATATTTACAGGTATTTACACACTAAGAGTCTGGTGTGTTCCACTGACTGTAGCAGTCCCTTGTTTGAATAAAGCAGAGTGCAGTGTCACAGGTAGAACATTTTACAGCTGTCTTTGACTGACATCTACACTTCAGCCTGCCATTTGTGCGGTCACCACTGCTGCCCATCCGTTCTTTGTTGCTCCGCTCGTGGTAGGGCTCCTTATCTGCAGTTGGGCTTTATTGGTACACAGTGATGACACTAGTAAGAAAAACACAAAAATATAACAGGAAATAAGCTCATGCTTTCTAAAATGTTATTTTCAAAGATCAAAGCCAGCTTTATTGTCAATTCTCCCATATGTGTTCAACATAGTGAATTGAAATTTTCTTTCTCTCTGGCCAAGTAGTGCAAAAACAGTGTACAAAATACAATAAAGACAAAACTAAAACTATCTAAGACAAAAATCTAAATCTAAAAACTAAAATCTATTCTTATTTATTTTCTTATTTATTTTATCTAAACACCCAATAAATAATAGTAGGTCTATTTTACAAAAAAGTGATCTAAATGCACAAAAAAAAATCTAATGTTTATTGTTTTATTTTTATTAAAATACTACATCAAATACATAATAAAATGATACTTACACACCCAGAAGTACATCCTTCATAAACATCGCCTCCACACAGCCCATATGTTTCCTGATTCTCTAGCTCCGACTCCTCCAGAGCTGAAATCTGCAGCCTCCAAACTTAAATATTTTCTCTTTCCAGTCCTTTTAGCCATATTTTCAATCAAGGAAACTCAAATCAACAGCAAAGGCGCAAGACGCATGGCTGCGCGTAAATTACGCACAGTTTACGCACGGACCGCAGTTTCGCGTTACGCAGCTGTTTCACGTGGAGCTTGTTGTGAAAGGCCTAACAAACTATATGTCTCCCTGTTCAGCTCCTGATTGGCTGTTCGCCTGAACTGTCAATCATCCTGTGTAACCTAACTTGTTGACTCAGCAAGGGCGGAACTCTTAGCTGATATTTACCGGAGCGTCACACATGATTGGACCTTTATGGCTCTAGACCAGCCCACGCTGCGTCTTTATGGATAATCTAAGTGTCAATCTATAGCTTACCCTTATGTTTAGCTGCTGCTAGCGCGGTTTTAGTGAGGAAAGTTATATTTGGCTTGATTTAGGCTAAAGAAGTGGGAAAAAAACACTGGCGCTTATGTAAGTTGGGAAGACTTTCGCTGTCGTATTGGATCTAACACGTGCTTTGGACTAAATTGTTTTACTGGATTTTATTCGCTGGATCCTTATGGACAAATTGATGCCAAGCTTATCGTGAAATACAGATGTCTGACCTCTCCAGAGCCTTCAAAGGTAAGCGAAGTAACAAACCTCGTTTTGTTCTTTTCCGTATAAAAGCCCCATGTGCTCGGGGAGTGTTTGTTGTGCAGGGAAATGAATTGCATAGTCAAAAAGAGGAGACTGTAAGGTTTCATTTGATGTGTAGAGTGTCATGATGCACGTTCGGGAATGTTTGCTCTTATATGGAAAGAAAAAAAAAAACGTGAAAGGGACCGTGCACGGGCCGGTCACAGCGTAAGAAGTTAATTTTATGGAAAGTTATGGTGTGTGAAGGGTTGTGTTTGGAAAGAGGAAGATTGGCATTAAATGTAAGGAGCGTATCATCAGAAAATGGGATGAAGTTGGCTTTACAGTCTATGGATATTACACCTGAGCAGCAGATTAAGTCCAGAATATGTCCTTTGGAGTGAGGGGAAAATTAACAAACTGATGCAAACCAAAACTGTCCAGACAGGATGTGAAATCATTGGTGAGTGAGTTACTGACCATGTCCAAGTGAATATTGAGGTCCCCTAATAATATGACATTTGGTGAAAGTGTGTTAAAAAATCCTTGTTTGGATTTGGAGGTCTGTAAATAGTCACAACAATAGTAGGAGTAGATCCTGAGAGCTGACATGCAGTCGCCTCAAACGAGTCATATACAGGCACAGTCACAGGAGCTACCCTCAAACTCTCGCGGTAAATTACCACGAGACCGCCCCCTCGACCGGTGACACGAGGTTGGGAAAGGTAAACAAACCCCGGAGGAGTAGCTTCATTGAGATGAGCTAAATAATTTTTCTGCTGCCACATCGCCGTCAAGCACAAAAAGTCTAACTTACAGTCCGCCACAAGATCCTGGACGAGATGGCCCTTGTTGGTGAGAGATCGGGTGTTAAGAAGACCGAAGTTGACCGTAGTGCTGCCACCGAAAGTGGTGGCAGCACTACACGCGTCCGAGAGAGTTTGCCGCTCTTGGGACGCGTGCCAAGGCACGCTCAGCACGGCGTCTGGTGTTTCTCTTTGGGCGGCGAGAAATGGACCAGAACGACGGAATGGAGCTGGTTTTGTCATACTGGAAGGTCCGACGTGAGCCACGGTGGATGGGTCTGCAGCGAGGGACATAGAGAATGTCCGGGTGTTGGAGCAGAGCAGGCGCTGGTGCATAATGTGGATATATATGGAGCTTAAACTCTGAGGCGGAAAACTGGAACAGGGCTGTCGCTGGATGGTGGATAGTGGACAGGATGAACCATAGGAGTACCAGCCACACAGTTAATCCACATCGTTGTGGCAGCGACTTCTGCATGGAGGTTTTGGGAGCTAGGCTGTTGCTAGGTGACAGACAACAGGTAAGCAAAAAGTAGCTCAAACACACGCACAATCACGCCGACAGTTTATGTGTTGTGGTGAGATGATAAAAGTAGTGTGCCAACCACTAATAAACCACAAATGAAGAGTCCTCAGGCATTATTACACCAAAAAACATGGAGTGGCAGCGACAGCCAAAAAACGCGCCAGCATTCACCAAACCAGAAGCCAAAAAACTGGTCAGGAGGGCCAGCTCTGTCCTGGGCTGTCCTATGGACTCTGTAGAGGAGGTGGCTGAGAGGAGCGTGCTGGACAAACTTATGTCCATCATGGACGGCACCTCTCACCCTCTGCACTAGATTGTAGAGGAGCTGATCAGCTCCTTCAGCAGCCGACTGAGGCACCCCCAGTGCAAGAAGGAGCGCTACTGCAGATCCTTCATCCCCACCGCCGTCAGACTGTAGAACTCCACTGTATAGTCCAAACGAGCAATATTTTCTATACTCTCTTATTTACTTATTTTATTATTATTACTTATCTTGTCTGTTTGCAGTTTGATTGTTCTAATTCTCTTTTGCACTAAGCTGCCTGGAGCTAATGTGGCAAGTGAATTTCTCCTGTTGTGAAATCAATAAAATCTTATCTTATGTAACAGATAATACTCCCTACAACTGTACAACAATTCATAGTCACTGCGTGCACATGGACGAGTGTAATTCGATTGCAAATGGATTGGGATCGTATCAAATTCATGTGCACAGGTTAAGGATCGTATAGGGATTGGTTTCCCGAATCCGATTGGAACCCCTGGCTTAGGCCGATAGGAATCCACTTGGTGCCGCCTTGTGCACGATATCGGATCGGATTGGCATATTGCGCATGCGCAGGAATTTTCACCAGGGATTTCACCCGGAAGTGGCAGGAGGCGCCGATGCCGTCATAAGTAGCAATTGTTGCCGGAAAAGTCAGACAAAATCATGGCTGTGAAGAAAGAATGCACAAGACGTACACCAATGCTGCTCCATCAAACTCCTCAAGCGCCATCTTTGTATACCGCCACATAGTTTGTTGTGTTTTTATTGAGTAGCCATCACCCGGAAGTAGTTGGACTACAGCGCCACATAGCGTAGCGGAGCCGGCCAGGTCGCTGAACATTATCCGATTACACGAGTTTCATGTGCACTTGGATCTAAGGACAGACCACCATGTGACCGCAGTGAATATGAAACTATTTGAACATTTGTGTTTGTCGCTCTGCTCCTTCACATATTTTGTTTGTTTTCACTGTTTAGGGGCAGGAACACTGTAACTTTATTTGTTTATTTGAAAATGTATTAAACTGTACTTTGTGATGATGTGAAATTTTTAAACCACTGTACGCTTAAGCCCCTTCTGCTGTTGAGAGACTCCAAAACGGTGCAGATGCTGATGTCACCTGTTACCAATCTTTCTTTATAAAACTCACAAAACCTTCAAGAGTGGCCACATCTCTGCAGCACGGCTCAAAGTTCAGGGATTACATTTGTAAATAAAAAATCTATGTACACCTTACGAAAGACCCAACAAACGAAAATTCCAAGTTACGAAACGCCTTCACGTTAAATTTTGGTCTCTAGATACGAAAGAAAAATTCAAGTTACGAAACGTGAAATCTCAAAAATTCAAATAATGCGCGCTCAGCCACACACATTATACGCTTTTCTCAGACTGGATTTAAACTTTTCTCACATTTGTCTCTCGTTTAAACACTCAAACTTTCATAGATTTTCAATAAAATGTATTAATAGTGAAGTGTGGGGGGAAGGGGGAGGGGGGAGAAGTGTGCGCGCAGACACGTGTGTGATAGAGGAGGAGCATGACCCGGCGCAGGGCTGCGAGCACGAGACCCGTGCTCAAACCATGCCTCATCTAGACCAGGTCTAAACCAGATCTAAACCAGGATTAAACCAGGATTAAACCACCGCGGCTCTTGCCTGCGTTTGTTCATGCGCTCGGACTGCGTGCCGTCCCGAGGGGAGGCACATCCCCTCCTCGCCTCAGCCGTGACTCGTGAGGTACACCGGCAGAGCTAGCACGAAACCAGGAAATAGACCCGCACTCGGTGGTTTAATCTTGGTTTAGACCTGGTTTAGATCTGGTCTAGAGGAGGCACGGTTTGAGCACGGGTCTCGTCCTCGCAGCCCCGCGCCGGGTCATGCTGCGCTATCACACACGTGTCCGCCCTCCTCCGTCCCCCCACGCACACAGTCGCTGCTCGCCTCAGCCGTGACTCGTGAGGTACACCGGTGCTGCTGCTAATAGCAGAGCTAGCACGAAACCAGGAAATAGACCCGCACGCGGCGCTTTAATCCTGGTGTCCAGTCCTGGTTTAGTCCAGGTTTAGTCCTGGTCCAGTCCAGGTATAGACCTTGTTTAGACCTGGTTTAGTCCACGTTTAGTCCTGGGTCTACAGTCTCTTAGCCAATCAGGATGCAGAACACAGTGTTACACTATTAAAAAAAGTTACACTATAAAAAAAAACTTGGAACGGGGCCTTGGAACAAATCAGGCTTTTTCCATTGAAATAGCTACTCAACTCACGAAAAATTCACGTTACGAAACCACTTCTGGAACAAATGAATTTCGTAAGGTGAGGTATCACTGTATTTGTATCTGATTTGACACACATATCATTTTCAAATTATTTCTAAATGTATATGAGGAATCTTTTGGTTTGCTATGAACATGTTTCTCCCTGAAGTGTGAGGAACATCTCCAGATCATCCTCAAATAGAAAAGGAGCCATTTTGAACTGCTCACTCTGCTGAATTCTATAACCCTTTACCCTTTAGCATTACATAACGCACAACTGTAACGTTCATTTGTCTTTATATGTCATGTTATGTTAGTGTGACATTTGTTCTTACAGTGAGTCTGGAGGAGCAGGTTCAGGACTGAAGCATGGAGGTTCCCATTTAGAGCAGTCACTCTTCATGGACAGAGCCCTGGACACTGAGGCTGTGGATCTGTGTGTGCGTCTGCTCCTAGCTGTCATGAGGAGCAGACGCACTTTTCTCTTCCTCCTTCATCTTTGCTCTCTCTGATGTTTTATTTCTCTCGTCTCGTCTCTTTTTTTTCTCCTGTTGGATCAGATCTTTCAAATCCTAAATTATTAATTGGATAAAGCTGATCCCTACGCTTTTTTCCCCACGGAGGAGCCGGTCTGGAGAGCTGGTCAGCCCTGCGGGAACATGCTGCCTGATACACGAAGGACGCGTCGTGTGCCTGGCACCGCTGTTACCGGAGGCCACGGAGTGATTACTATTGGAATTTTGATGGCAGGACATCTGGATTGGCCTGGGGGATGTTTTCTGACCCATCACTAATTGGAGCCGAGCGGATAAAATAGCCCCGATCCGCCGCTCAGTACGGGCATCTGCGAACTCGGGGGGGCAACATCAGAAGGAAAAACACAGGTGAACGTATCATCCCATCTGTGGGATCCACCGGGCGCTAGATAACATCACGGATAAATGGATTTGGAACTGTGGGGAACAGCGGCTCAGTCCATATTCACTATCATACGTGCCAGGGGGAGGATTGCGAGTCGCACAGACCTGCATGAAGTGGGGACCTGACAGAAACCAGAGTTCTGGCAAATTGTCTGTTCGCCTGGGTTCTAAAATGTATCGATTATGTTAAATTCCCCTTTTTGTAATCAAGTCTCCTGGAAAATGTGATTGAACCGGACTCTTTGTTTTGACTGCTTCTTCTGCACAAACACGTCCAAGGCCACCAGCTGCCGCTTATCTCAGACTCTACAAAAACATTGCCACACACTATTGGACTCACACTCACATGTATTAAGTAATGCTGCCCTGTCTATTTTTAGGATGTCTGCTTCTTTTTCAGTTTTCAATTAATTTCATTGATTTCTGATCTTTTCCCTTGCCCCACACCCTTCCCTCTTGTCACCAAAGAAAAAGACACTGTATGTTACCTATCCAATTGTTTTCTGTCATTACATGTTGTGTATAATTGTTTTGATTGTATTGCATCTTTTCTGCTCTGCATCTCCCAGTCGGCGGTGCGCGCAAGTGCAGCGGCCCCTCCCCTAGCCACTCTATCACTGTCCTGCCTGGTTAGTGGGGAAACTAAATTTCGAATTCATTCTATGTACATGTACATATGATTGTTTTTTGACAATAAAGCAACTATGACTATGACTATGACTATGACTAAAACATCATGTGTTGTTACTTAGAAGACTTTATTACTGTCAGCTGGCAGCACAAAAATGTCTTTATCCGAGGAGAGGACTCTACGCTGCGTCTCAATTCTTTTTCCTCACTTCCTTCTCCTTGATTCCTCTCTTCAATTCTCCATTTTTCAGATGGCAGATTAAGTGGTCTCCCAAAGAAAACCAAAGATGGAAGGAGTAAACCTGAGGGAGGCTTCAGGAACAGACATCAGATCAAATCATCAAACTTTATTGGTCTCATTGAGGAGTTTATATCCTCTCCTCCCTGTGTCTCCTCTGTGGGTGGGACTTCCTCACCTATTTCCCACAGAATCGAGGAGAGGAATCAAGGAGAAGGAAGCGAGGAAAGAGAAATGAGACGCGGCCCAGATCTGTGAACACTGATTCCACCTGCTCCCACCGCCCCCTGCTGGCCACATTTGAAATACAGTAGAACCTCACCTTACAAAATTAATTTGTTCCAGAAGTGGTTTCGTAACGTGAATTTTTTTAAAAGTTGAGTAGCAATGTGAATGTAAAACTCCTGATTCATTCCAAGGCCCTATTCTTTCTATTCCAAGGGGTTTTTTTTTATAGTGTAACATTTTATTTATAGTGCAACATTGTGTTCCGCGCCCCGACCGGCCAAGAGACTGCAGACCCAGGACTAAACGTGGAATAAACCAGGTCCAGACCAGGTCCAAACCAGGACCGGACCAGGTCCAGACCCGGACCAAACCGGGACCAGACCAGGATTAAATCACCCCGCGGCTCCCTGCGGGCTGAGCAGGGGGAGGCACGGCACGGGCACCGTGGCTCCATCCCGCGCCCGCAGCCCCAGTGTACGCGCGGCCTCGCGCCGTGTCGCACACCTCTCCAAGGGATTGGCGCGCCGCGCCCCGGGACATGGCAGCGCCGCCGGATGAGCGTCGTGTCTCTGCTCCCCTCACGCGTTCGGCGCTATATTGAGCCGTACCCCCCCCCCCCCCCCCCACGCTTCACTATCAACACATTCCGCTGAAAATCTATGAAAGTTCGAGTGTTCAAATGAAATCCACCGGGAGCGTTTACAATGCAGCAGCGCATCAGCAATCCCCCAGATAATAGGCTAGAAAATAGCCTGTTATTTTTTTGCTCTTATTACAATAACTAAAACTATACAACTAATAGTAAAACAATAGGCCTGTGCTATTTTTAAACTGACTTAAATCATTTATTTCAAGTCAAATCTTCACATCAGTGTATAATTTACAATACGTCTAAAAATCATCTTAATAATAATATTCATTCATTCATTCATTTTCTTCCGCTTTTCCATTTTCTGGGTCGCGGGGGCAGCAGTCCAAGCAGTGTTCTACTGCCCAGAACACAATGCACCAGCCCCCATGAATCCTTCCGCAGGTGGTGGGTCCACAGGAGGACGGCTCACGTCACAACAGGCCTTGATGTATCTTCTGCCATGGGGGCTACCAGTGTCCACAGACACTGGGGGCGAGGTGGGGTTAAGTGTCTTGCCCAAGGACACAACGGCAGCGCTCATCTGTGGGAGCTGGGATCACATGCGGTCAACCGTCAACAGTGGGATTCGAACCGCCAACCCCCTGGATCACGAGGCATATGCTCTACCAACTGAGCTACTGCCGCCCCTGATGCATTATTGCATTAAAACTGATGCATTATTAATAATAATAATGCATCAGTTTTATATATCGCTTTTCTGGACACTCAAAGACGCTTTACAGAGGATTATTCATTCACTCGACACTCAGTGGTGGTGAGGTGCTATTGTAGCCACAGCTGCCCTGGGGCAGACTGAGGGAAGCCAATCTGCACCATCTGCCCCTCTGACCAGCACCATCACAAACGCACACACCACTTTCATACTGGGCAGTGTGGGTAAAGTGTCTTGCCTAAGGACACAGCGACATTGTTTTGTGTCTGGCGCCTTCCTGTGATTTTCCCAGTGTCTCCCATCCAAGTACTACCCAGGCCCGGACCTGCTGAGCTTCTGACATCTACGGGATCAGGCTTTGACAAGCCGGTATGGCCCTTGAGTCACTGTTGCGCAGGGAGCACAGGGACCGGCTGGGAGCTGGATTGGCTGGTTAGCTCAACTGGTAAGTCACTGACTTTTCCCCGGGGGAACCTGAGGCAATGTGGGTCCTTGGGCAAGACCCTTCACGGTACTGCCCCCCGGGCGCCAAAAGATGACTGCTCACTGCTCCTGAAAAGGATGGGTCAAATTAGAGCTGGGCGATATGGCCTAAAAATAAAATCTCTGATTTAAAAAAAAAAAAAAATCCGATTTACGATTTTAATCGATTTTTCTCTGCAGTTATATAAATATCTTTCTTTTATAAAGACGCATTTTATGGAGCTAAATGATTCCCTGATTGTGGAAAATATGGACTGGAGTGGGTAGTGTTGTGTTTTAGTTTTTCCTCGAGTGATGCAGAAAAAGGGAGCCACTGTCTGTGTTCATGTATATTAGCCTGTGCAGTCCCCGTACAGCTGTGGCAACACAAGAAAAATATTTGCGGCTTCGTAGCACATACTTCGGGTCCAAAACTTTAACCATGTTAATGAATACGGGCTTTTCCACAGTATATATGGGCACCATGTCTTTTACGATATGTGCTCGCGCTGTGGGGTCCTGCACTTCTCCCACTCGCCTGCCTCTGCTTTAGGCGCTAGGATACATTTGTCGTGCTGCAACAGCTTTTGAACAGACCTCACAGCGAGCACTCGTTTGTTCTAAGTCCGACACAAGAAAACTGAACCAGTTCCATAAACAGATGTAGCAAAACCTGTTTGGTACAAGCTCCGGCTTTAGCTCACTCGCTAGCCGTGACACTGAATCACAAAACAGATGAAATCCCTTTGAAGAACACATGTTTTCTACACAAGTGGATGTCAATGAATCTCAAAGTCACTTCGACTCAAATAAGAATACAGATTTAAAACCCAAAAGTGCGTCTCACCTCGACTCAGACGAAACTTCTGCTCCAAACACTTTCACTTTGAGCGCACATCACGTGACCAGCCCTTCCTGTGGCGCGTGAGCAGGTCAAACTATAACAACAGCGCCCTCTGCTGGCAGAAGTGTGGACATGCAGAGGGAGACACCACAGAATATGAACTTAGTGGAAAAAGGGACAAAAGAAATGAAAAAGATGAGAAATGTAAACACACTGTCCCAAATCTTCTTCTTCTTCTTCTTCTTCTTCTTCTTCTTCTTCTTCTTCTTCTTCTTCTTCTTCTTCTTCTTCTTCTTCTTCTTCTTCTTCTTCTTCTTCTTCTTCTTCTTCTTCTTCTTCTTCTTCTTCTTCTTCTTCTTCAGTGGCGTCATAGTGGCGTTTAGAGGGACATTTCTATCTCTGTATTTGCACAGGTACAAAATGAACGGCCTCTTGCCATTCCTCTAAATCAGGAGTGTCAAACTTTTGGTCCGGGGGCCGAAAACTCATGGCAAATATACCCCAAAAATAGCAATAAGTCCAAATATTTGTTGGAGGTGGTCGGAGGGGCCGATGGCGCAGATTGGCAGCCTCGCTTCCGTCAGTCTACCCCGGGGCAGCTGTGGCTACAGAAAGTGTCTTACCACCACCAAGTGTGGAGTGAATGAACAATGAACTGTAAAACGCTTTGGGTGTCATGAAAGGCGCTGTATAAATGCAATGAATTATTATTATTATTATTATGGTTGGGCATTATGTGGTTGATGAAATGCTGCCTGTGAACACTGTTGACTCACCATCGTTTCGTGCCATTGTATCTAAGATCTCTACAGTAACGATACTGAGCTGCCTCACAGAACCTGCTTTTCTAGTTACCTGGACAAGCAATATAATAATAAGATCATATAATAATATAATAAAATGTAATATAATAATATTATAATATATAATAGAATAGAATAATATAACAAGCCTCTGCTGAAAGTAACTAAAAGTAATCTAACTTAGTTACTTTTAAAAGCAAGTAGTCAGTAGTCAGATTACTTTTTCAAAGTAACTATGGCAACACTGATTTGGATCATTTCAGTCGTGGGATTTCCAATCTCTCCTGAACTAAAGGTCAAATGCAGCTCTTAACTAAAAACTAGCGCTATGACATCACAAGGTGGAACAGAGCGTTTTGAGCTTTGTGGATGGAGACAGAGTAATAATAAAGGATTACTCAAACATGTGTGAATGAAACAAAACACAACTCCAGGTCTGTTTTTGAGGAGGTGACAACATTCTAACGGGGCTTAAAGCTCACAAAAGACAATTTTACATCATATAGGACCTTTAATATGTGTCTCATTGGTTTATTTTGGTTTATTGTGTAAAAAAGTGTAAAGAAAATATTTGAATTGTCATTTGTAGTAGTCTCTCAGTTTTTGGAATCTTTTCATAAGAGAAATTAGACTTCTGTCAACGGGATTACACAGATATTACAAGACAGTATAAAACACATGGTCCTTTGTAGTAGATTTGTCTTCTCTAGTAATGCGAATTGTTGCACTTAAATGAGACAAAACATCCAACTGTATGCACTTGATCTTTTTTTTGTTTGTTTTATTAAAGGAGAATTAACAGGAGGAGGACAGAGCACATGTGCACTGTCCTCCTCATCTACTTCAAACTATGGATAAATCTGGGATTAGAGGCACTTTTGACTCAAACGAAAGTGTAGACTAAGACATTGAGCTTCTATGATTTGAAAAGTGCTAAAGTTTGTGTTATTTGGAGACCGCAAACATGTGCCCCGAGAACTCACGTTACGGATATCGCAAATCTAAAACATCTCCGGAAATGCTCCAAATGACACCAAAGTGCTATGGGTGAGTAAAACAACTTGTTTTATTACCAAAATAAGGCTCAGATTGTAAAAAAACGTTAATTCTCCTTTAACTCTGGGTGATGTTGTGTTAAAACATTTTTGAACAACAATAAAAAGAGGAAAATGTGCTTCTGTGCTACTTGTCAAAGTGAAATGCCACTCTGATGAGGCAGGGTGTATCAGTTTTGCAGTGTTGTACAGGATGTCATTGGGCCCATTTCTATTATTAAAGAGGGCGGATTACGCAAAATCCACCTTTTTCAGCTTTCCACCATGTTCTAATGTTGTTCCGTCATCAAAAACACGCCTGAAGGGGTTTTAAATGAGAATTTAGCCATCCCCCCAGGTCCTGTCCGCCCACAAGCCGATGTCGCCCATGCGCCCTCGTGACAATTCTCCACAAATATCCAAAAAGACCATACAAAACTGTACACGGCAACTTGACAAATGTGTCCCAAAGTGTCACGGCGGGGTGCGCGCTGACTGTGTTGTGACAGCGCTCTGAAGGGGCGAGTGAATTAGCACCGAGAGCAAAGGGAGGAGACACTCACGGCATCAAAAACTAAAGTGACACTTATATAAACATGTTAATGCGTTGTTTCCAGTGAACACAGCATTTTGAAAACCATAAAAGGCAACATGGTAATCTAAATACATGATGTGTTAGCGGTTTTATTATTTATTTGTTTATTTGAAGAGGACGGTGCACATTATTGAACACTTTGTACATTTTCATGACATTGTGTAAATGAGCCAGATTTATCTAGAAGCTTCTTTCCATCCGTAGTCCTCCGACATTTAAACACAACAACATGACAAACAACAACAAAAAGCATTTATAATATTTACAGAACAATACATTACATGGTACACACTGAATGTCACCTGGGTCATTCCAGAATTGGAGGACATTTTGGCTTTAAAATTCTTCACTTTTCTGATTTTCTGCTACATATTCATCAATAATAGGTAATAAACTATCAAATGCTTGATTAGCTCAGCTTACGGTCAATGGTAAAGTTTTTATTATATGATTTATTTGGTTTATTTATTGATTTCCTCTAATCACAGTAACAGGGTTGCAGGTAACAGGGTTGCAGATCCGCACTAAAGTTCACTTTATCTCAGGAGTAGAAGCTGTTTAGCTGTTACTGCTAATCAAGAGGAAAAACTTATTTATGCAAATAAGTAAAGGAAAAATAAATGGTCTTATTCTGATCATTTGCATAACAGGGTTGCATGAGGCAGAGTGAGACATTCAATCAAGGCTAACGATGTTATAAAAATATGAAAAATAGAAGAGAAGACAAACCTTTGCTCTGCCCATTCTTTTGGAAAACTGTTTGATGATGTCAAGTCCAGGGGATCATGTGGTTCACTGTTGATTGATTGATTGATTGATTGATTGATTGATTGATTGATCATGTGGTTCTGCTTTCTTCTTCTTCTACCAGACTAAAAATGTTCTGGTAACAGGGTTGGTGCATGTTGTGGGACACATGTTCCATGAATAATAATTATTATTTGAAATATTATGTCTATTAAAACAAAAGTTCCACAGTTACAAGAGATGGAAATGAAACTAATTATACAAAAGAGATTTCAATTCAATTTTAACTGTTTTATTTGAGATTCACTTTGGCCATTAGAGGGGTGGGACAAGAGGAAAATGGCATTTTGGGGGTACTCCAGATTTATTTGGTATTTTAAAATCTATTTTCAAGCATTCTTTTCTCTTAGTTTTTTTTAGATTTGGTCTCAGGACAAGTAAATTCACTCAGAAACTGTATGTTTTAGTATTTTGTATGTGGATTATTTAATATTTGATGGGTGGGACATAAAATGTCCTCCAATTCTGGAATGACCCTTAAGATAAACTTCGAGAAAAAGGAATGGACCACATTGATAAAAAAATATGTTGACTTCTGTGAGAGACGCCAGTTCTAAATTGATCCAGGTTAAAATTCTCAACAGATTCTATTGGACGCCAGTTAACATGCCCAAAGCAAAGCTGATCAAATTAACATCTGACCAAACAGTCCGGACCACCAGGTCAACGGTCAGTGGCAATGTACAAAACCAAAACGTAAAACATCACTGGAACAATCTGCATTTTCTGTTAAAACAATCTCAGAATGGAACAAACTTTCCACTGAGCTAAAACTGTCCAAAGACTTCAAACTATTTAGTGTAGGACTCACTCAATATTTCCTAAGAATACAAACCTGTCAGCGTTAAGACAAACCTGAGAAGGGGAATCCATTTTAACTAATCAGACCCTCCAGGAATTCGCGATGTTGCGATTTGCAACTTCAACGCAACTTCAGCCAATCCCCGCGAATTCAGGGTGGTGTTGCAATTTTGACCAATCACCGCAACTTTCCCGCAATTTTTACTAATTTTGACCAATCATCGGCGACATATTGAACGCCGACCAACTTCCTTCTGTGTAGGAGACATAACTGAGATGAGGTGCACGGTGCGTTTGTGTGTGTGTATGCAGCAGAGGCGGTGGGTCACGTGAGTGTGGGTGTGTGCACGTACGGAAGTGTGTGCCTGTAAAAGCGCGCGCTCACCTGTCGCACAGGAGAGAGTCCGGGTTGGGGTGTAGCCGTATTTTTTGTTGACCGCAAACCATTCATTCATCTTTCACGTTAATCTGTTCATCCTGCTGGTTTTCATGAGTTACATTTCATCCTGCTGCGCTGTCATAGCTGTGTGCGCTCTTTTTGTAATAAATGCACAAAACATATCTGGATCTCAGCGTATCTGTCACCATAGCCTCCTCTTTGCGCGTCACAAATCTGCGAGCCATAGGACCCAACCTCATATTCTCGGCGGCTAAAAGGTTTGAGTTGAGTTTTCTGCCTTACTTCCGTGTGACGAAACAAAACTGCGGCCGTGTCCCCAGTTCCCAGAGCGCACAGCTCGGAGCGCGGCCCGAAGGGGGCTCAGACTGCAGTCAAGGCGGTGCACACTTGCTCAGCCCCGACTGCAGTCCGCGGACCGCTTAACGACTGCGGTCTTCGGACCGCGTGTTAACTGCACATGGGACAAAAAAGAAGTGGGACAGCAGTCGTCGCACCGGTGTACTGTCGAAATGTGTGACGCACATGCCCTTCAGGCCACGCTTCGAGCCGCGCGCTCTGGGAATTGAGACACGGCTTCTAATGGCAAAGAAACATGTCTGCGGCGCCATTTGCCCACTAAAATAACAGCAAGACGCGCGAAACAGTTCCCCTCCTAGTAGTAATTTATTTTCGATGTTGGTAAGGTTGTTTTAGGACCATATCTGTGATCTCGGTGTCTTTGTATTATTCTTTGTCAGTAATAACTCAGTATTCAAAATATTATTCAATTTTAATTACAAAAAGCGAAAATCGCAACTATTTATCGCAACTTTCACTTCCTCCCGCAACAAAATCGCAACAAAAACCTTAAAAGCACCGCAACTTTCATCGCAACTTTTTGGAAAAGCTCCCGCAAATTCAGGCATTTTAGCCCGCAACAATCACAAAAAATGCCCGCGAAATCCTGGGGGGTCTGACTAATATAAATAATGCACCTTTGATGACATGTTTATGAAATGCATTATTTTATGCTGTGTTTAATGTTTTGTCGTGTTGTGTGTCTCAGGGACTGCAGATGGAAATTAGCTCAAAGATCTATAGTCTGGTACAAAGCATCTCTTCATTGATTGTGATTAATGCTCCTGTACATGGTCCCTGTCAAATAAATCAAAGAAAGATCAGTTCAAATCGCTGTTGGAGATGCGATATAGAGAGTGGTAGCACAACTCATATGTCCTTCTCATGCTCTAATATTAACACCTATTGGGAGAAAATTATAACAAAAATAAGCAAAGTTATAGGAGTGAATATTCTCGCTAATCCGACCCTATGCGTCTTAAACCAAGTCGAGTTAAAAGAAAACTATAGTCATAACAAGGCAACATGGGTAAAAGTCGCCCTAACTACAGCAAAGAGAGTGATACTTAAACACTGGAAGACCCCCGAGATCCCCACAAACACAGAACGACTTTTAACTCTGTCTGAGACCGCCTCCCATGAGCCTTATACATAAAATTAACGGAAAACTACAATTATTCAATGAGATTTGGGAGCCATTCTTTAAACAGACTGAATAACCCTAAAAATGATATCTAACATATTGGGTGGCCGGGAGAGGGGTGGGAGGGAATAAGAGGGGCACACGTTTTTTTTTTTTTTTTGTAATAAACTTGGAATTGAATACTGGAAACAGGAAATTTTAGTTTGACACTAAACTGGAATAATGAAATGACTGTTTATCCATTTTATTGTTTTTCATTGTTAAGTGAAATCCAAAAGAACAAACGGCACACAGACTGATGTAATTGCATTTAATTTATTTCTGTAAATCAGACACATAATGCACTTTTAATGTCGCTGTATTGACTCCTGAAATAAAGACTATAATCATAATAATAAAAAAAAAATATTTACAACAATAACATACACATTTTTATTTAAACTTTATTTAACCAGGAAAGTCCCATGAGATTAAAAACTTATTTTCCAAGGGAGTCCGAACCAAGAGGCAGCAAAAAGTAACTTTTTTTTTAATTAACAAAAAGTTGCAATAGAATTCATGTTTGTTGTTTACAGACAATGCACATAAACACAAAAAGTTACATTTACACATAATCAGCCTTTAAACTGATGTAGAAATCATGTAAAACAGTTAAAGTTCAGGAGTCTCAGATGTTCAGTGTGGATTTAAAGTCGTTCAGTGATATAAACAGGTTCGCTTCAGCTGCTTCAGTGTTTCATGAAGCCTCACTTTGCCCATCCCTACTTCATTTACTATTTTTAACTATTACTATAGAAAAAAAAAATTGTTAATAAGTTTGCTGGAAGAAGTAGAAATAATGATGGAAAACCAAATCCACACAATCATGGTGAAGTTGTCTACTCATATTTTCAAATCATTATGAAGGTAATCTGCAGAAAAACAAGTTATTCAAAGTTTATTTGTCCAAAAAAGATCTGCTTCTATTTGGACTGAGCTCAACTTCAACACAACTTCAGCACAACTTCAACACAACTTCAACACAACTTCAACAACTTCAACACAACTTCAACAACTTCAACAACTTCAACACAACTTCAACACAACTTCAGCAACTTCAACACAACTTCAACACGTCTTCAGAGTCTCCACCTGTGGAGAAGCAGAAATGATTCACTTTAAACTGTGTTAGGCTGAAAACACATCACATCCAATACTGAAGCGTGAAGAGTCCCTCAGTCGTCCAGGTAGAATCCATGATAAAAGAAGAAATTCAATTTGTCAACTGGATAAAGTTTGTTTGGTCGAAAACGTTTTGCCGCTCATCCGAGAGGCTTCGTCAGTTCTGGTTAAAGTGCTGGTAAGACACTGCATATATCTCGCTGCAGGGAGGAGCTAACTAACTAACTACTTTCTGAAACTATCTCGCCTATTTGTTTCTGTCTTTTGTTTCTCTGACGTCTAGATTAGCATACCTGTTCATCCCTACACGACTGTTTTTCACACCTCTGGCCCTGACCTGGCTAGCCCTATTGTTTCTTTTGTTTGTTTTGATTTAGGTTTAAGAATGGAATTATAGATGGGAGACAAATAATGTCTGACTCCACCATTTCTGTTTAAAGAAGGATTCTCTTTTTTGACAAAAATTGCCAGTGAGGTTCAGATCTTGGCCAGGGAAAAGAACTGGTTTGAGAGGGGAGTTAAAGAGGCATTTTTGTCAAAAAAGAGAATCCTTCTTTAAACAGAAATGGTGGAGTCAGACATAATTTGTCTCCCATCTATAATTCCATTCTTAAACTTAAATCAAAACAAACAAAAGAAACAATAGGGCAGGCAAGTCAGGTCCAGAGGTGTGAAAAACAGTCGTGTACGGATGAATAGGTATGCTAAACTAGACGCCAGAGAAACAAAAGACAGAAACAAATAGGCGAGATAGTTTCGGAAAAACTGCAGTATAGTTAGCTCCTCCCTGCAGCGAGATATAAGCAGTGTCTTACCAGCACTTTAACCAGAACTGACGAAGCCTCTCGGATGAGCGGCGAAACGTTTTTGACCAAACAAACTTTGTCCAGTTGACAAATTGAATTTTTTCTTTTATCATCCAATACTGAACTACAATGGGACTAAACCAGGACTAGACCAGGACTAAACCAGGACTAAACCAGGACTAAACCAGGACTAAACCAGGACTAGATCAGGACTAGACCAGGACTAGACCAGGACCAGGACAATACCAGGACTAAACCAGGACTAGACCAGGACTAGACCAGGACACACACACACACACAGACACACACAGACACACACACACAGACACACACACAGACACACACACACAGACACACACACACACAGACACACACAGACACACACAGACACACACACACACACAGACACACACACACACACACACAAACACACACAGACACACACACACACAGACACACACACACACACAGACACACACAAACACACACAGACACACACACACAGCCACAAACACACACAGACACACACACACAGACACACACACACACAGACACACACACACACACAGCACAAACACACACACACACACACAGACACACACACACACACACACACACACACAGACACACACACACAGACACACACACACACAGACACAAACACACACACACACAGACACACACACACACAGACACAAACACACACACACAGACACACACACACAGACACACACACACACACAGACACGCACACACACACAGACACGCACACAAAGACACACACACACAGGATAAAGTGTGTTTAATCCTTAATCACTGTCAGGCGCTTTGTGTTAGACTTTTACACTTTTGTATGAAAAGCGCTTTATAAATAATGTTTGATTGATTGATTGATTGATTTATTGATTGATACAGAGTGTCAGGGCTTCACTGGATTCAAGCTCGAGCTCCAGGGCTCAGATAACGCCCACTCTGCCCTCAGCTCCTTTTCTCGGTGACGTCTTTAAAATACACTTCACTACAGTCACATAAATGTCCATCATTTGATTTAAAGCTGCAGTGTGGAATTTTCTCAAGGTGGCACATCACCTGCATGTTTCCATGGAAACAGAAAGTTAAAACCACTTGGGACCATTCTCTGAGATAGACGACTTTTATGCCATACTGTGAAATATTCTAGCCAAAGGAAGCACATTTCCATGGAAACAAGCAGGAGGATGCCCTCCTCCAGGACAAGGAAGAGTCAGGGCAATCAAAACAACCCAAATGAAAAACATGCTTTTATTTGAGACCATTTTTGTCTAAAAAGTTTGTGTGGCTTTAATGAGCGAAACCCAGTGCAGGAGCAAAGGTGAAGTGTAGAGCACAGCCCAGAGAACAGGTGTACCCAAGCAAAAGCTCACTGCATCTGTTTGTCTTCCCTGTCTCTGTGGCTGCTTAGCTCAATAAAAGCACATTTTCCATGGATTTGGAGAGAAAAGCGCTTCACTGCGCGAGCCTCTAATGTGAAAAATACACTTGGAGTGTATTTTGGATGGACGAGGGTCCTGGGCTGTGACCCAGGGCATGCGGCTGTGTGCTGCTTTGGCGTGCTGTCTGCACACTTTAATCTGTTAAACTGGGAGCACAAGTGAAACGAGCCTGGTGCAGGGACTCGCCGTTCTGCTTCTAAATGCTCTTGCAGTGTGTTTGGGGCGTAAGGAGCCACTCCATGTGTCAGGTGGAAAACAGAAGGACATGTGTGCGACTGCTCCACACTCAAAACAGACCCATAAAGTCACTACTTACAACAGTGTCTCCAGTCGACAGTGAGGGCTCCGTTCAAGCTCCAGGAGCTCCTCCACATCTGATTTACTCAGATCGTTATCATACAGCTCTAGTTTTGTGAGATGTGAGGGGTTGGACTTCAGAGCTGCGGCCAGAGAGGAACAGCTCGTCTTTGACAAACCACAGCTCCACAATCTGAATAAAGAACACATGATGTGGTTAAAGTCCATACAAATATAGATTGTGCTTATATATTTTAAATATATAATAAAAGAAATCAAATATGGCAATAATAAAACATATGAAACAAAAGTGAATATTTATTGATCATTTTTGGACTTAATGCCATTTAAATCATCAATACTTTTGATTAGAATATAAGTTTTGTTTGTAGTACATTTGATAATGAAATCCAATAAACCATAAGTGAACACTTGTACAGCAGTGACCAGGAGAAGTACTTTTTGACCTGTACTTGTGTAATATTATTTAGAAGTAACACTTCTCTTACCTAAAGGTCACTAGGACTTCTCTGGTCCAGGCTCCGGCCCCTTCCTGTCTACATGGACATGTTATTGCTTTGCCAAGAGCGTTCCACAAATTAAACTAATCTATCACCATGGAGACAAGCAGCTAACATCAACAGGCCAAGTCACAGGTCAGATCTGTGGAGAGGCGTCCCCACTCACAGTAAGAGGACATGTTTTTAAAAGGTGTTTTTGAAACAATCAAACACCAATAATGGAATAGATGTGTTTTTCCTGAAGCCAGTCCCCTCCACCGTGATTCTTTTGCTCCTTTTTCTTACTCTGGTTTTTCATTAATGCACACCTCGGAACATTATGAGTTCAGAGTGTTTTGTTTTAACTGGGCCTTTCGGTCTCAGGACCCAAAAGCCCTTTTGTGGGACCCTCCTTGTGTGAAATGATATGAGTGTGTTCAAAGTGCTGCTATCGTCACGTACAGTGTCACATAGTTGTGACATTTGGAACAAAGAATCCTGACATGATGAGGAATACAACAATATAACCTTACAGAGGTTTATGCATTTATGTTTACAATGTTTAGACCATTGATTGAAAATTATATAGATTAAAAAACTGCATTCTCAAGGACAGATCCTCTTTACAAACTAACTGATTGTGACACATCAGCATGGAATTACAGTTTCATATGTAAATAAAAACTTCACCAATTTGTCAGCTTCAAATGAAGCCCAAGATGAGCTCTGTGTGTCCAGCAGATCACCTGCTAAAACAGAAATAATGTTTCACACCCCCAAACATTTGGCCATAGAACACATATGAGGCCATTCCATGGGAAACGAGCTCATTTCAAGAGAAAAATTCAACTTCACTTTTGTGGATTTGATTCAGACTTTGCACAACTCATGTTTATATATGAAATATTATCATCTCAAATTGAAATTTGAGTCTTGCATCTTTTAAAATGTTTCTTTGTCTATAAAATGTTGAGTGTTTGTAAACTTAAAGACTAAACATCATGTCAGCACATTTGTACAAATGTCATAATCCTGTCACAAAGTGTGTGTGTGCTTGGAGTCACCACCTGAACTCACACTGAAGCAGCTCCATCACACATGAGTTAGAATGGCCATTCTGTCCCTATCAGGGGTTTTAGAGCAGATTTCAGCACCTGTCTGTACATCATGAAGAGTGGTACACAACATTATTACCCACTGTACTTCAGACAACAGTGTTAAACCTGAGACACGACCACACAAAATGAAAATACAGAGAAATGAGTTCACATTTCACTAAATGTCACAACATGATGTTTCAATAAAGCTCTTAACGGTCTTAGTCCTCTTTGTTTATCTGATCTGTTTTTATCATATGAGCCTCTCGAACCCTCAGGTCTCATCTTTTAACTGTCCCAAGAGTCCAAACTAAAACTCAGTGAGGCGTCATTCAGTTTTTACGGCCCCCGTCTATGGAACAGTCGACCTGAGGTCTGCTGCCAGTGTTCATATTTTTAAAAGTAAACTCAGAACTTATCGTTTTAGATTCACTTTTTAATAACTCTTATACTACATTTAGTTTTTTATCTCAACATTATCCTTCAGTGTTTGTATTTTTTGTAACTTAAGGGGGTTTCTGTTTTCTGTTGCTCATGTTTCTGTGTAAAATATGAGAATCTGCCACAAACAATTCAAAGTCTGTGGTTAAGGAAAGTGATTATTTTCTGATAGTTCTGATTTTGACCCGACCCCCCCTTTAACCCCCCAAAACTCAAACATTTTAGATACAAGACTCAAATTTCATTTATGTAATATATGAAATATAAATATGAATCGTACCAAGTTTAAATAAAAGCCAGGAATTTTTATTTTGAAATCTCCCAGTTTCCCATTGTATGGCCCCATCTGCATTCTATGGACAAATGAGTGAGAATTCTATGTGTAGGTTTGGGAGTGTGAGACATTATTATGGGACGGTGGCTGAGTAGCTAGCGCTCTTGCTTCACAGCAAGAAGGTTCCGGGTTCGATCCCCGGGTCGCCTGGGCCTTTCTGTGTGGAGTTTGCATGTTCTCCCCGTGTCTGGGTGGGTTTTCTCCGGGCACTCCGGTTTCCCCCACCAACCCCAAAACATGCACCATAGGTAAAATCCTCCAGCTGAGGTCCTGACCAAACCGAAGCAAGAAGATCATGGAGATGGTCCCCGGGCGCAGAAGTGTGCTGCCCACTGCTCCTAATATATATATATATATATATACATACATACATACATATATATATATATATTTATATATATATATATATATATATATATATATATATATATATATATATATAGAGGATGGGTTAAAATGCAGAGAAGAATTTCTCCAGTGTGAGATCAATAAAGTCACTTCTTCTTCTTCTTCTTATTTCTGTTATAGCAGGTGAACGGGGCCAGAGAGACAAAACACCTGAACAAGCCCTATTCGGACGGGATTAGTTTTATGGGGTGACATGGGGTAAAGTAATAATTACCAGGGAATTTAGTCCTGTCTGAACGCCCCATGTCCGTAAACATAGCGGAGAATGTCTGTGAAATTTACAGCGAGTTTGACCTTCTGTAAAACGGTCTGGGGGAATTACCATAGGTAATATTAATCCCGTGTGAATGCGACCCTCGGTAAAGATGTAATATTTCGTCACATCCGTTTAAAGAAATAATTTACCGCAATTTTCAAACACGGAGGAGCTTGAAGCGCTTTGTTTTGCCGACAAGCAAAATGATCTACGCACACATCGACCAATGAAAAAGCCCAAGAGGTATAAATCAGTCGTCAGAGGCATGAAACTTCTGCTTGTTTTAGGTAATGTATGCTCTATTAGTCCTGATTATGGGCAATAATTTGCATAGTTCACTAATATTTCACATAGGCTAATCATGACGTGCACGGCAACGAATACGTGACGGCAGAGCGTAAACAAACTCCTCCCATGTCAAATACATATTGCGGACATTTCTTGTCCTGTGTGAATGGGGTCATTTATATTACAGAGGTCCTGTGATAAACCCACATTACTCTACATCCCACTGTAAAACTAATCCCGTCCGAATAGGGCTTTAATGTCCCGAGGTGTGCACTAACGACAAATCAGAGAGAGAAAAAGGAGCAAAAGAATCGCGGTGGAGGAGTCTGGCTCCCGGACTATGTGATAAATAAGTGTAAGTCTATACTGTGGAACATTCCAGACAACACAAAAGCATCTCCATGGAGACCAGCAGGTGGCAGAGCCCCACCAGAAAAGTTCTAGTGTACTTTGTTTTAATATAATTCTTGTCCACCTCTGAGTCCAGAGTGTCCAGAGTAAATACTAGAGGTGACTATGGCCGAGCTCTTTAGTGAAAGCTCTGAAACATGACACAAGTAAGAGACAGTGAACTGACCTGAGAGTCTCCAGTCGACAGTCTGGACTCTGCAGAAAACCACACAGATGAGACACTCCTGAATCACACAGGTGTTTGTTACCACTCAGATCCAGTTTTGTGAGATGTGAGGGGTTGGACTTCAGAGCTGAGGCCAGAGAAGAACAGCTCATCTTTGACAAACCACAGTTCACCAATCTGAATAAAGAACACATGATGTGGTTATACATCTTATATGACACTTTTTCTCCATTGTTAACACACTATTTGTCATTCACTGCACCAAGTCCCCACAGCTTCAAGTCATTTCAACAAAACATGACTTTAGTTCAAACCTTGAACACATCTGAATAAAGAATCCATGATGTGGTTCACGTCCATAGAAATAGGCCTGTCACCATAATTACTATATCCACTTATCGATCAATATATGAAAGCTGGAACTAGATTTTTGAACTACTACGACTTCTTTGTCTCATTACAGATGCAAACTAAGTACTAAAGTGTTTCTGCTGTTTATTTGTTGCAGCTCATGTTTTGAACAATATTGTAGATTTAGAATAGTTTTTGTGGTTTAAATCTGCTCTTGGGTTTTTGTGTCAGAGACATAAGTGAGTTTCACTATTATCGTTTATCCTCTTTATTTTCTTCAGTGATATAAAGACGTGATAATACATCATTAATAATAATACAAACATATGAAAAGCATTACTGAACATGGTGTCACGTCTTTTCTGCTTTGACAAATAAATCCACAACACTTTTCTTTTCATGGAATAGTTGACTTCTTCATGAGTGCGTTCCAGGAATTAAACTAATCTATCGCCATGGAGACAGGCAGCTAACACCTCCAGGGCAAGTAACAGGTCAGATCTGTGGAGAGGCGTGCCCACTCACAGTAAGAATACATGTTTTTAAAGGTTTGTTTGGGTTTTTTAGCAACAAAACACCAATAATTCTGGAGGTCCAAAACTGACATCATTAAATGAACTGGTGAAAACAAAAGGAAAAGTAAGAAAGTAAATTGTACTATTTGTACTAGTAGTAGTAGTAGCAGTAGTAGTAGTAGTAGCAGTAGAAGTAGCAGTAGTAGTAGTAGTAGTAGTAGTAGTAGCAGTAGCAGTAGTAGCAGTAGTAGTAGTAGCAGTAGTAGTAGTAGTAGTAGCAGTAGTAGCAGTAGTAGTAGTAGCAGTAGTAGTAGTAGTAGCAGTAGCAGTAGTAGTAGTAGTAGCAGTAGTAGTAGTAGTAGTAGCAGTAGTAGTAGCAGTAGTAGTAGTAGCAGTAGTAGTATTAGTAGTAGCAGCAGTAGTAGCAGTAGTAGTAGTAGTAGTAGCAGTAGCAGTAGTAGTAGCAGTAGTAGTAGCAGTAGTAGTAGTAGCAGTAGTAGTATTAGTAGTAGCAGTAGTAGTACCTCCATAGTACCGAAACAGCCTTAATTAAAATCACAAATGATCTCCTACTTGCAGCTGACAATGGACTCCTGACAATACTCATTTTACTGGATTTAAGTGCAGCTTTTGACACAATCACTCACACCATCCTCATCGACAGACTTATCTCTATTGGCATCTCACACACACCTCTCCACTGGTTCATTTCGTATCTTTCCTCCCGCTCTCAGTACATCCAACTTGGTTCATACTCCTCCCAGCACTACCCTCTTTCCTCAGGTGTCCCCCAAGGCTCAGTCCTTGGCCCCCTCCTATTCATTATCTACCTCCTTCCTCTTGGTCACATTTTCACAACATACAAAAACATACAAAAACACAACATACACTTCCACTGTTATGCAGATGACACCCAGCTCTATATCTCCTCCAAACCATCCAACATCCTCCCACCCTCCTCCCTCACCCACTGTCTTCAGGAAATCAAATCCTGGTTCTCCTCCAACTTTCTAAAACTAAACAGCAATAAAACTGAAGTCCTACTCATTGGCACCAAATCTACACTAAACAAAATAGACAGCCTTTCAGTCACTGTAGATAACTCCTCCATTTCTCCCTCCCATCAGGTAAAGAGCCTGGGTGTCATCTTGGACAGCACTCTTTCATTCCAGTCACACATCAACAATATCACACGCACAGCCTACTTCCACCTCAGAAATATCAACCGTCTCCGTCCTTCACTCACCCCTCACACAGCCGCCATTCTTGTCAATAGCCTGGTCACCTCACATCTTGATTACTGCAATTCCCTCCTGTATGGTCTCCCCCAAAAAACTATTCATAAGCTACAACTTCTGCTGCCCGGATCATCACCAGAACTCCCTCTATTCACCACATCACCCCGGTCCTGCAGCAGCTTCACTGGCTCCCCATTCACTATCGTATTCAGTTCAAAATCCTACTCCTCACATTCAAGTCCATCCATAACCTGGCTCCAACTTACCTCACAGAACTCCTTCATGTCACCACACACACCCGCTCACTCAGGTCCTCCTCCTCCATCCACCTCACAGTCCCTCCCGCTCGTCTCAGCACCATGGGGAGCAGGGCCTTCAGCCGCTCTGCTCCCCACCTATGGAACTCACTCCCCCCAGACCTCCGGAACATTCAATCACTACCAATTTTTAAATCCAGACTCAAGACCCATCTTTTCAAAATATCTTACCCCACTTAATCATTCTCTCCCTGCTGACTCTTTCATTTTACTTGTATTGCTTTGTCCATTCTCTTAGTTTTATTTTGTATATACTGCCTGTTTTTAACTGTTTTTAATTGTTTGTCTTTGTGCGGTGTCCTTGAGTGTCTAGAAAGGCGCCTTGAAATAAAATGTATTATTATTATTAGTAGTAGTAGTAGTATTAGTAGTAGTAGTAGTAGCAGTAGCAGTAGCAGTAGTAGTAGTAGCAGTAGTAGTAGTAGTAGTAGTAGTAGCAGTAGTAGTAGTAGCAGTAGCAGTAGTAGTAGCAGTAGTAGTAGTAGTAGTAGTAGCAGTAGTAGTAGCAGTAGCAATAGTAGCAGTAGTAGTAAGATTAAGATTAAGCTTGGGCTTTTTAGCCTTTATTGGTCTCACACACAATGACACACAGTGACACACGGGAGAAATTTGACTTCTGCATTTGACCCATCCTTTTTCAGGAGCAGTGAGCAGCCATCTTTTTCGGCGCCCGGGGGGCAGTACCGTGAAGGGTCTTGCCCAAGGACCCACACTGGTTAGCTCATTGCCCGGGGGGGGTTTGAACCTACAACCTCCAGGGGGAAAGTCCATGACTTACCAGTTGAGCTAACCAGCCGAGTAGTAGTAGTAGCAGTAGCAGTAGTAGTAGTAGCAGTAGCAGTAGAAATAAGTAGTAGCATTGAAATAAGACTGAAAAAGTGGGGGTCGTCTTACATTCGGGGTCTAGACATTATACCCATTCACAACGCTAGATGGCGCCAGATATCTTTAAAGATCCCATGACATGGTACTTCTTGATGCTTTTATATGGCTCCTTAATGGTTCCCTAATACTGTAAATGAATCCTTCTTCAAAATCAACACTCAGTGCATGAGCAACAGAGATAAGATGAGAAAGAGTATTTTTTCTCCCTCAGAACAGGTCATAATGGGCGTTGTTGCTTTAATGCAAATGAGGAGAAAAGAGCTGGCCAATAGTAGAGGGTGGGGGCTTGGCCAAATGCTCCGGTCTCCGCTGTAGCTCACAGCTGATCCATTTCCTTGTTTTTGCACGGGGGGAGAGAGATGAAGAGTTCCATTGAAAAATAAACACATTTCCACATAAAATAAAATTAAACCACTGCTGTTCAAAGGTCCAGAGGCTCAGATAAAGGACTTCCGAGCCTAGAAACACTCGGACGTGCCTCCAGGCAAATAAAAAAAAATTCGCATTGCCTAGCGCATTCGCAGTCCAAACTCTCTGGGCGTGATTTACAGAGACGCTGAGTACAGACAGACGGGGGTGGAACTGCATTTGCATTTCTTTTTTCGATCTGACGTCAATAAGGTGCCTTGTTCAAACTCGCCCATTTGAGCTCCGTTTTTTTGTAACGCAGAAAAGGACCGCAAATGCTCAGTTTAGACATTTCACAACTTTTAACCATGGGGGGGGGGGGCTAAACAGGGTAGGGGAGCTCACATTAACGTTCAAAAACCTCAGAAAGTGAAAATTTCATGCCATGGGACCTTTAAAGCGAATGCTGAACTGAACTCCCCAGGCCAAAGCGAACCCCTGTCACGAAGAAGAAAAATAAAAAATAGCGGTAAGAAAGAAAAGAGAAGAAAATAAGAGAAGAAATAACAGAAAATGGAGAAACGTAGCGACAATCTGGAGAAAAGTGGGTCGAAGATCGGCCAGGTTAACCGGCAGCTGAGGAGAAGTTATGATGCAAACTTCAAGATGATGGTGATAAATGAGGCAGAGTCTTCAAACAATTGCAAAGCGGCTGTGAAATATGGTGTCACAGAGTGTAATGTACGGAGATTGAGAGCTCAAAAAGATCGCCTAAAAAATGCTCATAGTCAGAGAGAAGCTGTATATATAAATATTTTAAAAAAGCTAAAAAAAAAAGAAAAAAAAAAGCTGTATATATAAATATATATATGTATAAAAAAAAGCTGTATATATAAATATATATATGTATAAAAAAAGCTGTATATATAAATAGCTGCTATTTTCTGTATAAAAATTAAATTTGGTGTTCAAAAAGTCTTTTTTCAAACTTGAGTCTTGAAAAAGAGGGGGTCGTCTTATAATCAGGGTCGTCTTATATTCGGGCCAATACGGTATACATATTTTAATCTAAAAAAAATAACCAATTTTCTATACCAAAAATGAAAGAAAATGACTACTTGGTTTTATTTTATATTGCTTCAGTTAATAAGTAAATAGTTCTTAATTGCTAAATAATAGACAGTTTTTACATTAGTCCTCCTTTAATGAAATAAATTTTTACAATATATTTAAACAACCAATTGTCTATTACAATAAATTATTCAGTTTTGTTTTAAAGCCCCAGTGTGTAGGATTCGTGGCGCATAGGTGGATGGTGCTATTGCACTTTCTGTTTTAGCTACAGCAGACCTCGAGGGACCCGCGCATGAGCCGCGCGCTACTGTATAAATAAAACGCGGTCCCGTTTTTTTTTCTTTTTCTTTTCTCATGAAAACACACATTCCGATCATGTACCATGACACTCTACACATCAAATGAAACCTTACAGTCTCCTCTTTTTGACTATGCAATTCATTTCCCTGCAAAACAATCACTCCCCGAGCACATGGGGCTTTTATACGGAAAAGCACAAAACGAGGTTAGCTTACCTTAGAATGCTTTGCACAGGTCAAACTCTGTATTTCACCATAAACTTGCTCTCAATTTGTCCGTAAGGATCCAGCGAATAAAATCCAGTAAAACAATTTAGTCCAAAACACGTGTTGGATCCATTACGAGTCTGATCCGGCAGCATGCTTGTGTTGTTTACCCAAAACCACGAGCCTTGCCGAAGGCGAAGGCGGAGCCCAAATGTCCTTCTGCGGCTCTCGTATTCAAAATGGCTGCCTCTGCATGGGGAAGATCCCCCTTTTATGTGACTATATCTAAGTCCAAAAGAATACTTTGATTTCATGATGGAAGTGAAAAGGCTTGGAAAACACTGTATTTTTGAATGGGTATCTTCAATTTCATTAATTAACGGGTAAAAATCTTACACACTGTCCCTTTAAACATTTTCAAAAATTCAATGACTACTTTCAGAATTTATTAATTAATTTACTGTTTACTTAAATTTGGACATTGATCCAATAGAATAAATGAGCCGACTGCATTTACGATCTTACTGAGGCTTCTCATTGTGTTCCTTAAATGATCATTTTGACACTATTGTGTCTCCAGGGCCTTATCAATATTTTCAGTAGTTTTAATCTCTTTCAAACTCATTTGACATGTAGATTTACTGAGCGGTAACGTGTGTTTTTGCTCTCCTGGGTTTGGTTTGTGTCGCCTGGGCCTCATGAAATGAAGTGCAGCAGACGCTACCGGCTTACCTGCGTTTGTGGCGCCATCTACTGCCCACACCAGAAATAAGTTCATAAGGGGAAGGAGAGAAGAAGTGAATGGGGTTCGGAGTGGAGCTAAAGACGAGGAGCAGAGGGGCGGGGCTTTTGGATTTCACATCCAGGAAATGAACTAATCTATCGCCATGGAGACAAGCAGCTCATGCCACCAGGCCAAGTAACAGGTCAGATCTGTGGAGAGTTGTGCCCACTCAGAGTAAGAACACATGTTTTTAAATGTATTTTTAACAACGAAACACCAATAACTGAATAGAGGTGTGATAAATAAGTGTAAGTCTATACTGTGGAACATTCCAGACAACACAAAAGCATCTCCATGGAGACCAGCAGGTGGCAGAACCCCACCAGAAAAGTGGCCGAGCTCTTTAGTGAAAGCTCTGAAACATGACACAAGTAAGAGACAGTGAACTGACCCGAGAGTCTCCATTCGACAGTCTGGACTCTGCAGAAAACCACACAGAGGAGACACTCCTGAATCAAACAGTCTGTTACCACCGAGCTCCAGTAGTGTGAGATGTGAGGGGTTGGACTTCAGAGCTGAGGCCAGAGAAGAACAGCTCATCTCTGACAAACCACAGTCGAACAATCTGAATAAAGAACACATGATGTGGTTATACATCTTATATGACACTTTTTCTCCATTGTTAACACACTATTTGTCATTCACTGCACCAAGTCCCCACAGCTTCAAGTCATTTCAACAAAACATGACTTTAGTTCAAACCTTGAACACATGTGAATAAAGAATGCATGATGTGGTTCACGTCCATAGAAATAGGCCTGTCACCATAATTACTATATCCACTTATCGATCAATATATGAAAGCTGGAACTAGATTTTTGAACTACTACGACTTCTTTGTCTCATTACAGATGCAAACTAAGTACTAAAGTGTTTCTGCTGTTTATTTGTTGCAGCTCATGTTTTGAACAATATTGTAGATTTAGAATAGTTTTTGTGGTTTAAATCTGCTCTTGGGTTTTTGTGTCAGAGACATAAGTGAGTTTCACTATTATCGTTTATCCTCTTTATTTTCTTCAGTGATATAAAGACGTGATAATATATCATTAATAATAATACAAACATATGAAAAGCATTACTGAACACGGTGTCACGTCTTTTCTGCTTTGACAAATAAATCCACAACACTTTTCTTTTCATGGAATAGTTGACTTCTTCACGAGTGCGTTCCAGGAATTAAACTAATCTATCGCCATGGAGACAGGCAGCTAACACCTCCAGGGCAAGTAACAGGTCAGATCTGTGGAGAGGCGTGCCCACTCACAGTAAGAATACATGTTTTTAAAGGTTTGTTTGGGTTTTTTAGCAACAAAACACCAATAATTCTGGAGGTCCAAACCTGACATCATTAAATGAACTGGTGAAAACAAAAGGAAAAGTAAGAAAGTAAATTGTACTATTTGTACTACTACTAGTAGTAGTAGTAGTAGTAGTAGCAGTAGTAGTAGTAGTAGTAGCAGTAGTAGTAGTAGTAGTAGCAGCAGTAGTAGTAGTAGCAGTAGTAGTAGTAGTAGTAGCAGTAGTAGTAGTAGTAGTAGCAGTAGCAGTAGCAGTAGTAGTAGTAGTAGCAGTAGCAGTAGTAGTATTTACAGTAGTAGTAGCAGTAGTAGTAGTAGTAGCAGTAGCAGTAGCAGTAGTAGTAGTAGTAGCAGTAGTAGTAGTCGTAGTAGCAGTAGTTGATGGAATAATTATATATTATTAACTTTTGTGATTCTTTAATCTTTAGAAATGAAGTTTCAAATGTGCACGTGACTTGTGATCATATGTTTTGAGTTGCAGAAATGTCAGATATCTGAGGGGAGACGTAAGCAGACAGCTTGGCTCCTCCAGTATCTAAGTCACAGTGACATTGTCACTGTGATAGATGTCATATCTGGAATTATCTTACAAGTGTTTTTGTTTTAATGATTATGTTTTGTCGGCTGTCCTGCAACGTGTTTCTCCCACCCCTTTATGGGCAGGGCAGCGATTGTAACTAGGGTTGTGAAAACTGAATAAATACGCAGCGGAGGGCACAGAGAACCAGGGCGCTCAGAGCAGATTGTGCCAGAGCAGATCTGGGCTTTCCTCTCTGACCGTTCTCCGCTTGCAAGTGAAAAACCTAATCTGTCTTGTCTTCCTTTCCTTTCCTTTCCTTGTTTACAGTATATGTTGGGTTACCAGCACCCATCAAATGGTCCTTCGATAGCCGGATCCCAAGACACCTAAAGGCTCCAGGGGGTGTCTGAGATTCGGGAAAGACAGTGGCCACTGCATCTGAAACCTTTGCCAGCCGACTCTCATTCATCGCTTGGAGTCTGAGGGTTGACGGGATACCGAAGGAGGAAGACAACCAGACTCAAAAGAACTGAGTGAGTACGTCTAAGTTTAAAACGTGTGTGACTGAGGGTCATAGCGCGTAGAAAACCCTAACAATCCTAGGCTCTATTAGGTAAAACGTGGACTAGTGTCCCTCTATCGGGTGGCGGGTGAGTCACTGGCAGGTAGTAAAACACTGGGTGGAGTAGTATCCTTCTAACGGGTGACAGGTTAGTCACATACAGTTAGTAAATTACTGAAGGATGCGGTATCCCTTTATCGGGTAACAGGTTAGTTACTGGCTAGATAATAAAAGAAAATTGTACTCAAAGGAATAAAAGTTCTGTGTGAAAGTGTGTATGCCTGGAACTATAGGCCGTTAACACTGTAATTCATATAAAACTGTTCAGAACAATACAGTGACTTGTTGCAGAAGCAGAGGCAAGATTTTTCCGCCTGACCACATGTTAAAGTGTACTAGACATTGAGACTGTGCCAGGCTAAAGTGAAAAATACTGCAATACTGATTATTACTGTCTGAACAAACCACATCCCAACCTATAGAGACTCCCCTCTGGATGAAAAGGTTGGACCAAATTGATCAAAATGGGAAACAAACAGACAAAACTTCAGAGTAAGGATTATAAAGGTGTTGCGCAACAAAATAAAGACAAAATAAAATACCTAAAATTATGGGCAACAAAATATAACTTTAAAGGGAAGTTAAACACTGTAGATATAATACAGTTAAGAGAAAAGATCTATGCAGACTGTGACGACACAGAGTTCTGGTTAAAAATAGCACTGAGCCGAAACACAGTCTGATCTGACCAGTCCAGGCTCTTGCCCCGCACCAGGCTCACCTTTTGGCCGTGTCCAGGGCGCTCTTCACGCGGCGCAGAGCTTCATTTCGCGCCGACTCAAAGCTCATTTCCTCCAGCGCTTCATCGTCAGACTGCTCCAGTGACAGGTTCAACTCTGCGCTGTTTGTATCGTTCGCCATTTTGATTTTCAGACGTTTCTCTGCCTGATCCAGAACACAAAGCGCGTCATCACCGCGCGTCATCACCGCGCGTCATCACCGCGCGTCATCACCGCGCGTCATCACTGCGCGCCGTGTGTTTGCACTCCGCCTCCGCCTGGCAATTCTATATACTATTATACGCCATACTATTATATTTAATTCTGCTTTTCATATTATTATATTATATCAAATATTCTCCTGGGACCCGAAGAAAAAAAGTGTATTTATTTATTTATTTATCTTATTTATTTATTTTATTATGTATTGATCCGAATGGAGACCATGTGTGAGAGAATATCCATTGAAACCTGAAGCCTTAGAAGGCATAAAACCAGTTATACAAGATCTGTTAAAGGCAGGAGTGTTAATAGAGTGTAATGACTCACCATGTAATACTCCTATTTTTCCAGTACAAAAAGCAGCACCATCTGTAGGATGGAGAATGATACAAGATCTACAAGCAGTAAACCAAGCAGTGATTCAGAGGGCTCCATGTGTTCCTGATCCACATACACTTCTAAATTCATTACAACCAAATTCACAGTATTTTACGGTCATAGACATTTCAAATGCATTTTTCTCAATCCCAGTACACAAAGACAGTCAATTTTGGTTTGCGTTCACCTACAATAATAAACGCTACAGTTATACCCGGTTACCACAAGGTTACTGCGAATCTCCCACAATATACTCACAGGCTATGAGTTCGAATTTGTCTAAATTTACACCTCCAGGAGGAAATCAAATCTTACTTTAGGTCAGTGCTTCTCAATTATTTTGTGTGACGCCCCCCCTAGTAAGAAGAAAAAAATTCACGCCCCCCTCCCTGCGCACGACTATAAATAGTATTATTTGTCTAGAAAATTGTTATTAGTACGCCTCTGCATAACATTGTATTCTTTTATTAACATTAAAAACAAAAAATAAATATGCTTCCAACAAAGGCCACTGTCTTTTGGCACTGAGGACTCAAATATTAATGTGTTTTTAATGCAGCTTTGCGCACATTTGTTTACGTTTTACAGAAACGAAACTTAAAAACCACATGGCCCATTTGCATAAACTAAAAAAAAAACATGTCTGTCCTTGTGCCCCTGATGTGTCAGCTTCTGTCCGACTAAAGGACACGACTCAGTGGAATATACGTGTTTTTTCTGTGACAGAGGATGTTCTGCTGATGGTGAGTCTGTTCTGTATATCACGTATTTAAGGTTGCCGACCCCTGCCCCAGAGCGACAATGAGAGCGCCACTGCCAACTACTGTTGTTGATGTGCAATTACACTGAGTTCTAGTACAGTACGGCAAAAAAGCATGTTTCCCAGGGTCCCACGCGCCCCCCCCCCGGCATCACACCGCTCCCCCCCAGGGGGGCCCGCCCCACTATTTGAGAAGCACTGCTTTACGTGGATGATATTTTGATTTCATCGCCAGATAAGGAAACATGCCAAAAAGATACAATAGCGTTATTAAAATATCTAGCAGAAAACGGACATAAAGCAAGTAAAAGTAAAGTACAATTTTGTAAACAAGAAGTCAAATACTTAGGACATTCTCTCAGTAATGGAGGCAGAACAATTACTAACAACAAAAAAGCAGCTATCCTGAATGCACCAAAACCAGAAACCAAAAAAACAAATGATGTCTTTTTAGGATTAACGAATTACTGCAGACAATGGATTCCATGCTATGCAGAATTAACACATCCATTAAGTCAACTAATATATGAGACTCCAATAGCAATGAAAGATAAATTAAAATGGACGCAGGAAGCAGAAAAGGCATTCTGTGATCTAAAACAAACTTTAGTCTCAAGTGTGAGTCTAGCCTTACCGGATTATTCAAAACCCTTCGTGCAAATGGTAGATTGTAAAGGCATATTCATGACGTCAGTAATCACACAACTGCATGGAACCAAACTAAGACCTATAGCCTACTATTCAACTAAACTTGACAGTGTAGCGCAAGCTATGCCACACTGTCTGAGAGCGGTAATAGCAGCATCTGTAGCAGTAGAAGCTTCAGCAACAGTAGTGTTATTTCACCCATTAACACTCACAGTACCACACGCTGTAGCAGTATTACTATTACAGAGCAACCACTCATTTTTATCACCAGCAAGACATCTTTCATGTATGACAAATTTATATTCACAACCACATAATTGTAAAGAATTGGTAGAACAATCAACAAAATGTAGAGAAGATTTATTAGATACTCCCATTGAAGGAGCAGAAACTGTATTTGTAGACGGATCATCTAAAAAAGACAATTATGGAAAAACGCAGACAGGGTATGCAGTAACAACAGTAGATAAAGTTTTAAAAGCAAATAAATTACCTCCAAATTATTCAGCACAGGCAGCAGAATTAGTAGCACTAACAGAAGCATGCAAATTATTTAAAGGCAAGAACGTAACAATATATACAGATAGTCAATATGCATATGCGACAACTCACGTATTTGCACAATATTGGAAAAATAGAGGAATGAAGACTTCTACAGGAAAACCAGTAACTCATGCTGAATTATTAACAGAATTAATAAAAGCAGTACAATTACCAAATAAAATAGCTATTTGTAAATGTGCAGCACACAAATCCGGAACAGATGAAGTAACAAGAGGAAATGCAATGGCAGATAAAACAGCTAAAGACGCAGCAGAATACAAAATAAATACATACTCTTTAATGGAAGGGACCCAACTAAACAAAAAAATACTACAAGACATGCAAGAACAAAGCCCTAAAACTGAAATAAACTTATGGAAAAGAAAAGGAGCACAATTAAAAAAGACATATATATGTGACCAGAAAAAAACACAATACTACCACAGAATTTATATAGATAAGCAGCGATATTGAGCCATGGTAAATCACATGTCTCAACAGGAGGGATGGTATCTATGATAAATACGCAGTATACAACCTATGGATTTAATAACTACTCAAAAATTTTTTGTAGAAGATGCCTAATATGTGCAAAACATAATCCACAAGGAAATCTTAGACCAACTAGAGGTAAATTTCTAGAACCACAATACCCATTTCAAGAAATACATATGGATTTTATTCAACTAAATCAAAGTGAAGGTATGAAATATTGTTTAGTAATCATACATGTGTTTTCAAAATGGACAGAGATATTTCCAACTAGACATCCAGATGCATTAACAGTAGCGAAAGCGTTATGCAAAGAAATTATACCTAGATATGGATTAGTGGAAGTGATTCGCTCGGATAATGGTACACATTTCGTTAATCAAATCATAGAATTGATAGGAAAGAAATTTGATATAAAACTAAAAAACTTCTGTTCATATCACCCACAGTCAGCAGGACTAATAGAGAGAAGAAATGGTACTATAAAAACCAGACTTAAAAAATGTATGGAAGAAACTAAAAGACCATGGACTAAATGTTTAGATTTAGTCAAGTTAGAATTAAATACTACAGCTACACAAGGGTTAACTCCATTTGAGATATTGTTTGTTAGACCATATAAAATACCACAATTTAAACAAATATGGGAAGATGGGGAAGATATGGACTTTGCGTCACACATGAGAAAAATGTTTGAAAAGCAAAAAAACAAAAATACTGAAGTAGAACAACCGTGTTCTCAACAGGAAGAAGAGTTAGTGGAACCAGGGGACTGGATCTTGGTGAAAAGCATTAAGAAAAAACACTGGTATTCACCCAAGTGGGAAGGTCCTTATCAAGTATTGTTAACAACCCCAACAGCACTAAAAATAGCTGAGAGAGCAACTTGGATTCATCAAAGTCATTGCAAAAAGGTTATAAACTACAAAGATGCCGATAAATCACAGGAATAGAATATCAAAATGGCTAAAGACAGCTATAATGTGTTGGATATTGTTGACATTCTTTGTAATGACATTCCTACTAGTATGGTATCTATGGGAGACACCCATCGTCCAAGGAAATGAGACAAACATCACCACCATTTCCCCAGCAATCCTACGAAGACAAAAAAGACGGATTGCGAGACTTCCTATCCCAGCCCAAGTTCCACCCCTGATACCAAAAAATCCATGTGATAAAAAGGAAGAAGGATACTCTCCTGTACCATATGTTTGTTTTAATACATTGAAATTCATAAGTATGATTCACATACCAATGAATACCTTTTTGATAGGGGGATATAAAGGTGATGAATGGGAAGGGTATACCTGGTATATGACTACATTTTATGCTGGATGGAGAGACGTGTTTGCCACCACAGACAAAACGTGGGCTAAAGATAGTTATGGGTGGGAACAGGAGTCTAAAAAATGGGCTAGCAGACTTAAGATGGAAGTGATCAAATTGAATGGCGAGTTAACTTTAGTAATGCTCTTTAAACACAACAGCAGAACCATTAGAAGAAGGAATAGAATCAGGAGGTCATGGGCTGAAAGTACCATGTTATACCTTATCATTATGTATTCATAAATCAGGAGTAGACCCATGCATAAAGTTTTTTATATGTTCTAACATAACACAGGCTGACTCGACAGAACTGCCTCAGCAGAAGGAAAGTCTAGTGATAGGACCACGAACTTTCACTAGGACAAAGATTAGGATAAACAACAACGCGCAAAAAACAGACGATTGGTTTCTAATAGCTACAGGAATATCAGGACTCAACAACAACTGGTTGTTAATGGCGGAACAAGCAGCTAATTCATCACTATCAGACTGTTTAGTATGTTTGGGATCTAGGCCAGTTTTGAAAGTAGTTCCTGCACCCATTAACGAGACATGTATAATACCTATAATGACTCACACCAATCCACCAAACTGTTCTGACTTAGATAAAACTTTTCCAGTCACCCAACCTGTAAAGATTAAACCAGTATTTGATGCTAAAGTAGCACTTCAAAATTTTACGTGTATAAATTTCAATGGAACAAAAAACATCTAAGGGAAAATCCAGCAGGAATTTTGTGAAACTAACGTTAGTGGAGGTGACAACATGAAAGTAATATCCAGATCAGATGTGTGGTGGTGGTGCGGTGAAGACAAGATCTATGACAAAATACTGTCTAATACTTCAGCTCGTTGTGCTTTAGTTACATTGATTATGCCAGTGATAGTTCAATCAATGACTGCAGAAGAGATAAGTGCACATTACCAACGTGTGCTTCCAGGACATTTAAATAGAAGGAAGCGAACTAGCCACACCCCGTGGTTAGGAGAGAATGACCCCACCTACATTGACGCTGTGGGTGTCCCTAGGGGGCGTGCCTGACGAATATAAATTAGCGAACCAGGTAGCGGCAGGATTTGAGAATTTGCCTTCTTATTGCTGCAATATTTCCAATAATGCCAAACAAAAATGTAGACAGAATCAACTACATCCACTATAACGTCCAGAAACTTGGTAACTACACCGAAACTGCACTATCTGCTGTACACGACCAACTTAAAGCTACCTCACTCATGGCCTTCCAGAATCGCATAGCGCTCCACATGTTACTAGCCGAGAAAGGAGGAGTTTGTGCAATCTTTGGGGATGTGTGTTGTACGTTTATCCCGAATAACACCGCTCCTGAAGGTAAACTCACAAAGGCCTTGGATGGCCTAAGAGCTATGAACAAGCGAATGAAGGACCAATCGGGGGTAGATACTTCCATGTGGGATGGCTGGCTGGATGTATTTGGAAAATACAAAGCCCTGGTAACGTCAGTCCTAATGTCAGTAGCAGTATTTGCAGCAATTTTGACCTTATGTGGGTGTTGTTGTATTCCATGTTTAACCCTCCTGTCGTGTTTGGGTCAAATCTGACCGTTTTACAACATATAATACTCATAAATATTATGTTTTTCATCTGATTACCTCAAGACCTTATGATATCCTCCACACTGTGTACTTGAACATATAAAAGTGATGATCACCTATTTCATTCAATTTTGAGTGTTTTAATCAACCTTGTTACACCTGTGGTGTTCCCGGTCAAAAGTGACCGCCACAGGAAATGAATGGGTATCCAGAGTAAATTCATTCAACATGCAGAATACATCCCCATACACACTGCCCCAGCTCTCTCTCTCACACACACACACACACACACACACACACCAGCAGCTATGCCTGGAATATGCAGGTGTACATGGGGAAACCCAGTACTGGAAGGGCCGAAAAAAACCAGGGCATGCGTGTTGTGCTGGACATGACAACCGGTCTCCAAGGGCATAATATCACATGTGACAACTTCTTCACATCACATGCTCTTGGTCAGGAGCTACTGAAAAAAAAGCTCACCATGGTAGGGACAGTGAGGAAGAACAAGCCTGAACTTCCCCCTGCGCTGGTAAAGACCAGAGGAAGACAGGCACTGTCATCACAATTAGCATTCACTGACACTCACACTCTTGTGTCATACGTTCCCAAGAAGAACAGAAATGTCATCCTGATGAGCACAGTACACAAAGACGCCGCTGTCAGCACTGCAGAGGACAGGAAGTCCCTGATGATCCAGGACTACAACAAGAACAAGGGAGGCGTTGACTGCCTTGATAAGGTAATGTAAAGTCTCATCATGCATTTTATTTTATTTTTATCTCGGTGAATCATAGCATTTTGTGTACGACAGATTGAATATTGTTCCTAATCTCTTATTATTTATTGTTCCTTTATTGAAGCTTACTGGTACATACACCTGTAAGCGGATGACGGCTCGCTGGCCTGTGGCACTGTTCCACAACATCCTGGATGTGTCAGCTTTCAACGGATATGTGGTGTGGACAGCAATCGACCCAACCTGGAATTAGGGGAAAAGTTTCAAGGAGACTTTTCCTCGCAGAGCTGGGGAAAGCTTTGGTGACTCCTCTTATACAGCGATGCCAGCACATTCCCGCACACCAGCCTCCGCCAGTCTGGTTAGGAGCATGCAAGCTCCAGCCCCAGCCGCTGCCCTGGCTGCTCTCCCCCAACCAGGACATGGGCAGAAAAGGAAGCGTTGTGGCCTCTGTGCCCGTAGAGATATCAAAATGAGCCTGGCATGCTGCTAATGTCATGCTTATGTTTGCAAGGCCCACTCTGACCTGAGTGTCACATGCCACTCCTCTGCATGAATACAATAGACTAATTACAACTGCCATCTCACCCTCACCACAAGACAAGGAAGGAATGATGCATTTGCTGACAGGTTATAATGGCACTCTAGCGACACCCATTGACGAAGAAACTCATTTACAAAATGAATTGACTGACTTATTCCAAGAAACAGTCTAAGAAATTAGACACCCTCTGAGTGTACAATAACAATGAACGGGTAACTGAAAATCTGCAAAGAAGAGGTTACACGGGATATAACAAAAATTTATAAACAGGAGGGAAATGATGGAATAATTATATATATATTATTAACTTTTGTGATTCTTTAATCTTTAGAAATGAAGTTTCAAATGTGTACGTGACTTGTGATCATATGTTTTGAGTTGCAGAAATGTCAGATATCTGAGGGGAGACGTAAGCAGACAGCTTGGCTCCTCCGATATCTAAGTCACAGTGACATTGTCACTGTGATAGATGTCATATCTGGAATTATCTTACAAGTGTTTTTGTTTTAATGATTATGTTTTGTCGGCTGTCCTGCCACGTGTTTCCCCCACCCCTTTATGGGCAGGGCAGCGATTGTAACTAGGGTTGTGAAAACTGAATAAATACGCAGCGGAGGGCACAGAGAACCAGGGTGCTCAGAGCAGATTGTGCCAGAGCAGATCTGGGCTTTCCTCTCTGACCGTTCTCCGCTTGCAAGTGAAAAACCTAATCTGTCTTGTCTTTGATGGGCAAAAACCCAACATATTCTGTACAAAGGAAGGAAGACAAGACAGATTAGGTTTTTTACTTGCAAGTGGAGAACAGTCAGAGAGAAAGCCCAGGTGACAAATGCTCTTGGCACAATCTGCTCTGAGCGTCCTGGCCCTCTGTGCCCCCCACTTGTGTATTTATTGAGTTTTTCACATCCCTGGTTACAGTGGGCGGTCCTGCTCATAAGGGGTGGGGGAACAGGTGGCAGGACAGCCGACAAAACATAATCATTAAAACCAAAGCATAATTATTAAAACCAAAACATAATTATTAAAACCAAAACACTTATAAGATAATTCCCAGATATGACATCTTTCACAGGGACAATGTCCATGGGACTTAGATACTGGAGGAGCCAAGCTGTCTGCTTACGTCTCCCCTCAGATATCTGGCCTTTTTGCAACTCAAAACATATGATCACAAGTCATGTACACATTTTTGAAACTTCATTTCTAAAAATAAAGAATCACAAAAGTTAATAATATATAATTATTCCATAATTTCCCTCCTGTTTATTAATTTTGTTATAACCCGTGTAACCTCTTCTTTGCAGATTTTCAGTTACCCGTTCATTGTTATTGTACACTCAGAGGGTGTCTAATTTCTTAAACTGTTTCTTGGAATAAGTCAGTCAATTCATTTTGTAAATCTGTTTCTTCGTCAATGGGTGTCGCTAGAGTGCCATCATAACCTACCAGCAAATGCATCAGTCCTTCCTTGTCTTGTGGTAAGGGTGAGATGGCAGTTGTAATTAGTCTATTAATTAATGCTCTTAAACATGGAATACAACAACACCCACATAAGGTCAAAATTGCTGCAAATACTGCTACTGACACTAGGACTGACGTTGCCAGGGCTTTGTATTTTCCAAATACATCCAGCCAACCGTCCCACATGGAAGTATCTACCCCCAATTGGTCCTTCATGCGCTTGTTCATAGCTCTTAGTCCATCCAAGGCCTTAGTGAGTTTACCTTCGGGAGCGGTGTTATTCGGGATAAACGTACAACACACATCCCCAAAGATTGCACAAACTCCTCCTTTCTCGGCTAGTAACATGTCGAGCGCTATGCGATTCTGGAAGGCCATGAGTGAGGTAGCTTTAAGTTGGTCATGTACAGCAGATAGTGCAGTTTCGGTGTAGTTACCAAGTTTCTGGACGTTATAGTGGATGTAGTTGATTCTGTCTACATTTTTGTTAGGCGTAATTGGAAAGAATGCAGCGATTACTGGTATGTTTTCAAATCCTGCTGCTATTTGATTTGCTCATTTATATTCGTCAGGAATTCCCCTCGGAATGCCCACAGTGTCAATGTAGGTTGGGTCATCCTCTCCTAACCACGGGGTGTGGCTAGTTCGCTTACTTCTATTTAAATGTCCTGGAAGCACAAGTTGGTAATGTGTACTTATCTCTTCTGCAGTCATTGGTTGGACTATCACTGGCATAATCAGTGTAATTAAAGCACAACGAGCTGAAGTGTTAGACAGTATTTTGTCATAGATCTTGTCTTCACCGCACCACCACCACACGTCTGATCTGGATATTACTTTCATGTTGTCACCTCCACTAATGTTAGTTTCACAAAATTCCTGCTGGATTCTCCCAAAGATGTTTTTTGTTCCATTGAAATTTATACACATAAAATTTTGAAGTGCTACTTTAGCATCAAAGACTGGTTTAATCTTTACAGGTTTGTTTGACTGGAAAAGTTTTATCTAAGTCAGAACAGTTTGGTGGATTGGTGTGAGTCATTATAGGTATTATACATGTCTCGTTAATGGGTGCAGGAACTACTTTCAGAACTGGTCTAGATCCCAAACATACTAAACAGTCTGATAGTGAAGAATTAGCTGCTTGTTCCGCCATTAATAACCAGTTGTTGTTGAGTCCTGATATTCCTGTAGCTATTAGAAACCAATCGTCTGTTTCTTGCGCGTTGTTGTTTATCCTAATCTTTGTACTAGTGAAAGTTCGTGGTCCTTTCACTAGACTTTCCTTCTGCTGAGGCAGTTCTGTCGAGTCAGCCTGTGTTATGTTAGAACATTAAAAAAAACTTTGTGCATGGGTCTACTCCTGATTTATGAATACATAAAAATAAGGTATAACATGGTACTTTCAGACCATGACCTCCTGATTCTATTCCTGCTTCTAATGGTTCTGCTGTTGTGTTAAAGAGCATTACTAAAGTTAATTTGCCATTCAATTTAATCACTTCCATCTTAAGTCTTCTAGCCCATTTTTTAGACTCCCACCCATAACTATCTTCAGCCCATGTTTTGTCTGTGGTGGCAAACACGTATCCCCATCCACCATAAAATGTAGTCATATACCATGTTTACCCTTCCCATTCATCACCTTTATATCCCCCTATCAAAAGGGTATTAATTGGTATGTGAATCATACTTATGAATTTCAATGTATTAAAACAAACATATGATACAAAAGAGTATCCTTCTTCCTTTTTATCACATGGATATTTTGGTAACGGGGGTGGAACTTGGGCTGGGATAGGAAATCTCCCAATCTGTCTTTTTTGTCTTTCCAGGATTGCTGGGGAAATGGTGGTGATGTTTGTCTCATTTCCTTGGACGATGGGTGTCTCCCATAGATACCATACTAGCAGGAATGTCATTACAAAGAATGTCAACAATATCCAACACATTATAGCTGTCTTTAACCATTTTGGTATTCTATTCCTGTGATTTATCTGCATCTTTGTAGTTTATAACCTTTTTGCAATGACTTTGATGAATCCAAGTTGCTCTCTCAGCTATTTTTAGTGCTGTTGGGGTTGTTAACAATACTTGCTAAGGACCTTCCCACTTAGGTGAATACCAGTGTTTTTTCTTAATGCTTTTCACCAAGATCCAGTCCCCTGGTTCCCCTAACTCTTCTTCCTGTTGAGAACACGGTTGTTCTACTTCAGTATTTTTGTTTATTTGCTTTTCAAACATTTTTCTCATGTGCGAAGCTAAGTCCATATCTTCCCCATCTTCCCATATTTGTTTAAATTGTGGTATTTTATATGGTCTACCAAACAATATCTCAAATGGAGTTAGCCCTTGTATAGCTGTAGTATTTAATTCTAACTTGACTAAATCTAAACATTTAGTCCATGGTCTTTTAGTTTCTTCCATACATTTTTTAAGTCTGGTTTTTATAGTACCATTTCTTCTCTCTATTAGTCCTGCTGACTGTGGGTGATATGAACAGAAGTTTTTTAGTTTTATATCAAATTTCTTTCCTATCAATTCTATGATTTGATTAACGAAATGTGTACCATTATCCGAGCGAATCACTTCCACTAATCCGTATCTAGGTATAATTTCTTTGCATAACGCTTTCGCTACTGTTAATGCATCTGGATGTCTAGTTGGAAATATCTCTGTCCATTTTGAAAACACATCTATGATTACTAAACAATATTTCATATCTTCACTTTGATTTAGTTGAATAAAATCCATATGTATTTCTTGAAATGGGTATTGTGGTTCTGGAAATTTACCTCTAGTTGGTCTAAGATTTCCTTGTGGATTATGTTTTGCACATATTAGGCATCTTCTACAAAAAAATTTTGAGTAGTTATTAAATCCATAGGTTGTATACTGCGTATTTATCATAGATACCATCCCTCCTGTTGAGACATGTGATTTACCATGGCTCAATATCGCTGCATATCTATATAAATTCTGTGGTAGTATTGGTTCATTTTCTGGTCACATATATATGTCGTCTTTTATTTGTGCTCCTTTTCTTTTCCATAAGTTTATTTCAGTTTTAGGGCTTTGTTCCTGCATGTCTTGTAGTATTTTTTTGTTTAGTTGGGTCCCTTCCATTAAAGAGTATGCATTTATTTTGTATTCTGCTGCGTCTTTAGCTGTTTTATCTGCCATTGCATTTCCTCTTGTTACTTCATCTGTTCCGGATTTGTGTGCTGCACATTTACAAATAGCTATTTTATTTGGTAATTGTACTGCTTTTATTAATTCTGTTAATAATTCAGCATGAGTTACTGGTTTTCCTGTAGAAGTCTTCATTCCTCTATTTTTCCAATATTGTGCAAATACGTGAGTTGTCGCATATGCATATTGACTATCTGTATATATTGTTACGTTCTTGCCTTTAAATAATTTGCATGATTCTGTTAGTGCTACTAATTCTGCTGCCTGTGCTGAATAATTTGGAGGTAATTTATTTGCTTTTAATACTTTATTTACTGTTGTTACTGCATACCCTGTCTGTGTTTTTCCATAATTGTCTTTTTTAGATGATCCATCTACAAATAAAATTTCTGCTCCTTCAATGGGAGTATCTAATAAATCTTCTCTACATTTTGTTGATTGTTCTACCAATTCTTTACAATTATGTGGGATTCCCTCATCCTCAGTCGGCATTAAAGTGGCTGGATTTAGAACTGCACATCTTTCTATGGTTAAATGTGGTTGTGAATATAAATTTGTCATACATGAAAGATCTGCCTCCATTACTGAGAGAATGTCCTAAGTATTTGACTTCTTGTTTACAAAATTCTACTTTATTCTTACTTGCTTTATGTCCGTTTTCTGCTAGATATTTTAATAACGCTATTGTATCTTTTTGGCATGTTTCCTTATCTGGTGATGAAATCAAAATATCATCCACGTAAAGTAAGATTTGACTTCCTCCTGGAGGTGTAAATTTAGACAAATTCGAACTCATAGCCTGTGAGTATATTGTGGGAGATAACAGGAGAAGTTCAATTTGTCAACTGGACAAAGTTTGTTTGGTTGAAAACGTTTCGCCGCTCATCCGAGAGGCTTCGTCAGCTCTAATAAGAATACTGGTAAGACACTTGCTTATATCTTGCTGTAGGGAGGAGCTACCTAGCTAACTACTTTCCGGAACTATCTCATTGGTTTCCGTCTTTTGTTTCTCTGGCGTCTCGCTAACGATCTCTATTCATCCCTACACGCCTGTTTTTCACACCTCTGGCCCTGACCTGGCTAGCCCTATTGTTTCCCTGTTTGTTTGATCTGGGTTTAAGAATGGAATTGTAGATGGGATGCAAATTATGTCTGACTCCACCATTTCTGTTCAGAGAAGGATTCTCTTTTTTGACAAAAATAGCCTCTTTAACTCCCCTCTCAAACCAATTCTTTTCCCTGGCTAAGATCTGAACCTCACTGTCCTCAAATGAATGACCCGTGGCTTCTAGGTGAAGATATACGGCAGAAGACGGTCCACTCTGGCACGCCCGTCTGTGTTGGTACATCCTCTTGTGAAGTGGCTGCTTGGTTTCTCCAATATAGCGCTCACTGCAGTCTTCACTACACTGAATGGAGTAGACCACATTGCTTTGTTTGTGGCTCGGTGTTTTGTCCTTTGGGTGGACGAGTTTTTGTCTTAAAGTGTTTGTGGGTTTGAAATAAACTGGGATTTCATATTGTCTGAAAATCCTCTGTAGTTTTTCCGACACGCCGGCCAGGTACGGAATCGCTACCCCTTTCCTCCTGGGTTCGGATTCTCTATTATCTTGTTTCTTGCCCTTGTCTCTCTTGGTTTTGTTAAAAACCAAGTGTTTTTTTTTGTCAAAAAAGAGAATCCTTCTCTGAACAGAAATGGTGGAGTCAGACATAATTTGCATCCCATCTACAATTCCATTCTTAAACCCAGATCAAACAAACAGGGAAACAATAGGGCTAGCCAGGTCAGGGCCAGAGGTGTGAAAAACAGGCGTGTAGGGATGAATAGAGATCGTTAGCGAGACGCCAGAGAAACAAAAGACGGAAACCAATGAGATAGTTCCGGAAAGTAGTTAGCTAGGTAGCTCCTCCCTACAGCAAGATATAAGCAAGTGTCTTACCAGTATTCTTATTAGAGCTGACGAAGCCTCTCGGATGAGCGGCGAAACGTTTTCAACCAAACAAACTTTGTCCAGTTGACAAATTGAACTTCTCCTGTTATCATGGATTCTACCTGGACGACTGAGGGACTTTTCACGTATATTGTGGGAGATTCACAGTAACCTTGTGGTAACTGGGTATAACTGTAGCGTTTATTATTGTAGGTGAACGCAAACCAAAATTGACTGTCTTTGTGTACTGGGATTGAGAAAAATGCATTTGAAATGTCTATGACCGTAAAATACTGTGAATTTGGTTGTAATGAATTTAGAAGTGTATGTGGATCAGGAACACATGGAGCTCTCTGAATCACTGCTTGGTTTACTGCTTGTAGATCTTGTATCATTCTCCATCCTACAGATGGCGCTGCTTTTTGTACTGGAAAAATAGGAGTATTACATGGTGAGTCATTACACTCTATTAACACTACTGCCTTTAACAGATCTTGTATAACTGGTTTTATGCCTTCTAAGGCTTCAGGTTTCATTGGATATTGTCTTACACATGGTCTCCATTCTGATTTTGGTCTTATCTGTACCGGTTCTACTCCTTTTATCAATCCTACATCTGATGGTCCTGTAGACCATAACTTTTCTGGAACTTGTTTCAACAATGCTTCATCCGCCTCGGTGAGGGAATCTAAATATCACTGGTCTACGTCATCTGGTGGTTGGAGGCACTGAAATGGTGTGACATGTATTGGCCAAAATAATGCTTGTCTAGTCCACCTGTGACATCCTGTTTGTGTTCTTGGCCCTGTAGTTACCCAATCTTTGCATCTATAACACTCTGCCATGACTTGTCCTAGGGTTTTCCATTCCCAGTCTACTGGTTTCATCAATGAGACGTGCATAGGTGTGTGTGTTCTTTCAATGAATCTTTTGTCTTTTTCATCTTTCCACTTTAGTTGTATATCCGCAACGCAAAATGTTTCGTTGTCAGAATATACATACTGAATTATTGCTGGAATGGAGCCTAGTTTTTCCATTTTGTCAAAATATTGTTTATCTGGTCCTCTTTCATGTCCGAAATATGTTATGTGTAATTCGTCCACTGGCATTGTAGAGATTGGTTTACTGGGTGTAGGTACTGCTGATTTTGCCTCTTTTAACAATGCACTTCCCGTTTTTTCCTACGTCATTGTGTGGTATTTGATACCCGTACCAATAACGTGGAATTCCTGCCTTTTGTATAACAAAACTGTATTGTAGTGATGGTATGTCTCTTGCGCGAACTACCTTCATGCTGCCTCCTGATTCTGGGAACAGTGCTAGTTTCAGACTGCTCAGTCCATCCCTTCCCAGGAGACAAACTGGGCAGTCCTCCAAAAATAACACTGTGCTTTCTATGCTCAGTCCGTCTGGATCTGTCAGTGTCAATAAACTTGTTATCGGGACTTGACTCACCTGTCCGTTTGCTGCTCTTACAGACATGGTGTTTGAGCTAAGGGTCATCCCTGGCACTTCCTTGTTTATTGTGGTCTTACATGCGCCTGTATCACATAAGAACGTTATTTTCTGTCCGTTTACCAATAAGTCTATTTGGGGTAAGTTATGTGTGGCTCTTAAAGCTGCATACACATCTGTAACTACTTTTTCTTCATTTTCCCATGGATACCATTCTTGGGGTATTTTTGTGTCAAAATCTTTTGGATCTACTCGTTCATGGTGTTTATCAAATTCTTCCCATTCCTTTTGATCTCCAATTTCTAATTCTGTTTTCGTTTTGTCGTGGTCTAGTCATGCATCATTTTCCCATCTTTCACATGCTGCTTGGTATTTCCTGGAGTCTCTCTTGAAGTGTCCTGGCTTTTTGCAATACCAACACACATTTTCCTCACCTGTCTGCTCATCCTCCTCCTGTTTCTGATTATTGTTTCTCTGATTTTCGTACCCTCCTCTTCCGGGACCCCCCCTACCCCTGGCCTTTCCTTTTCCCCCTCTGCCTCTACCTCGTCCCCTATTTGCCTTTCCTGTAAAATATATCTCATTCTCACCTCCTTCTGATGTCATCACGAATGCTGCGTTTCGTTTAGCGTTTTCTTTCCTTTTTTCTCTTGTGGTTTTGTCTGCATGACTGGCTTGTTCTATATATTGATCTATTGATGCTGTCCCATAACCCACAAAATGTTTTTCTATCCATTTATGGACTTCTGGTCTGGAATTTGCATGTAAAGCGTTTTTTAACTGTTGTCTGTATGGGCAGTTGTTATCTTCTCTATCTTCTAATCCGCTATTGTTTGTAAATATTTCTCTCATTCTAAGTTGATAATCCTCAAATAACTCATCATCCTTTTGTTTTGTACGGTTTATTATACCATAGTTGGGAGCCCGTCTAAATCTTCCTCTAATCCTATCATGTAACGCTGCCACTCGTCCTTGTAAGACGTCACTATCATACTGTAGTATAGGTCCTACTTGTGCTCCACCTTGTGGCTGGTCTCTGCTATTCCAGTCTCCTGAGACTGTTGTCCAGTGATGCCCTAACGCTTTCCTGTAACATCTTTCCATTTCGTTTCCGTTTAGTCTATATGACTCATGCAATTGCTTCACTTCGTTGCAAAATTTAGTTACATCATCTTTATATGGGGTTAATCCTTTTACTGCCTCTGTTACGTCTGAGTCTGACCACGGTCGATAGACAAAGAGTGTGTCTGGGTGACGTGGTCCGTCATAATCCGCTTCGTCCACTAGTTGGCCTGCTCTTGGGTGGTGCGTCTACGTGTATTACCACTACTTTTTCACTTCCCATTTCTTTGTTAAATGTCAGCTTTATGTGTTTGTCCCTTGCTTCTGCTCTTGTTAAACGTTTCTTTTCATCTATTTGCATTTTTTGTAAGTCCTCTACTGGATATAGGTTTTTCGGAGTGCTTCGTTCTGCAGAAATATATGGTGGTGGGTGGGGACTTCCATGTCTTGCGTGTCGCACTATTTCTGAGTCTGTTAGTGATCTTAATTTTACTCCTTCTTCTTCATCTGTCTCTATGTGTGATTCTGGTTCTGGAGTAGGTTCTCGCCTTATTCTTTGTTTTCGTCTTTGTGTCACTCCTGTCTCTAGGTCCGGGTCATCGTGTTTCAAAAGCATGGTTTTATTTTTTCCTGCCTCTCATTGCTCTGCTATTTTTAACCAGAAATCCGTGTCGGAATATCCTTTCTTTTTCATTTTCTTTATGTCTCCTCCACAATCTGCATAGATCTTCTCTCTTAACTGTATTATCTCTACAGTGTTTAACTTCCCTTTAAAGTTATATTTTGTTGTCCATAATTTTAGGTATTTTATTTTGTCTTTATTTTGTTGCTCGACACTTTTATAGTCCTTACTCTGAAGTTTTGTCCAGAGGGGAGTCTCTAACAGGTTGGGATGTGTTTTTGTTCAGACAGTAATAATCAGTATTGTAGTATTTTTCACTTCAACCTGTCACAGTGCCGTGAGAGGTGGAAAAATCTTTGCCTTTGCATCTACAATACGTTACTGTATTATTCTGAACAGTTTATATGAGTTACAGTGTTAACGGCCTGTAATTCCAGTCATACACACTTTCACACATAACTTTTATTCCTTTGAGTACGATTTTCACGGTCTTTTATTATATAGCCAGTAACTAACCTGTTACCCGATAAAGGGACACCGCTCCTTCAGTATTTCACTAACTGTATGTGACTAACCTGTCACCCGTTAGAAGGATACAACTCCACCCAGTGTTTTACTACCTGCCAGTGACTCTCCCGCCACCCGATAGAGGGACACTAGTCCACGTTTTACCTAATAGAGCCTAGGATTGTTAGGGTTTTCCACGCGCTATGACCCTCAGTCACACACGTTTTAAACTTAGACGTACTCACTCAGTTCTTTTGAGTCTGGTTGTCTTCCTCCTTCGGTATCCCGTCAACCCTCAGACTCCAAGCGATGAATGAGAGTCGGCCGTTAATGTCTCAGATGCAGTGGCCACTGTCTTTCCCGAGCCTCCGTCACCTCCTGGAGTCCTTAGGTGTGTTGGGATCCGGCTTACGAAGGACCATTTGATGGGCAAAAACCCAACATATTCTGTACAAAGGAAGGAAGACAAGACAGATTAGGTTTTTCACTTGCAAGCGGAGAACAGTCAGAGAAAGCCCAGGTGACAAATGCTCTTGGCACAATCTGCTCTGAGCGTCCTGGCCCTCTGTGCTCCCCACTTGCGTATTTATTGAGTTTTTCACATCCCTGGTTACAGTGGGCTGTCCTACTCATAAGGGGTGGGGGAACAGGTGGCAGGACAGCCGACAAAACATAATCATTAAAACCAAAGCATAATTATTAAAACCAAAACATAATTATTAAAACCAAAACACTTATAAGATAATTACCAGATATGACATCTTTCACAGGGACAATGTCCCTGGGACTTAGATATTGGAGGAGCCAAGCTGTCTGCTTACGTCTCCCCTCAGATATCTGGCCTTTCTGCAACTCAAAACATATGATCACAAGTCACGTACACATTTTTGAAACTTCATTTCTAAAAATTAAAGAATCACAAAAGTTAATAATATATTATTATTCCATCAGTCTTCCTTTCCTTGTTTACAGTATATGTTGGGTTTACCAGCACCCATCAGTAGTAGTAGTAGTAGTAGCAGTAGCAGTAGTAGTAGTAGTAGCAGTAGCAGCAGCAGTAGTAGCAGTACTAGTAGTAGCAGTAGCAGTAGCAGTAGCAGTAGTAGTAGTAGTAGTAGTAGTAGTAGCAGTAGCAGTAGTAGTAGTAGTAGTAGTAGTAGTAGTAGTAGCAGTAGTAGCAGTAGTAGCAGTAGTAGTAGTAGTAGTAGTAGTAGTAGTAGTAGTAGCAGTAGCAGTAGTAGTAGTATAGCAGTAGTAGTAGTAGTAGCAGTAGTAGTAGTAGTAGTAGTAGTAGTAGTAGTAGTAGTAGTAGTAGTAGTACCACTCAGACCCATTGTATGTAGCACAGACTCCATCACAATGTGGCCAAACACCTAAAAACCATCTTGGCTCCTTTGGTGGTAACACAGAGCACCATATTGAGAACACAGCCATGAGTGCGTTCCAGTGTCAAGTCTTTCATTGATCAATGAAAGCCCAACTTGAAAAACCCAGAAAAACAAACACAAGGCTCAACTCAGCTTCAAGATTTTTACTGAGTTTTTCTGCTTCTTCAGCAGGTCGAAGATTTTAAAGTAAACAAACATGAAATAATGACGTTTTAATTAGTATTTTAATCTCCTAGTATTTTAAGTAGTACATTTTATTTATAATGTTATTTATCAATATAGATTTTACATATTAACTTAATTTGACATTTTTTTGAATAATGTAACATATATATATATATATATATATATTTTTTTTTTTATCTAAAAAATAACCAATTTTCTATACCAAAAATGAAAGAAAATGACTACTTTGTTTTATTTTATATTGCTTCAGTTAATAAGTAAATAGTTCTTAATTGCTAAATAATAGACAGTTTTTACATTAGTCCTCCTTTAATGAAATACATTTTTACAATATATTTAAACAACCAATTGTCTATTACAATAAATTATTCAGTTTTGTTTTAAACATTTTCAAAAATTAAATTAAGTTAATACTTTCAGAATGTATTAATTAATGTACTGTTTACTTAAATTTGGACATTGATCCAATAGAATAAATGAGCCGACTGCATTTACAATCTTATTGAGGCTTCTCATTGTGTTCCTTAAATGATCATTTTGACACTATTGTGTCCCCAGGGCCTTATCAATATTTTCAGTAGTTTTAATCTCTTTCAAAACTCATTTGACATGTAGATTTACTGAGCGGTAACGTGTGTTTTTGCTCTCCTGGGTTTGGTTTGTGTCGCCTGGGCCTCATGAAATGAAGTGCAGCAGACGCTACCGGCTTACCTGCGTTTGTGGCGCCATCTACTGGCCACACCAGAAATAAGTTCATAAGGGGAAGGAGAGAAGAAGTGAATGGGGTTCGGAGTGGAGCTAAAGACGAGGAGCAGAGGGGCGGGGCTTTTGGATTTCACATCCAGGAAATCAACTAATCTGTCGCCATGGAGACAAGCAGCTCATGCCACCAGGCCAAGTAACAGGTCAGATCTGTGGAGAGGTGTGCCCACTCAGAGTAAGAACACATGTTTTTAAATGTATTTTTAACAACGAAACACCAATAACTGAATAGAGGTGTGATAAATAAGTGTAAGTCTATACTGTGGAACATTCCAGACATCACAAAAGCATCTCCATGGAGACCAGCAGGTGGCAGAACCCCAGCAGAAAAGTTCTAGTGTACTTTGTTTTAATATAATTCTTGTCCACCTCTGAGTCCAAGTCCAGAGTAAATACTAGAGCTGATTATGGCCGAGCTCTTTAGTGAAAGCTCTGAAACATGACACAAGTAAGAGACAGTGAACTGACCTGAGAGTCTCCAGTCGACAGTCTGGACTCTGCAGAAAACCACACAGATGAGACACTCCTGAATCACACAGGTGTTTGTTACCACTCAGATCCAGTTGTGTGAGATGTGAGAGGTTGGACTTCAGACCTGAGGCCAGAGAAGAACAGCTCATCTCTGACAAACCACAGTCCCACAATCTGAATAAAGAACACATGATGTGGTTATACATCTTATATGACACTTTTTCTCCATTGTTAACACACTATTTGTCATTCACTGCACCAAGTCCCCACAGCTTCAAGTCATTTCAACAAAACATGACTTTAGTTCAAACCTTGAAGGTGAAGATATACGGCAGATGACGGTCCACTCTGGCACGCCCGTCTGTGTTTTCAGCCCTCTCTGTTTGTGGTTATCCCAAATGGGCTGTTAACAAAACCAAGAGAGACAAGGGCAAGAAACAAGATAATAGAGAATCCGAACCCAGGAGGAAAGGGGTAGCGATTCCGTACCTGGCCGGCGTGTCGGAAAAACTACAGAGGATTTTCAGACAATATGAAATCCCAGTTTATTTCAAACCCACAAACACTTTAAGACAAAAACTCGTCCACCCAAAGGACAAAACACCGAGCCACAAACAAAGCAATGTGGTCTACTCCATTCAGTGTAGTGAAGACTGCAGTGAGCGCTATATTGGAGAAACCAAGCAGCCACTTCACAAGAGGATGTACCAACACAGACGGGCGTGCCAGAGTGGACCGTCATCTGCCGTATATCTTCACCTAGAAGCCACGGGTCATTCATTTGAGGACAGTGAGGTTCAGATCTTAGCCAGGGAAAAGAATTGGTTTGAGAGGGGAGTTAAAGAGGCTATTTTTGTCAAAAAAGAGAATCCTTCTCTGAACAGAAATAGGCCTGTCACCATAATTTGCATCCCATCTACAATTCCATTCTTAAGCCTAGATCAAGCAAACAGGGAAACAATAGGGCTAGCCAGGTCAGGGCCAGAGGTGGGAAAAACAGTCGTGTAGGGATGAATAGGGATCGTTATCTAGACGCCAGAGAAACAAAAGACGGAAACCAATGAGATAGTTCCGGAAAGTAGTTAGCTAGGTAGCTCCTCCCTACAGCAAGATATAAGCAAGTGTCTTACCAGTATTCTTATTAGAGCTGACGAAGCCTCTCGGATGAGCGGCGAAACGTTTTCAACCAAACAAACTTTGTCCAGTTGACAAATTGAACTTCTCCTTTTATCATAGATTTAGAATAGTTTTTGTGGTTTAAATCTGCTCTTGGGTTTTTGTGTCAGAGACATAAGTGAGTTTCACTATTATCGTTTATCCTCTTTATTTTCTTCAGTGATATAAAGAGGTGATAATATATCATTAATAACAATACAAACATATGAAAAGCATTACTGAACATGCTGTCACGTCTTTTCTGCTTTGACAAATAAATCCACAACACTTTTCTTTTCATGGAATAGTTGACTTCTTCATGAGTGCGTTCCAGGAATTAAACTAATCTATCGCCATGGAGACAAGCAGCTAACACCTCCAGGGCAAGTAACAGGTCAGATCTGTGGAGAGGCGTGCCCACTCACAGTAAGAATACATGTTTTTAAAGGTTTGTTTGGCTTTTTTAGCAACAAAACACCAATAATTCTGGAGGTCCAAAACTGACATCATTAAATGAACTGGTGAAAACAAAAGGAAAAGTAAGAAAGTAAATTGTACTATTTGTACTAGAAGTAGAAGTAGCAGTAGTTGCAGCAGTAGCAGTAGCAGTAGTAGTATTAGTAGTAGTAGTAGTAGCAGCAGCAGTAGTAGTAGTAGTAGTAGTAGTAGTAGTAGTAGTAGTAGTAGTAGTAGTAGTAGTAGTAGTAGTAGTAGTAGCAGTAGTAGTAGCAGTAGTAGCAGTAGTAGTAGTAGTAGCAGTAGTAGTAGCAGTAGCAGTAGTAGCAGTAGCAGTAGTAGCAGTAGTAGCAGTAGTAGCAGTAGTAGTAGTAGTAGTAGTAGTAGTAGTACCACTCAGACTCATTGTATGTAGCACAGACTCCATCACAATGTGGCCAAACACCTAAAAACCATCTTGGCTCCTTTGGTGGTAACACAGAGCACCATATTGAGAACACAGCCATGAGTGCGTTCCAGTGTCAACTTGAAAAACACAGAAAAACAAACACAAGGCTCAACTCAGCTTCAAGATTTTTACTTTTTTTTTTGTTTTTTTTGTTAGTTTTTTTTTTCTTTTTTCTACTTTTTTCTACTAGTTTTTCTGCTTCTTCAGCAGGTCGAAGCCTTTAAAGTAAAAAAACATGAAATAATGATGTTTTTAATTAGTATTTTAATCTCCTAGTATTTTATTTAATACATTTTATTTATAATATTATGCATTAATATAGATTTTACATATTAACTTAATTTGGCATTTTTTTAAACATTTAACATTGAAAAGAGAGGTTACATCAAAGGAAACCATTGTCTCATCCTGACCAAACTGGAGACGCTATCCCGTGCATCTATGGCCTCCCCAAGATTCAGAAACAAGGAGTACCACGCAGTCCCATTGTGTGTAGTGTTGACTCCATCACATATAATTTGGCCAAACACCTAAAAACCATCTTGGCTCCATTGGTGGGTAACACGGAGCACCACATTGAGAACACAGCCGAATTTGTTAACAAAGTTAAGTTTCTCCAGTTTGGTCAGGATGAGACAATGGTTTCCTTTGATGTAACCTCTCTTTTCACTTGCATCTCCACAGCTGTAGCGGTCGAAGCAGCAAGAAGGAGTTTACTACAGGATTCTAAGCTAGAAGAGAGAACCAAACTTTCACCTGACCAAATCTGCCAACTGCTGGAAATTTGTCTGAATACCACCTATTTCCAGTTCAGAGGGAACTTCTACAGGCAAATTCATGGCTGTGCGATGGGCTCACCGGTCTCCCCTATCATGGCTAATTTATACATGGAACAATTTGAACAGAGTGCCTTAGCTTCATATCCAGGCACTCGTCCCACACACTGGTTTCGGTATGTTGATGATAATTTTTCTAAAATCAAAATTCAAGAATTGGAACCTTTTACTGCACATATCAATTCTGTAGATCCGAACATCAAATTCACCTGTGAAGATGCCAATGATAACACATTGGCGTTCTTAGATTGTGCAGTAACGATAGGAGGAGACCGGGGACTCCAAGTAGAAGTCTTCAGGAAGCCCACACACACACTTCAGGAAGCCCACACACACTGCTTTTTGATTCACACCACCCACTGCAGCACAAACTGGATGTTATTCGGACATTACAACACAGGGCCCAAGTGGTTCCCACAAGCACAGAGGGTAAGGAGAAAGAAGAACAACAGGAAGCCCTCTCTGTTTGTGGATATCCTAAATGGGCTGTCAACAAAACCAAAAGAGACAAGGGCAAGAAACAAGACAACAGAGAATCCGAACCCAGGAGGAAAGGGGTAGCAATTCCGTACCTGGCTGGTGTTTCGGAAAAACTACAGAGGATTTTCAGACAATATGAAATTCCAGTTTATTTCAAACCCACAAACACTTTAAGACAAAAACTCGTCCACCCAAAGGACAAAACACCGAGCCACAAACAAAGCAATGTGGTCTACTCCATTCAGTGTAGTGAAGACTGCAGTGAGCGCTATATTGGGGAAACCAAACAGCCACTTCACAAGAGGATGTACCAACACAGGCGGGCGTGCCAGAGTGGACCGTCATCTGCCGTACATCTTCACCTAGAAGCCGCGGGCCATTATTTTGAGGACAGTGAGGTTCAGATCTTAGCCAGGGAAAAGAACTGGTTTGAGAGGAGAGTTAAAGAGGCAATTTTTGTCAAAAAAGAGAATCCATCGTTAAACAGAAATGGGGGAGTTAGACACAACTTGTCTCCCATCTATAATTCGATTCTCAAATCAAGTCAAAAACAGACAAAGAAACATTAGGACAGACAAGCCATTGCAGAGGGGTGGAGAGGGTCGTTTGTCTTGAATAGGGAGACGAAAATGGACGCCAGAGAAATTTGAAATACAAAGAGACAGATTAGTTGATAGTTTCAGAGCCATTTCAGTGTAGTGAGCGCCGCCTAGGGCTTATAGATATGCTAATACTAGACGCCAGAGGAATTCGTAAAACAAAAGAGACAGATTAGTGGAGATAGTTTCAGAGCTTTTTTCAGTGTAGGTAGCTCCTCCCTGCAGCTAGATATAAACAGGGTCTAACCAGCATGAGAACCAGAGCTGACGAAGCCTCTCGGATGAGTGGTGAAACGTTTTCGACCAAACAAACTTTGTCCAGTTGACAAATTGAATTTCTCCTTTTATCAACCAATTGTCTGTTACCATGGTCTATCAGAGTACATGTTTTTAAATGTATTTTTAACAACGAAACACCAATAACTGAATAGATGTGTGATAAATAAGTGTAAGTCTATACTGTGGAACATTCCAGACAACACAAAAGCATCTCCATGGAGACCAGCAGGTGGCAGAACCCCACCAGAAAAGTTCTAGTGTACTTTGTTTTAATATAATTCTTGTCCACCTCTGAGTCCAAGTCCAGAGTAAATACTAGAGCTGATTATGGCCGAGCTTTTTAGTGAAAGCTCTGAAACATGACACAAGTAAGAGACAGTGAACTGACCTGAGAGTCTCCAGTCGACAGTCTGGATTCTGCAGAAAACCACACAGATGAGACACTCCTGAATCACACAGTTTGTTACCACCCAGATCCAGTAGTGTGAATTGTGAGGGGTTGGACTTCAGAGCTGAGGCCAGAGAAGAACAGCTCATCTCTGACAAACCACATTTCCACAATCTGAATAAAGAACACATGATGTGGTTATACATCTTATATGACACTTTTTCTCCATTGTTAACACACTATTTGTCATTCACTGCACCAAGTCCCCACAGCTTCAAGTCATTTCAACAAAACATGACTTTAGTTCAAACCTTGAACACATGTGAATAAAGAATCCATGATGTGGTTCACGTCCATAGAAATAGGCCTGTCACCATAATTACTATATCCACTTATCGATCAATATATGAAAGCTGGAACTAGATTTTTGAACTACTACGACTTCTTTGTCTCATTACAGATGCAAACTAAGTACTAAAGTGTTTCTGCTGTTTATTTGTTGCAGCTCATGTTTTGAACAATATTGTAGATTTAGAATAGTTTTTGTGGTTTAAATCTGCTCTTGGGTTTTTGTGTCAGAGACATAAGTGAGTTTCACTATTATCGTTTATCCTCTTTATTTTCTTCAGTGATATAAAGATGTGATAATATATCATTAATAATAATACAAACATATGAAAAGCATTACTGAACATGGTGTCACGTCTTTTCTGCTTTGACAAATAAAGCCACAACACTTTTCTTTTCATGGAATAGTTTACTTCTTCATGAGTGCGTTCCAGGAATTAAACTAATCTATCACCATGGAGACAGGCAGCTAACACCTCCAGGGCAAGTAACAGGTCAGATCTGTGGAGAGGCGTGCCCACTCACAGTAAGAATACATGTTTTTAAAGGTTTGTTTGGGTTTTTAGCAACAAAACAACAAATAATTCTGGAGGTCCAAAACTGACATCATTAAATGAACTGGTGAAAACAAAAGGAAAAGTAAGAAAGTAAATTGTACTATTTGTACTAGTAGTAGTAGTAGTAGTAGCAGTAGTAACAGCAGTAGTAGTAGTAGTAAGAGATTTTTTTTTTTAAGATTAAGCCTTTATTGGTCACAATGACATACAGTGACACACGGGAGAAATTTGACTTCTGCATTTGACCCATCCTTTTCAGGAGCAGTGAGCAGCCATCTTTTTCGGCGCCCGGGGGGCAGTACCGTGAAGGGTCTTGCCCAAGGACCCACACTGGTTAGCTCATTGCCCGGGGGGGATTTGAACCCACAACCCCCGGGGGAAAGTCATTGACTTACCAGTTGAGCTAACCAGTAGTAGTAGTAGTAGTAGTAGTAGTAGTAGTAGTAGTAGTAGTAGTAGTAGTAGTAGTAGTAGTAGTAGTAGTAGTAGTAGTAGTAGTAGCAGTAGCAGTAGCAGTAGCAGTAGCAGTAGCAGCAGTAGCAGTAGCAGTAGCAGTAGCAGTAGCAGTAGCAGTAGCAGTAGCAGTAGCAGTAGCAGTAGTAGTAGTAGCAGTAGCAGTAGCAGTAGTAGTAGTAGTAGTACAGGGCTCTCAAGTCTCACGCTTTGAGAGTGTGACACACGCAATTCGACGTGTTCACACGCTCACACGCTACACATGGCATTTCTCACGCTGAAATTTTTTTAAGCAATTCAAAACTGTAGCCACTGTTCACAGCGCTTCTGTGCCCAGGAAATCGGTAAGTTAATGCAGGCACCGCGCGTTTTCAGCAAAAAAAAGTCACTCGCACACCAGTACTGGAGTTGAGTGATCAGCTGTGAAGCCGATCGCTCACAGCTGATCGGCTTTTCGCCGATCAGCTTTTCGCTTTTTTAGCCTCGTGTTATTTACGCGGCATTTCCAAGAGAATAAGAATCCTTAACTTGCTACGTTAATGCTACGTAAGAAGAAACTCTCGCCTCGGGACACGGGATAAGTTCGGGATATGTCCTTTTCTCCGGAGCTCCGGATTATTAATGACAAATGATAATGACACTAGAACAATGCTTTGGTGATTCTATTTAAATGGTCTGTATCCCACGAAACACTTAACAATGTGTTTAATAGTGCGCTTTGTGCTTAAACAGAGGAGACTGACCTGAGAGTGGAGAGTTCACAGTGAGGACTCTGCAGTCCAGCACACAGCACAGACACTCCTGAGTCACTCAGGTCATTTTCACTCAGATCGAGTTCTTTCAGATGGGAGGGGCTGGACTTCAGTGCTGAGGCCACCAGTTCACAGTGAGTCTCTGAGAGTCCACAGCCACCAAACCTGTAGGGAGATGTTTAATTTAAATGTGTTTGATTAGTCCTAACACACGTCTGTGAAGCTGCTGTTTGTGAATGACGACTGACCGAGCCTTCCTGCAGTTCCTCACCGCTGGGATCAGTCTGTGTCGACCTCCATCAGATGTGTTGTACATCTCTAGGTCCAGTTCCTCCAGGACCTGCTCTGACATCTGCAGCATGTAGGCCAGAGCTGAGCACTCGAACTCAGACAGTTCCTTCTGTGATCCTCCTGTAGACTTCAGGAGGTCCTGGATCTGCTGCAGGAGCGACTGGTCCTTCATTTCCATCAGACAGTGAAAGATGTTGATGCTTTTGTCTGGAGAGATTTCCTCTGAGCTCATCTTTTTCAGGTTTTGAATGACTTTGGGGATTTCTGATTGGTTTACTGGACTCAGCAGACCTCCTAAAAGTCTCTGGTTGGAGTCCAGACTGAGGCCATGAAGGAAGCGCACAAACAGGTCCAGGTGGCCATTTGAACTCCCCAAGGATTTGGAAAGAGATTGTTTGAGAAACTCACTTGCACTTAATTTTTTAATTGTCTTTTTACCCAGAAACCTCTGAACGACATGTGTGTCACTTCCAAAGCAGTGGAGCAGGTAAACCGCTGCCATAAACTCCTGGACGCTCAGGTGAACAAAGCAGTAGACTGATTCGTTGAAGAGGACACTCTCTCGTTTAAAGATCTCTGTACAGAGTCCTGAGTAGACCGAGGTCTCGGTCACGTCCAGACCCACCTGCTTCAGGTCTTCCTCGTAGAACATGATGTTTCCTGTCTGCAGATGTTCAAAGGCCAGTCTGCCCAGCTTCAGGAGGACATCTGTTTCTGTCTTTGTCAGCACCAGTGTTGTCTCTGGCATAAGTCTTCTTCTCTTTGTCTCTGGACCGGTCTCAGATTTTGGTTGGTTGTCGTCTGGTCTGGTCTGAGATTGAGGTTGGTACTTCCTCTTCCTGTTGGTCTGCACTAACAGGAAGTGGGCGTACATGTCGCTGAGTGTCTGGGGCATCGCTCCGCTCTGATTGGTTTTCAACATGTGGTCCAGGACTGTGGCTGTGACCCAGCAGAAGACTGGGATCTGGCCCATGACGTGGAGGCTGCGGGAGGCTCTGATGTGGGACAGGACTTTCTTACACTGCTCTTCATCTGTGAACCTCTTCCTGAAGTACTGCTCCTTCTGATGGTCAGTGAAGAAGCCCCTGACCTCTGTCACCCTGTGCACACACTGCGCTGGGATCTGATTGGCTGCTGCTGGTCTGGAGGTGATCCATATAAGGGCAGTAGGAAGCAGAGCGCCTTTGATGAGGTTTACTAACAGCACGCTGACCTCTGAGCTCTGTGTGACCTCAGAGATGACCTCACAGTTAAAGTCCAGAGACAGTCTGCTCTCATCGAGGCCGTCGAAGATGAACAGGAGTTTAGAGACGGACAGAGTGTGTGCTGTGAGCGTCTGTGGACACAAGAAGAGCATGGAACAAGAGGAGACATTTCAATGTGATCAGGTTTATCCACACATGGAAACACACTCACGGACAAAGGATTTCACTCAATGTCTAATTAATTCTAAAAATTACTCTCTCATTAGTCACTTGGACACATTTCTCTTTTATTTTTTATACTTTTCTATGTCAGATTTTCACACAGAAAAAAAATGACTCACATAGAAAAAATAATAATAATAATAATAAAGCTGCTGGTTGTTTTGTTTTGTATACATTATTTTACAATATTACTTACTATTCTATTATAATAATAATTATGTTCTATTCATGTTTATATTTATATTTTATTTTATATTAGTTATTTTGATTTTCTCCCTTAACCCGTATTGCTTTACACATTTAGAAGTATTCAACTAATTCAAAACATGTGTTTGATTTCCTTTAGTTTCTCTTTTAGTTTGTTTTTGTGCATATGCTTAATCCTATCAACATATTTATACTCATATTTGACCCTGTCAGACCTTGTTAGACCCTGTCAGACTCTGTTAGACCCTGTCAGACTCTGTTAGACCCTGTCAGACCCTGTTAGACCCTGTCAGACCCTGTCAGACTGTTAGACCCTGTCAGACTCTGTTAGACCCTGTCAGACTCTGTTAGACCCTGTCAGACCCTGTCAGACTCTGTTAGACCCTGTCAGACTCTGTTAGACCCTGTCAGACTCTGTTAGACCCTGTCAGACCCTGTCAGACTCTGTTAGACCCTGTCAAACTCTGTTAGACCCTGTCAGACCCTGTTAGACCCTGTTAGACCCTGTCAGACTCTGTTAGACCCTGTCAGACCTTGTTAGACCCTGTCAGACTCTGTTAGACCCTGTCAGACCCTGTTAGACCCTGTCAGACTCTGTTAGACCCTGTCAGACCTTGTTAGACGCTGTCAGACTCTGTTAGACCCTGTCAGACTATGTTAGACCCTGTCAGACCCTGTCAGACTCTGTTAGACCCTGTCAGACTCTGTTAGACCCTGTCAGACCCTGTTAGACCCTGTCAGACTCTGTTAGACCCTGTCAGACCTTGTTAGACCCTGTCAGACTCTGTTAGACCCTGTCAGACCCTGTTAGACCCTGTTAGACCCTGTCAGACTCTGTTAGACCCTGTCAGACCTTGTTAGACCCTGTCAGACTCTGTTAGACCCTGTCAGACCCTGTTAGACCCTGTCAGACTCTGTTAGACCCTGTCAGACCTTGTTAGACCCTGTCAGACTCTGTTAGACCCTGTCAGACTCTGTTAGACCCTGTCAGACCCTGTTAGACCCTGTCAGACCCTGCATGCGGCCTACATGCTGAGGCCTACGTGCACCTTCGGTGCTTGGCCCCACATTGCTGCTTGCAGCTATATTTCTTTGTTAAGTTTTAGTTGGTCATTTATTTCAAACCTGCACATACAATTCCCACAACAACAAAACAATCCAGATGCAGATACAAACGTGCACGGTTTGAAAAGGGGATGGATTCACAGAACAACACTTCAGCTCACTGACTAGAAGTAGAGTTTTGAGGCACCATTCAACAAATGTGGAGAAATATTACCAATACAATATAATCAATGACCTATGTTAATGAATTAATTCAAGATTTCTTTTCAGTTTACTTCCAATGTCACTTAAGCCTCCTCTGCAATATTTATTGGGTGGATTTGGCATTTTGTGACTTTTAACATTTGACTTAAAGGTGAAAAGGTAATGAAGCCGGGAATATACCTTATGTGCTTCAGAGTTGAATGTAAATGCTTTCTCTTGAGGGGGTCAGCAACGCCAAACTACGTCTATTAGCCCCAAGTCTTGCCCAAATGTTTTGATTCATTTCGCTGCTTGATTTGATTTATGCTTAACTTGACTTTGTGTGTCTCCCCTTGGGTTCATCACAAGGTTGAAATCATCTCCCATTATTGCAATGCCTTTTGTCTCAGTTACTAGAAGTTGAAGGATTTTCTTCAGACATTCTGTTTGCTCCCCTGGAAGATTATAAACATTATGAGAGTTAAATATTGTCCTTCAATTTCACCTCTCACCAGCACAAATCTTCCCCTCTTTATCTTTTTCTTTCTTAAACATACAATTCAAATCGCTACAGCTGAAGTAAAGGAAGAGGCAAAGACTTGAGTTTCCTGGAGAAAACATATCTCTACTCCTTCCTTTTTCATTTTTTGGATAATACGTTTTCTCTTAATTGGGTTATTTAGTCCATTTGTATTTAATATCCCTACTTTAATTCATTCATTTCTATGTGATTCTAGTAGACAGGACCTTAAATGAAGCAGCTGCGATTAAATAAATACATAAATAAAAGAGCAGATAAATGAGTGTCACCTGTTTTTTCAGCACTGGATGGAACACCTGTATCAGCTCCATCAGACTGTAGCGCCCCCCTCTGACCAGGTTCAGCTCTCTGAAGGACAGGGGCAGCACCAGGTCCAGCTCCTGGTTCTCTGAGCCCTGGGCCCAGTCCAGAGAGAACTTCTGGACTGAGAAGGTCTTCCCCACTCCGGCCACACCGCAGGTCAACACCACTCGGATGGACGTCTGCTTCTTCTGCTGTGGCTCCCCCTGCTGCTCCTCAGTGGGCAGTGCTTTAAAGATGTCCTGACACCTGATGGAGGTTTCCTGGACAGTCTTCTTGGAGAGTTCCTCCAGCCTCTTCTCCTCATGTCGGGCTGTGACCTCTTCACTGAGGCCCTCTGTGATGTACAGCTCAGTGTAGATGCTGTTCAGAGGAATTCTACTTCCTGCTCCTTCAGTTCCCTCTGTCACACTCTCACATCTGCGGCTTAGGCTCTTCTTATGGTCCTGCAGAACCTCCTGGAGCTCTTCACCTGCTGTGAGAGGAACACAGATGTATCAGGTAACATGTGTTTTGTGTGTCCTCATAAACATTGTAATGCACACTCACCTTGTGTAGTGCGGTGGAGCAGCTTTTCATTTGCCATGTCAGTGTGTTGGGATCTGTGTGTGGAGAGAAAACATCATGTGCTGTTACTTAGAAGACTTTGTTACTGTCAGCTTTGTGTAAAAGACTTTTAAGTTTTAACTTCTACCGACACCGTTTCTTTAGTGCAGAGCTCTGATTCTTGGCCATGTCCACGGCCAAAGTTGCTCTATAGAATTACTGCAACTAATGTTCCACAGCTTCTTCCCCCAGCAGTTAGGCTGGTAAATCAGACATTCTGAATGGAGGCTATATGACTTTTACCACATCTACTGTTGTTGGAACAGACAAATGATAAACTCATCTAATCTTGTTGGCGATTGTTTGTGTGTTAAGAACTTTTATTTAAATGCATATGGTACAAATCTTGTTACAATTACTGAGATGACAAACTGTTCAATAATGGAGAAAAAATATTTTAGCTCATTATTCAGATGTACCTTTTGATTTTCACTTGTTTTTTGAAGTGCATCAGCTGTAGAGGATCAAATACTTCACATAATTATGGCACATTTTAGATACTAACTCAGCAAAATGTTTCATTGTGCTCTTTATCTCTAACAGTTTTATTCACAATATGTTTAATTTAGGAAATGTTTACTCTGGGATTATCCTGCTGTCGGCCCATTGTCTGTGGCATAAAGTGATATTCAATATTATACTTCATTCTAATATTTTCTGACCGGCCCAGAGAGGTCAGAGAAAGGCATTAGACCAACAGTCACATGAAAACTTTGGCTGTAGAAATGTATAAATATGCCAGGTGTAGTTTCATGTGATTAGAAATATTTCATTGTATAACCAGAGTTTTGGAGAAATGCTTCACATTTGTGTCACACCATATCCACAGATTTCTTCGGGGTGGGCAATACTCACAAAATGATGATGAGAATTAGACCATATGTTTTGTCATCCAAACAAAAAACAGTGGCTCTCAAACTTAACACCAAGTACGACCAACGGAAATATTTGGCTTTGTGAGTCCCACCAGATCTAAAAGAAAGTCTATAACAAACATTTGTAGGTCTAAAGAAAGACTGAACCAGAGCTAAAACAGGACTACACCACAGTGGTGTGACTTTATATGTCATGTTATGTTAGTGTGACATTTGTTCTTACAGTGAGTCTGGAGGAGCAGGTTCAGGACTGAACCATGGAGGTTCCCGTTTAGACCGGTCACTCTTCATGGACAGAGCCCTGGACACTGAGGCTGTGGATCTGTGTGTGGAGAGAAAACATCATGTGTTGTTACTTAGAAGACTTTGTTACTGTCAGCTGGCAGCACAAAAATGTCTTTATTCGAGGAGAGGAATCTACGCTGCGTCTCAATTCTCTTTCCTTGCTTCCTTCTCCTTGATTCTTCTCCTCAATTCTCCATTTTTCAGATGGCAGATTAAGTGGTCTCCCAAAGAAAACCAAAGATGGAAGGAGTAAACCTGAGGGAGGCTTCAGGAGCAGACATCAGATCAAATCATCAAACTTTATTGGTCTCATTGAGGAGTTTATATCCTCTCCTCCCTGTGTCTCCTCTGTGGGTGGGACTTCCTCACCTATTTCCCACAGAATCGAGGAGAGGAATCAAGGAGAAGGAAGTGAGGAAAGAGAAATGAGATGCGGCCCAGATCTGTGAACACTGATTCCTCCTGCTCTCACCGCCCCCTGCTGGCCACATTTGAACTATATGATAAACCTTTTTATTTATATTGCCTATGAAATATTACAAACACAACTGTAAACAGCACAAACAAAAGCACCAATTCAGTGTAATGTTTGTATGCTATAAAAATGAAATATTATTTATTTATGTTAAATTATGTACATTCAATTATTGCACATCTATTGTTATTTCACACATAATAAAAAAGATGGAGTGTAATTGTTCTATGATACGTGCCTCACTGTGTAAATAGTACTCCTAAACTATGGAAACAGTGTAAATAAATATATGCCAACTGCTATAAAGTTGGTTCATTTGTGTAAAATGTTCATGTGCACCAACTCTGAGTCTTTAAAATAGCTTTATTGTCTGTTTTGAACTTATTTGCTGTAAAAATCGACAGCCCCATACAAAATAATACAGCCCGGATGATGAAGGTGGCGCCCACAGCAACTTCCAGAATATTCGACCATTCCTTCTTCCAGAATAAGGAGAATAGAGGGACAGAGGCTCCTACAGCTCCTCTCAAACCGTGAGAGATACAGGACTACATTCATACTGCAGCACCCCGAGGGAACTGTCCTCTCACCCTTCCTCTTCACCATCTACACCTCGGACTTCACATACAACACGGACAGCTGCCATCTCCAGAAGTTCTGTGACAACTCGGCCATCGTGGGCTGTGTGTCCGAGGGGAACGAGCTGGAGTACCGCTCGGTCATCAGAGACTTTGTGGACTGGTGTGGGCAAAACCACCTGAGCCTTAACACCAGTAAGACAAAGGAGCTGGTGATCGACTTCAGGAGGAGACCACTACCTCACTCACCGGTGAACATCCAGGGGCAGGACATAGAGACTGTGGACAGTTTCAAGTACCTGGGTGTTCACCTCAACAATAAACTGGACTGGTCCCACAACACCCTGTACAAGAAGGGCCAAAGTCGCCTCCACCTCCTGAGGAGACTGAGGTCCTTTGGAGTGTGCAAGCCTCTGCTTGACTTTTTATGACTCTGTGGTGGCCTCTGCTCTCCTCTACGCTGTCGTCTGCTGGGCCCCGAGCAGCACAGAACGGGACAGGAAGAGACTTAATAAGCTGGTCAGGAGGGCCAGCTCTGTCCTGGGCTGTCCTCTGGACTCTGTAGAGGAGGTGGCTGAGAGGAGGGTACTGGACAAACTTACGTCCATCATGGACGACACCTCTCACCCTCTGCACCGGACTGTAGAGGAACTGATCAGCTCCTTCAGCAGCCGACTGAGGCACCCCCAGTGCAAGAAGGAGCGCTACCGCAGATCCTTCATCCCCACCTCCATCAGACTGTACAACTCCACTGTAGAGTCCAGATGTGCAATATTTTCTATACTCTCTTATTTACTTATTTTATGATTATTACTTATCTTGTCTGTTTGCAGTTTTATTGTTCTAATTCTCTTTTGCACTAAGCTGCCTGGAGCTAATGTGGCAAGTGAATTTCTCCTGTTGTGTGATCAATAAAATCTTATCTTATCTTATGTAACAGATAATACTCCCTACAACTGTACAACAATTCATACTCACTGCGTGCACATGGACGAGTGTAATCCGATTGCAAACGGATTTGAGATCGTATCGAATTCATGTGCACAGGCTAAGGATCGTACAGGGATTGGTTTCCCAAATCCGATTGGAACCCCTAGTTTAGGCTGATAGGAATCCGCTTGGTGCCGCCTCGTGCACGATATCGAATCGGATTGGCGTAGTGTGCATGGGCGGGAATTTTCGCCAGGGATTTCACCCGGGAGTGGCAGGAGATGCCAACGCTGTCATAAGTAGCGATTGTTGCCGGAAAAGTCAGACGAAATCATGGCTGCAAAGAAAGAATGCACAACACGTACACCAATGCTGCTCCGTCAAACTCCTCGAGCGCCATCTTTGTATACCGCCACATGGTTTGTTGTGTTTTTATTGAGTAGCCATCACCTGGAAGTAGTTGGACTACAGCGCCACATAGCGTAGCGGAGCCGCCCAGGTCGCTGACCATTATCCGATTACACGAGTTTCATGTGCACTGGGATCTAAGGACAGACCACCCACCGAGTAACGGGATCGGATTTGGAGAAATCCAATCCAATCCTACCATGTGACGGCAGTAAATATGAAACTATCTGAATATTTGTGTTTGTCGCTCTGCTCCTTCACATATTTTGTGTTTGTTTTCAATGTTTAGGGGCAGGAACACTGTAACTTTATTTGTTTGTTTGAAAATGTATTAAACTGTACTTTGTGATGTTGTGAAATTTTTAAACCACTGTATGCTCAAGCCCCTTCTGCTGTTGAGAGACTCCAAAACGGTGCAGATGCCGATGTCACCTGTTACCAATCCTTCTTTATAAAACTCACAAAACCTTCAAGAGTGGCCACATCTCTGCAGCACGGCTCAAAGTTCAGGGGTTACATTTGTAAATAAAAATCTATGTATTTGTATCTGATTTGACACACATATCATTTTCAAATTATTTCTAAATGTATGAGGAATCTTTTGGTTTGCAATGAAGATGTTTCTCTCTGAAATGTGAGGAATATCTCCAGATCATCCTCAAGTAGAAAAGGAGCCATTTTGAACTGCTCACTCTGCTGAATTCTACAACACTTTACCCTTTAGCATTACATAACGCACAACTGTAACGCTCATTTGTCTTTATATGTCATGTTATGTTATTGCAGCGCTTCTCAATTATTTTCTGTGATGCCCCCCTAGGAAGAAGAAAAAATGTCACGCCCTCCTTCCTGCGCGCGACTATTAATGTATATTTTTCTAGAAAATTGATATTAGTACACCTCTGCATAACACTGTATTCTTTATTAACATTAAAAACAAAAAAAGAAACTTACAACAAAAACTGCACTGTCTTTTTGCACTGAGGACTCAAATATTAATGTGTTTTTAATGCAGATTTGCACACATTTGTTTACGTTTTACAGAAACGAAATTTAGTTTATACAAATAAGCCATGTGGTTTTAAAAGCGTTGAAAAAAACACTCTCCTTGTGGCGCTGATGTGTCATCTTCTGTCGGACTAAAGGACACGACTCAGTGGAATATACATGTTTTTTCTGTTACAGAGGAGGTTCTGCTGATGGAGAGTCTGTTCTGTATATCGTGTATTTAAGGATGCCGACCCCAGCCCCAGAGCGACAATGAGAGCGCCACTGCCAACTACTGTTGTGGATGTGCAATTACACTTACAGTACGGCAAAAAAGCATGTTGGGTCACACGTGCCCCCCCTGGCATCACACCGCGCCTCCCCAGGGGGGCCCGCCCCACTATTTGAGAAGCACTTTGTCAGTGTGACATTTGTTCTTACAGTGAGTCTGGAGGAGCAGGTTCAGGACTGAAGCATGGAGGTGCCCGTTTAGACCGGTCACTCTTCATGGACAAAGCCCTGCACACTGAGGCTGTGGATCTGTGTGTGGAGAGAAAACATCATGTGTTGTTACTTAGAAGACTTTGTTACTGTCAGCTGGCAGCACAAAAATGTCTTTATTTGAGGAGAGGAATCTACGCTGCGTCTCAATTCTCTTTCCTCACTTCCTTCTCCTTGATTCCTCTCTTCAATTCTCCATTTTTCAGCTGGCAGATAAAGTGGTCTCCCAAAGAAAACCAAAGATGGAAGGAGTAAACCTGAGGGAGGCATCAGGAGCAGACATCAGATCAAATCATCAAACTTTATTGGTCTCATTGAGGAGTTTATATCCTCTCCTCCCTGTGTCTCCTCTGTGGGTGGGACTTCCTCACCTATTTCCCACAGAATCGAGGAGAGGAATCAAGGAGAGGGAAGCGAGGAAAGAGAAATGAGACACGGCCCAGATCTGTGAACACTGATTCCACCTGCTCTCACCGCCCCCTGCTGGCCACATTTGAACTATACGATAAACCTTTTTATTTATATTGCCTATGAAATATTACAAACACAACTGTAAACAGCACAAACAAAAGCACCAATACAAAAGCAGTTCAAACTTGACATATTTACAACAAGCTGCTCCTCAGACGCACACCCCTGTGACAGTATTATTACATCTATTTTTTATCATTTCATTTTATTTATGTATTTGCTTTTTTATTATTATACACTGTAATGTTTGTATGCTCTAAAAATGAAATATGATTTATGTTAAATTATGTACATTCAATTATTGCACATAAATTGTTCTTTCACTCCTAAACTATGGAAACAGTGTAAATAAATATATGCCTACTGCTACATTGGATCCTTTTTTGGTTTTGGGTCGTCATTAGCTTTCTTGGCTAATTTACAGAAATGTTCATTAATATGCACAGTCCCCCAAATAAATCAATAGATAAGCTGATGGGGTTTAACAGTGAATGACAAACGACTGGACTCACTTTATCCCAGAGAGGTCCGGCTCAGTGCTGCCCCCCGGAGCATCTTCTCTGATGGGACGTTCTTTTACCTGCTCACTCCCTGAAGCCATTTCCCCACTCGCTCAGCCTGGAGGAGAAACCACAGAGAGACATGTTTCACTCTTTATTTGAACTCTGCTCCATTTGAAACAAGGCTTTAGTCATTTGAACAGCACTTCTACCAGGGGCGGAGTGGAGCTCTGAAATCCACCGGGAGCGTTTACAATGCAGCAGCGCATCAGCAATCCCCCAGATAATAGGCTAGAAAATAGTCTGTTATTTTTTTGTTCTTATTACAATATCCTGGAGAGAACTAAAATTATGCATCAAACAACAGACCTGTGTTAATTTTTACACTGACGTAAGCAAAACGGACGCTTAATGTTCTTTACATCTTCACTCTGAATGACGTTTAGATGGAAAGAAACAAATGTGCGACAAAAACACGATGCCTAGTTTTGTCAGTATTTAACTTACTCTAAGCCAGGAGTGTCAAACATGCAGCCCGGGGGCCAGATCCAGCCCTCCAAGACCTTTAATCTGGCCCTCGGCTGATTTTCTATTAAAATATTTTAATTTTCTATTAAAATATTGGTAATTTTCTGCAACTCTTTTCTGCTATTTCCAGAGCAGCACAAATGAAGACTCGCCTTTTTCCAAACGTTCTTAAAGGACCATCATTTTGACTGTCGACCGTGACACTCTCATCATCACAATGTCAAAAATGAGAAAAGTGGATGGAAGTGGAAGTGCAGGATTTTCCAAGAAAAATAGACTAATTCCTATTTGTTCAGGAGGTGAATGGGAAACCTGTACGCTCGGTGTGTTTGCAACAAGTGGCGGTGCTCAAGGAATATAATCTTAAACGCTACTATGAGACACTGCATTTTGAACAATAGAATAACTTGAACAGAGAATTGAGAAGACAGAAGATAAACAAATTATTGCTGGGACTGAAGAAACAGCAGTCTGAAATAGATAATAATAATAATAATAATAATACATTTTATTTGTTAGGCGCCTTTCAAGGCTCTCAAGGTCGCCGTACATCAAGCTATTAAATACATTAATTAAATAATACAGTACATAAAAACAAGATAAAACAAAATAAAAACAGTGTAAAAATACATTTTAAAAACAGATACAGATTAAAAGACAGTGCAGTTATGGTCAGAGTGGTCAGAGTGAGAAGGCCTCTCTAAACAGATGAGTTTTGAGTTGAGATTTGAAGTGTGAGAGTGAGTGTGTGTCGCGGAGAGCATGGGGGAGGGAGTTCCAGAGCTGGGGAGCAGAGCGGCTGAAGGCTCTGCTTCCCATAGTGACAAGACAGGCAGGAGGGACAGTGAGGTGCAGGGAGGAGGAGGAGCGGAGGGAGCGGGCAGGTGTGGAGATGTGGATGAGGTTAGACAGGTATGGAGGGGCGAGGTTGTGGATGGCTTTGTAGGTGAGGAGTATGATTTTGTAGTGTATGCGGTGTGTGATGGGGAGCTAGTGGAGCTGTTGCAGGACAGGTGTGATGTGGTGATGGGAGGGTGTGTGTGCGATAATGCAGGCGGCTGAGTTTTGGACCAGTTGGAGTTTATGGAGTGATTTTTGTGGGAGACCGAACAGGAGAGAGTTACAGTAGTCTATACAGGAAGTGACCAGGCTATGGATGAGGATGGCGGTGGTGTGTGGGGTGAGTGAGGGACGGAAGCGGCGGATGTTTCTGAGGTGGAAGTAGGCAGACCGGGTGGTGTTGTTGATATGGGAGGTGAAGGAAAGTGTGCTGTCGAGGATGACACCCAGACTCTTTACCTGAGGGGAGGGGGAGATAGAGGAGCCGTCGATGGATATGGAGAAAGGGTTTATTTTGCTTAGGGTGGATTTGGTGCCGATGAGGAGAAGTTCTGTTTTATTGCCGTTAAGTTTGAGGAAGTTTGAGGTGAACCAGGTTTGTATTTCTGTTAGACAGTTTGTCAGAGAGGAGGGTGGAAGTGTGGAGTTGGGTTTAGTGGAGATGTAGAGCTGGGTGTCATCCGCGTAGCAGTGAAAGTGGATGTGGTGTTTTCTAAAGATGGAACCAAGGGGGAGAAGATAGATTAAAAATAGAAGAGGACCGAGGACAGAACCCTGAGGAACACCTGACGTGACAGGGGAGGGGTGTGAGGTGAATGACTTGACCTGAATAAACTGTGAGCGGTGTGAGAGGTAGGAGTGGAACCAGGAGAGGGGAGTACCAGAGATGCCGATGGAAGAAAGTCTATCAAGGAGGATGGAGTGTGAAATGGTGTCAAATGCTGCACTGAGGTCTAGCAGGAGGAGGATGGAGAGTGAACCAGAATCAGCAGAGAGGAGGAGGTCATTAGTGATTTTCAGAAGGGCAGTTTCAGTGCTGTGGAGGGGACGGAAGCCAGATTGAAATTGTTCGTAGATGTTATTGGAGGAAAGATGGGTGTGGAGTTGGGCAGCAACAGTTTTCTCAAGAAGTTTGGAAATGAAGGGTAGGTTTGAAATAGGACGGAAGTTATTGAGGTCAGAGGGATCAGAACCGGGTTTTTTGAGTATTGGAGTGACTGCAGCGGTTTTGAGAGTGGAGGGAACAGTACCGGAAATGAGAGAGGAGTGAATGATATTAGTTATGAGGGGGGACAGTGCAGGGATGGAGGTTTTGATGAGGACTGTAGGGAGAGGATCTAGTTGACAGGTGGAGGATTTGGAGTTCTGAATGAGAGTGGAGATTTGGGAGACGGAGGGCAGGGTGAAAGAAGAAAGCAGGTGTGTTGGGGATACGGAAGATGAAACAGGTGGGTTTGAAACAGAGGGGTTAAGTTGCAGGTGGATTAGTTGAATTTTGGAGGTAAAGAAAGCAGCCAGGTTATTACAGAATTCGGAGGAATAGAGGTGAGGTGGAAGTGAGTCCGGGGGTTTTGTGATCTGTGAGAGGAGTGAGAATAGTGTTTTTGAGTTACCTTCATGTGAACTGATTAAATTAGAGTAGTATGTGGATCTTGCTGTGGATATGGACTGTTTGTAATGGAGGATGTGTGAGGTGAACATGTCTTTGTGTATGATGAGTCCGGTTTTCCTGTACAGTCTCTCCAGTCTGCGGCCTTGTGTTTTGAGGTGTCTGAGGGCGGGGGTGTACCAGGGTGCAGAGTGAGTGAATGAGACGGACCGGGTTTTGAGTGGGGCTACGGTGTTGAGTATGTTGTGGAGGTGTGTGTTGTAATGTGTGAGAAACTCATCTGTTGTAGAGAGGCCCTCAGCACTGGGGAGGTTATTGATGAGTGATGAGAAATGGTCCGGGTTAATGTCCTTGATGTTATGGAACTGTATAGTGCGGGGTGGGTTAGATTTTTTTGAAGCATAGGTTGATGTCAAATGAAATTAGCAGGTGGTCAGAGAAGGGGATGTAGTGGGTTTGAAGGTCCAATGGGGTTATTCCAGTGCAGCATATTAAATCCAAGGAGTGCTTTTTGTTATGTGTGGGAAAATTAACATATTGTTTAAAACCAGAACTGTCCAGACAGGAGGTGAATTCTTTGGTGAGTGGGTTGTTATAATTGTCCATGTGGATATTGAAATCTCCCAGGAGTATGACGTGTGGTGACAGTGTGGAGAGGTGAGATAAAAATGCTGCGATGTGCCTAGATGTGTGTTTCTCTGACCGACCAGCACAGACTGTAACCGTCTATGGCTGGGAGTTTGTGCATTGTCCTGTTAAAACCTTTTCACAATAAGGCCCATTGTGCAGTTCGTCAATACAGATGATTTTATTTTTGAAAGGGCCATGGGAAGTGTTTAGTTGAAGTACACACTGCCTTGACACATCAGTATCATGGATCTGTTTAGAGCAGTTTGTGCTGGACAAACTTTTCCAAGGTTTTGGAAAACACAACGCTTTGCCAAAGAAAAGACGCACAGCACGTGAAGGCTCGGCCACTGACAGCCGCAGCAGAGTCGATCTAGACCAGAGACTAGAGGCAACATAAAAGAATCCTCTTTATACAGCCTGTGATGGAGACAGAGGGAAAAAAGGCACCACTCCCATCTGCGTCAAACAAAGGCTGCCACTCTGACACTGAATCACAAAACAGATGAAATCCCTTTGAAGAACACATGTTTTCTACACAAGTGGATGTCAATGAATCTCAAAGTCACTTCGACTCAAATAAGAATACAGATTTAAAACCCAAAAGTGTGACTCACCTCGACTCAGACTAAACTTCTGCTCCAAACACTTTCACTTTTAGCTGCACGTAGCTCAGGTGATCAGCCCTTCCCTCTGTGGAATGTGAACAGGCCAAACCTGTCGGGCGCATTCTCCCACACACAACATGGATTTAATATCTCTGCTAGTGACATCTTTGGATTCACAAAACATCAGTAATGAACAAACTGTAATGTTCATTTAATCTCCAATGTCCCCATCATAAAATATATCGCGAATAGCCTTGTGAATAAAGGATCTGAAGGACTTGTGTTTTTAATTACAACTGTGATATGAAGCCTTTTCACGTTTATGTGATTTTTTTTTAAATTCCAAATTAATTGTTCTGAATTAAATAGTTTGGAATTAAATTATTCTATTTACAGACAGACAGACAGACAGACAGACAGACAGACAGATAGATAGACCTTTATTGTCCCCGAGGGGAAATTTGTTTCCACAGACACTGTCGAAAAAACAAACAAAAACACATATGGACATTACACACAGGACATCACACATGCAAATGGAGTGGATAAGATGATTACATGTTGTTGTTAAATGCAGCAATGGCAGAGGACACAAAGCTTTTACTGAAGCGTGCCTGCTTCCACCTCAGAGTCCTGTACCTGCGGCCAGAGTGCAACAGGCTGATGATGATGATGTAATGGATGGTCTGAGTCTCTGATAATTGTCCGGGCCATACGTGTGATGGATTTATTGTTAAAATGTGAGAGGTCTGTGATGGGCCGATTGATGATTTTGGAAGCTGTGCGGGTGACCTTGGTGAGTTTGTTTCTGTTGGTGATGGAGAGCATATTGAAGTAAAAAGGGGAGCAGTAGAGAAGGATGGGTTGTATGATGCTGGTGTATAACAGTGAGAGAAGTTGTGGCGTGACGGAGAGAGCACAGGGTTTGCGGAGGATGTGGAGTCTTTGTTGTGAGCGTTTATGGACATCATTTATGTGACATGCTGTTCGAAAGTGAGTTTATTGTCTAGTATGAGTCCCAAATATTTGAAGTGAGTGACACGTTCTGTTTTACTGTGTATAGTGGTGAGTGCCAGGTCCGGGGTGTGTTGTTGAGTGTGAATCAGTAATTCCCTTGTTTTATTGACATTTAACTCGAGAAAATAGTCAGTGCACCACTTGGTGAAATGGGTGACAGACTGGTGGTAGGCAGTTACGGAGTTATTGTCGTTGAGGAGTGCGAGGATGGCAGTGTCATCAGAGTATTTGAAATATGTGGTGACAGGAGAGGGGCTTGTGCAGTCATTTGTGTACAGGGTGTAGAGGAAGGGGCTGAGTACATACCCCTGTGGGGTTCCAGTGTTGGTGATTATGGTGGGTGAAGTGACTGAACCAATTTTGACGGCCTGTGGTCATCAAAGGGTTGGGAGGGTTACTTTAGAAATGTATTCTGGTACAGTTACTAGTTACTCTTTAAAATATGTTTTCAGTAACGTAATCCCAGTACTATATTAAAGTCATGTAACTTGATTACTTTCAGTTACTTTAACACCAAATATCCTATAACAACAAGAAAACAATACAATTATTTACTTTTGTGCATTATAAAAGAAACTGAGGAAAGCTAATTATAGTCCTACAATGAAAGTGCACAAGTCTTGACCACATAGGACAATTTAATATTAAATATTATTTTAACAAACAAACAAATACAGTGGTCACCTCCTTGCCTGGTTTACACCTGACCATATCACAGTGATATATGGTCTGGGAGCACCTACTGAATATCTCGTAGCGGAGGTGTGGTTTACGATTGCCAACGGCCGTTTATTGGGCGTTACGAATGTCTATCATTTGGCGTATACGTAGCCCATAGCCAATCATGTCAGTTGTCAGTTCAAACTACAAGTTTCCGTTTGTCGTGTAGTACGCGTCACCGTCTTTCCACCCCTCCCCGCTCTCTGATTGGCTCCCAAAATCAGGAGAGTTCGCTTAGCCTAGTTGCCAGGCTGTCTTTCAGATCGGAACGAACGAAAGCAGCCTGGGATTTCCCAGGTTAGTCACCTTCAGCATTCTCAACAAAAAGGTATAGTTGTACAGAACAGTAAACAGGACAGGATGTTCTGTGAGCAGTAGTCGAGTTATAAAATGAAACCAGGGGGGATGGTGGAAGGGCAGGGCAGAATTAGAAGGTACTTTGTTAATATGGAAATGCTTTTATAACTAAAAGTCCATATTATCATTCAATAATGCACAGGATAATATGTTATCACACACAGTCTTGGTTTAGTCTTGGTTTAGTCCTGGTTTAGACCTGTTTTAGACCTGTTTTAGTCCTGGCTTAGTCTTGGTTTTGGTTTAGACCTGGTTTAGTTTTGGTTTAGTCCCGGTTTGGTCCTGGTTTAGACCCGGCTTAGATCTGGTTTAGTCTTGGCTTAGTCCTGGTTTAGACCTGGTTTAGTCCTGGTTTAGTGCTGGTTTAGACCCGGTTTAGATCTGGTTTAGTCTTGGCTTAGTCCTGGTTTAGACCTGGTTTAGTCCTAGTTTAGACCTGGTTTAGTCCTGGTTTAGTGCTGGTTTAGACCCGGTTTAGATCTGGTTTAGTCTTGGCTTAGTCCTGGTTTAGACCTGGTTTAGTCCTGGCTTAGTCTTGGTTTAGACCTGGTTTAGTTTTGGTTTAGTCCCAGTTGAATCCTGGTTTAGACCCTGTTTAGACCTGGTTTAGTCTTGGTTTAGTCCTGGTTTAGTTCTGGTTTAGTCCTGGTTTAGTCCCAGTTGAATCCTGGTTTAGACCCGGTTTAGACCTGGTTTAGTCTTGGTTTAGTCCTGGTTTAGTTCTGGTTTAGTCCTGGTTTAGTTCTGGTTTAGTCCTGGCTAGGTCCTGGTTTAGTTCTGGTTTAGTCCTGGTTTAGACCTGGTTTAGTCCTGGTTTAGTTTTGGTTTAGTCCTGGTTTAGTCCTGATTTAGTTCTGGTTTAGTCCTGGTTTAGTTCTGGTTTAGTCCTGGTTTAGTCCCGGTTTAGTTCTGGTTTAGTGCCGAAATAGATGCAGAAATAATCTGATATGACTCACCCATAAAAACGTGGTCACTCGTATCCATGTATGCACGTGTCACGGTCTTTAATAATCTGGAGCTCCGGAGAAAAGGACATATCCCGAATTTATCCCGTGTCCCGAGACGAGAGTTCCTTCTTACGTAGCATTAACGTAGCAAGTTAAGGATTCTTCTTCTCTTGGAAATGCTGCGTAAACATTCAAGCGGCATGAGCGATCGGCCTCACAGCTGATCGCTCAACTCGAGTACTGATGTGTGAGTGACTTTTTTTCGCTGAAAACGCGCGGTGCCTGCATTAACTTACCGATTTTCTGGGCACAGAAGCGCTGTGAACAGTGGCTACAGTTTTGAATTGCTTAAAAAATTTCAGCGTGAGAAATACCATGTGTAGCGTGTGAGCGTGTGAACACGTCGAATTGCGTGTGTCACACTCTCAAAGCGTGAGACTTGAGAGCCCTGTTAGCGATCTTACCTGTAAATGTTTCTTCACATTTGAAGTAGACTCCTTGGACGATGACAGGTGTTTCACAGCTGGAAGGCACAATTTGCATTGCACGGTGGTATTGTTCCCCTTGTCTTCTTTAAAAATAAAATACTGCCTAAATTTCCACCCGCTAAATGCGTTTTTCGCGGTTGAAGCCATGCCCGTCTTAAGTTTGTTACACAGTGCGCGTGGCGGGTGGTGCAATTCTGTATGACTGTTCTGTTTTCCCTCCATCTCCAGCTTTAAATTTAAAAAAAAATGAAATAACATAAAATGCTTTCAAATTGTAATCCTGCTAAATAATCCCCATTTTCACTAAATGTACCTGTAATCTGAGTAAGTGTTTTTTTTTCGTATCCTTTTACGTAACGCCGTTCCATGTATTCCGTTACTCCACAAGCCTGGGTATATCTGTATATTCACATATACATACACATATTTGTTTCTAAAAAGGTTTCAAAATCTCTGGGTGTTATACAGAGGGTTAAATCCTCCTCTCCATAAATCTGGCCTGTAACTTGGCCTATAATCACTGCTTGATTACTGCCATACAGCGAAACATTCCAGTCACATCTCCATGGAGACAGACTCCACTAGAAAAGCTACATAGTGCATCATTAAGTTGTATTAAACGACATTGTACTGTAACTTTGACTGTTTTTAATTACAACTGTGATATGAAGCCTTTTCATGTTTACGTGATGTTTTTTTTTTATTTCTGAATTAATTGTTACGAGTTAAATAGTTCAGAATTAAATGATTCTCCTATTTACATGGAAATAATCAATCTGAATTGAGGTTTACGTGAAAAACTCGATAAATCGCCTTTATTTAATTCCGCTCAACGTCTGGGGTGGGGAAGGGTTCTGATTGGACAGGGACACGAACGTATTTACGTCGACCGGAAGAAAACAAACTTCAGCTTTTGTTATCTCGTTTTGCTTCGTGTTTTTATGTTTTCCATCCACTCTTTTCATTATTTCTACTTCTTCCAGCGAACTTATTAACAAAAAAAAGTTTTTTTTAAATATATATGTGAAACACTCGTCACGTGACATGGGGTCTCGCGTTCTGAAACAGTGTTTTGATGCGCATGCGCTTTGGGGCTTGGACGCAGAGCCGAATCGCCTGGTTCAGACGGACATCCCGAGTGAAGTGTGGAGACAGGAAGCAAAAGGCCAGTCTAAAAGGTTTCTGGTTTTATATGAGTGAAACTAAAGTGATTTTCACGTGTGTAAATCCTGCTTCAAGAGTTAAACCCAGGCTTTGTTTGGTCACCGTCTTCTCCTCAAGTGGCTGTGGCTCAGATCGGCGTTCGGGACAAACCTGTGAATTGTGCATTTTTCGTGCATTTTTCTTGGATTTTTCGGATTCCAGACGACCTCTTCATCAGCGGTGAGTTGTTGAGCAGCAGTCGGTGGAATATTTTTGTGATTATCGGTCGTATCTGTGTTGCTAATAGCAATTAGACTTGTTTGTCAGCCACACTAGCGCTCCCATTCAAAACCCCTGTGTATATTAGCGCCGTTTACTCGCGCTTGGAGTTTTACAAACACCGATTATACTGATTAAATATTAAACACTTGTAAGTTTACGTTCAAGCCGAATTGTAGATAACGATCTAGTTTACTACATTCATTCATTCATTTCTTTCCCATTTTGAAATTATTTTATGCATTTTGACACGAACGCTAAGTAAGCTATAGGGTTCCATTTTGGTTTTCCTAATTGAAAATGAATGAACTGATTTGTTTACACAACTTTAATTATTAATCTGATCATCTGCTTAGTATTTTGATCTCTACTAAAGTAATTTGATTTATTGACTACAATTGAGTATTTTTTATATGAAAAAGTGCACTTCCCTTTTTGATGAATGAATGTATTATTGATTACTGACTGTGTTTAATAGTCAGTTGATTGCTGATGAAACTGAAATAAGGACAGATAACGAGTAGCCTCATTATCTATTGGCTAATGTTTATCATCATAATGTTGGTCATCATAATTACAATTCTGCAGCGTCTCTATAATCCTTTCATTGACAATTTGAAACAAAAAAATCCTCCATACAACCTGTGAGTGCACAAGCACGATCCAGGATGTTTATGCGAGTCTAGGAGCAGGGTTTATGAAGTTGTGGTCTGGTAGTTGTGGCCATAGCGGCTTGTCTTGGCCTGATCCCGTCAGATCTCAGAGGCTCAGCAGGTCCCGGTCAGGACTTGGTTGGAGGCGCTGGAACACCAGGAGCCACAGGGGGGCGCTAGTAGCAAAAAACTGTTGTGTCCTTAGGCAAGACACTTCACCCACATTGCCTAGTATGAAAGTGGTGTGTGTGTGAGTGTTGGTGGTCGGAGGGACAGATGGTGCAGAAATTGGCAGCCTCGCTTCCGTCAGTCTGCCACAGGGCAGCTGTGGCTACAATTGTAGTAGTGGAACCACTAACCCCAAATCACCTCATCACTATGAAAACCACAACAGCATTGCCTCCTCCAGGACATTTCATTAAAGAGGACTTGTATGCACAAAGGCGCTGGCATCAAGTACAGTATTTAGTGGAACAATTTTAGAGCACATGGAAGAAGGTAACAGCTGAAGGGCAGGTGACATAGTGATGGACAAAGATGAAACTCAACCAATGGAGACTTGGACACTGTAACAGATTCAGATGGACTTGTGAGAAAGGTTAAAATTGCCTTTGCAGACAGAAATCTCAGCAATAAGGGTGAACGTTTGCATAAAATGTCTAGTTCATAAGTTAGTTCTGCTGTTATAAGGTTAACAAAACTAATGGTACACAAGCTAAAATGCACTGAAATTTTTACATGTATACATATTGAAGTTTTTACATGTTTACTAAGTTGTTATTGTTGGTAAACAGCAAATAATTTGGGAGTGTAAAGGTCAAGTTAGCTCTTATATACATTAACATACAGTCCATGACATTATGGTTATGTTTTTTTTTTTGTGGTGAATTCCTTGAAGCAACAGTAAAAAACGGTAGATTGAGATACAAAAGCACGCAAAGGAAAGACAGCAAAGGTAACGGTAACACAAAAACCCACGGTGAAAATATACAAAACCAAAGATCGCAACAGTCGACAGAGGAACAAGTAGGGCTGCTCGATTATGGAAAAAATCATAATCACGATTATCTCAGTCAATATTGAAATCACGATTATTCAAACGATTTTTTCAAACAATGCTTTTATTATTATTTTTTTTAATACATGTATATTTCTTATCTTAGTCACACTATATCTACTCACCACTCTGCCAAAGTCGCTGTGTTCACCTCAGGCAGATGGATGGTGGTCTCCTCCATCACTATTGCATTATTTAAAATGCGTTGACGGTTGTTACCATAGGCATGGATAACCTGAGTCCACCGGCCCTCACTTTTGCCCTCAGGAGTCTTCTTAACAAAGGTAGAAATAATCAAAGGAACATACCGTTTGGTAGACTCCAGGTACCTTCCATACCCCAGGGCATTCCCTAACACCCACTTGAAGGTGTGCCCCTTGAAGTTGCCAAACTGCAGCGTATGGCAGCCCAGCACACAGGTGTTATTGTTTGAGTCGAGGCCCTGTGCCACTGCCGCTTGCCTCGCCGACTTCAACACCTCCTCTGGGGACAACGCGGGTGTCCATGTCTGACCCATGCTTCTGACCCATGGTTCTGGCCTTGCATCTAGGGCTGTCCCGACTATTCGACGTAATCGATTACGTCGAAGACGTAAATAAGTCGGCGTGTGCAACATACCGTCGTTTACGTGATTTGCAAAAAAAAAAAAAAAAAAAAAAAAGTGATTTGCGCGAGCGGTAGATGTGCTGGAACAGAAGCGGTAACAATGGCTGCACGCCCGAGGGTGCCCGAAGATGATGAAGATCAGCCCAATAAACGGACAAAGACATCTAAAGTGTGGAGATATTTTAAAGAGAAGGCACACGAAGACTTCGTCGTGTGCCGCATTTGCAAGAAGGAGTTGGCGTACCATAGCAGCACCACAACTATGCATGAGCACATGAAGCGGCGACATCCTGGTGTGCTGCTGGATGATGACAGAAAACAAGCGTAATTACGTTTCCCTTTCTTTGATTAGAATAGTATTACTATTTATTTAGACCTGCAGTCGGCACAGACAGTGTTGAATAGCGCAAGGTGCACTGTGCACTTTGATTTCTTGTATAGCCTGTCGCTATGCTGGCGGCGTGCATAGCAACGACACGGAGATAAAGCAATGATTCGTAATTTGCCCGTTATAGACTGAATATTCAACACCTGAGGGTGACAGTGGTCGGGATGTTTGTAGAAGAGCTTGTATACAAAGTAAAAAAGTAAATTAAGACAAAAGAAGAGCGCATATTCCTGCCAACAGCGGGAGATGTGTAGTGAGAGGAATGCGCGCCTGATTCAGAGAGGTCTCATGTCCGTTCTCCTCCCCGGTGCACAGTGCACCTTGCGCTATTCAACACTGTCTGTGCCGACTGCAGGTCTAAATAAATAGTAATACTATTCTAATCAAAGAAAGGAAACGTAATTACGTTTCCATTTCTTTGATGAAATATTTACCCCGCGTCTCGATCTGAAAAACCTCATTCACTTCCTCAATACATCTCCTACAGAAACAACAGTCAGTGTTCTTACTAACTAACATAATTGAAATTTGTGTATAAAGTTATTTATTCTTATCAATTATTTGATTTGCCTTTTATTTTTATTTGGGCATGCCTTCATTTCTTGAAGATTAAACTGCAAAACGTTTAAGTTTAAGAATGAATAAATAAATATTTTTTACTGTTCATAAAAGCGTGTCAAGCCTGTTTGTAATACCCGCCAACCCAAAAAACATTACTTTAAAAAATAATCGTGACTATTCGAAAAAAATAGTTGATAGATTAATCGGGAGAAAAATAATCGTTAGGGACAGCCCTACTTGCATCGGTCTGCATCGTGTGTTATTCAGGTTGATGGTACCATCAGCCTTCTTGCGAAACACTGGCTCCATGTCTGTCAGAAAAAGAAAGCCAGTTAAATGTTATAAATGAGACAAAAAAATCCCCTACACACACACACACACACACACACAGAGTGGGATACTCTCCCCTTAAAGATTTATTCTTCTTCTGTCTTATTCTACAGATTGCCCTAAACTTAATAAAATACAACCTAACAAATATAAACATAAAATAGCCTGGTGCTATGATATACACACAGGCACACACACAAACAAAAAGTTATCACATACAGCTATTCCTCACTTTCCTCACACAGATTTCTCCTCAATATAATATAATATAATAGCGCTAAAATAGAATAGTGATATGACAAACACACATTTCATGACATGACTTACCAAAAGCAAAGATGAGATACTGTCCAGCAAATCCGAAAGAGCTCCCAGATGAAGTGTTGTCCGGGATAAGTAATTTGCGTAGCCTATCTATTGAAAATGCCGATCACGTATCTCTACAAAGTCCAATGTAAAGTGTGTCTTTGTACGTTGTATTCATAGTAAATACCACGGAGGGTGAACGATTGTTTTAAAAGTGATTAAATGTTGTGTTATACTAACTTCATTTACTCTTGTCTTCTGTAGTTTCCGCGTTCCCCACGAGGCGAGCGCGAGCAATTCTTGGTAGGAGCTAGTGCTGTCATTGGTCAATTCTTGGCAGCATATCGTGGTAGCAACTCCTGCCGTGTGATTGGTCAATTCTGCTAGCAACTAGTGTGAGCTCGACTCGCAGCCGGCCGCAGGCACCAGTGTAGGTCAGCAAGTCTCTGCGCTGCGCATTTGCCCGCGTGGAAGGGAATGTATTGCACGTGCGCGTCCCTCTCGGCAGACAAATGAAAAAATAATCGTTTGGACTCCATTATATGAATTTTGAGATCGTTTGACACCAAAATCGAAATCGTGATCAAAATTCGATTAATTGTACAGCCCTAGGAACAAGGTTTGTTTTATTTGTGAATGTGTATTTGAGCTACTTGTAATTTGTACTAAATTAATGTTAAAATATGGATGGCAGTTAAACAATGTAATGAGCTAGTAATTCGGTGACCATTTGGTAATTTCTGTTATTTTGTTCTTGTCTAGCTCTTATGTTGGTTCTATGACATGGCATGGGAAATTAAAAGTCATTTAACCATCAGTTCTGGCCTTCTAAATTCGACAGGATGCTACATATATTGGCTCAACAGGATTAGAATTCAGAGCCACAAAGTTGTTCAATATGTCTGTATATGATTCCTTAATTTGATTTTCTTTGCTACAGACAGAAAAAGTGCCTTTAAAATAAAATAAAACTTAGTTGATTCATTCAGCCAAATGGAACTTGCTTGTAAAACACATTGAAACATTTTTACATATAATTTACTGTGTGATTTTATGTGTATTTAATTAATTACTTTATTTGAACAGTTAAAGTTATTTTACTTGACACTTCCTTTCCTTTGTTCTGATGCAGAGCTCCAAGATCCACCAACAGAATGGCGTTCACATGTGACCAGTGTGGAAAGGTGTGGCCAACAGCTTCTGCACTGAAAGTACACTACAGAACTCACACAGGAGAAAGACCATACGAGTGTGATGTTTGTGAAAAGGCATTTTCACAGTCAGGCCACCTAGAAGCACATATGAGAGGTCACACTGGAGAGAAGCCGTACAAGTGTGACCAGTGTGGGAAGGAATTTAGAGAGTCTTGTGCCCTCCATCGACATATGAGAATCCACACCGGAGAGAAGCCATACGAGTGTGACCAGTGTGGGAAGGAATTTAGAGAGTCTTGTGCCCTCCAAAAACATATGAGAATCCACACAGGAGAGAGGCCATACAGATGTGATGTTTGTGGAAAGTCATTTTCACATTCAAGCCACCTTGTATCACATATGAGAATCCACACAGGAGAGAAGTCATATGAGTGTGATATTTGTGAAAAGGCATTTTCACAGTTGGGCAACCTTGTATCACATATGAGAATCCACACAGGAGAGAAGCCATATGAGTGTGATGTTTGTGAAAAGGCATTTTCACGGTCATGCCACCTAGTATCACATATGAGAATCCACACAGGAGAGAAGCCATACAAGTGTGACCAGTGTGGGAATAAATTTAGAACATCTGCTGCCCTCCATCAACATACAAGAATCCACACAGGAGAGAAGCCATACAAGTGTGACCAGTGTGGGAAGGAATTTAGAGCGCCTGATGCCCTCCACCGACACATAAGAATCCATACAGGAGAGAAACCATACAAGTGTGACCAGTGTGGGAAGGAATTTACAGCGTCTGGTGCCCTCCATCGACATATAAGAATCCATACAGGAGAGAAGCCATACAGCTGTGATTTTTGTGAAAAGGCATTTTCACGGTCATGCCACCTAGTATCACATATGAGAGTTCACACAGGAGAGAAGCCATACAAGTGTGAACAGTGTGGGAATGAATTTAGAGCGTCTGCGGCCCTCCATCAACATATGAAAATCCACACTGGAGAGAGGCCATACGAGTCTGACCAGTGTGGGAAAGCTTTCTCTCAATCATCCCATCTCAATGGACACATGAAAATTCACTTCTGAGAGACTATATGAGTGATCATTGTGAAAAGACTTTTAGAACATCCCAGAAACCCTCCAGTCACTACCAAACGCACACAGGAGAAGAACCAGATGACTGAAGAAACAGGGAAGGCTTTCAGGTCTGTGAGGAACCATCTGAAACATGTCCAAACCTTCCAGACTGAAGAGAAATGCTGCAGCACTGACCAGTGTGGAAGGACTTCGAGAAAACCTGCTCATCTGAAGGTGCACCGTCTTCAACACTCTAAAGGAGAAAGAGCTGCAGAGGCCAGATCAAGTGAGCCTAAAGTCAGACTCAAAAAGCTGGAACTGATGTCCAGAGTTTTAGCTCATCGATCATCGATCATATTCATCGATCTTATTTTTCATTGTGTTGTTTTTAACTTTGAGAGACATACCTGAAATTGCATTTTCTTTTTATTCTGTTTTGACACTTGTTAGAAACTGATGCATATTATACTAATTTCATACTCAATTTATACTCATATTACACTAATTTTATACACTTATTATGGTTTTAGAAAACAGGTTTTAAAATGGTTAGAAAATGACCTAAGCAACAGAGAACAATTTGTTGTTTTTAATGGTACTTGTTCACAGCTAGCTGAGCTTAGGTGTGGGGTTCCTCAAGGGTCCATATTAGGTCCCTTGTTGTTCTTAATAAAAGGATGCAAAAGGAACAACTTTATTGTCACCTGTACTCTTTACTGACGACACAATTTTTTTTGTCACGGATAAGAATTTAGATTCAGTCATGGATAAAGCTAATCATGGGCTCACTCATCTGGCTTATTGGTTTCAGCTAAATAGGTTATCACTCAATGTAAATAAATCCAATTTTATTATTTTTAGGAATAAGTACAAAAATTGTAATTTAGACAAATTCAAAGTCTACATCGATGGCAAGGAACTTTTACAAGTGTCGTCGACAAAGTTTTTAGGTGTCATTCTTGATAAGCTATGTTTTAAAAACGAATTTACGAATTTGTTTCTAAAAAGGATTCAAAATCTCCGGGTATTATAAAAAGGGTTAATTCCAAAATCTAAAACTAGCACTCTATTAACTTTATATTATAGTTTTATTTGTCCTTGTATATCCTACTGTAATATAATTTGGGCCAGCACTTATCCTTATTTACAAGCATCCACAGAATTCAGAAATCTTTTATAAGAATTGCTGCTAATTCCTCTTATTTAGCCCCAAGCAAACCTTTATTTTCTCAGCTGCATCTGCTCACAATATATAAAGTGAACAAGTACCAAACTGGAGTTCTTATGTTTAAAGTCATTTGTCTTCCTTCATCTCTTCCTGTTTATTATCAAAGTTGTTTTCAGTCTAATTCTTACTATCATACTCATTTTTCAAGAAGAAACTATTGTTTATGGGTTCTTTTCTGTACGACTATTGCTAAATTTTGTGCTGTGGAATGACATTCAATATCTTACTGAAACATGTTTTAGTTTAAATACTTTTAAAATCAAGTTAAAAAAATATCCTGAGGACTTCAGTCTTTTACCCGTGTAGAACCCATGTCCTTGTGTGTAAACAGAGGCTGTTATAGTTTTTTATTTGTTGTTACTATTAAGTGTGAGTGTATGTGTTTGTAGTGTGTGAGCTGGATGCATGTGTATGTTTGTGCATGTTGAATGCCGTGAGGTGGGGAGGGGTTGTTTGTTTCGCCTTTTAAAGGTCCCATGGCATGAAATTTTCAATTTTCATTTGGCATGAGTTTTTGAACGTTACTGTGAACTCCGCTACCCTGTTTAGTCCCCCCCCCCCCTCCCCCATGGCTAAAAGTTGCGAAATGTGTACACTGAGCCTTTGCGGTCCTTTTCCGCGTTTCAAAAAAAGACAGCCCAAACAGGCGATTCTGAACAAAGGAACTTTCTTACGTCACACGCGCGGAAAGGTTTCCACCCTCCGTCTGGATGTCTACCCACCGTCTCTGGAAATCACGCCCAGAGATTTTGGACCATGAACGAGTTACGAAATAAGAGATGCGTTTTTTAATTTGCCTGGAGACACGTGAGCGTGTTTCAAGGCTCGGATGTCCTTTATCTGAGCCTCCGAACCTCTGAAACAGCAGTGGTTTAATTTTATTTTCTGTGGAAATTTGTTTTTTTTTAATGGAAATCGTCTCACATCTTTCTCCGCGCTTAAAACACGGAAGTGGGTGACACCGCACAGCACACTGCTAATCCAGGAAACAGCGGCATATTTGGCCACACCCCCACCCGCTGCACAGGCCTGTCTCTGTCTTCCTCATTTGCATTCAAGCAACAACGCCCAGAATAAAGCGTTTCAAAGACATATTTTTTTCTGTTTAGTTTATTAAGGACAGTGTGCAGTTTCATTAAAAAGATGTCTGCACCAGATTTAGCTCAAAGCTAATTTCCATCTGCAGTCCTCACATCATAAAATACAATACAAAAATACGATAAAGTGCAATTATAAATACAATAAAAATACAATACAATATAATAAAAAGAAATCGCATATCAAATACAAGGTACAATCTTAACAGGCTAGTGCAGGATAAAATCTTCTCAAAACAATCTCAAAACAATTCTATACATTATCCAATATTAAAAAGTGCGTGCATATTCATAAGTGCATACAGGTAGAAATCACACGCATAATTTAGGAGCAGGGTCATTGAGAGCAAGGTGAACGCTGATGATAATAATAACCCCTTTCATTACTTTTATAAAGAGCAGCAGCTGTCGAATGGTACCCACGAGGGTATCATCCGACAGCCACCTACCTAACTGGTACTATTATTTTGAGGTGAAGCTTTAGAAATGGGGCCTTTGCCAACAGAGGATACCCACGAGGGTAACGTCTGTTGGCCAACTACCGTCTGGTATTAGTGAGAGCAGGACTGACTGTCCAGGAGCCAGCTTTTAACGGCTCGAGAGAATGTTAAAAAGTCTGCCATGTCCTTTATATGACTCGGGAGTCTGTTCCACACTTTATGACTCTGACTGTCTTCATGAGGCTTTCTCATGCACTGAGGCTTGATTTTGAAGGATTCATTTACAGTATTAGGGAACCATTAAGGCGCCATATAAAAGCATCAAGAAGTACCATGTCATGGGATCTTTAATTTCAATTATTTTAAGAGAAGGGTCACTCATAAGCCTTTTGGGTTTTTTGGCCTTTTCTGCATTGATCTGTTATTTTCTTTTTTTCTTGTGTGTACTTTTTGTTCTTTTAAATGTTGGGTGCAAACATTAATAAATAAAAATAAATACATATTATACTCGTATTACACTCATAATTATTACTCACTGTTTAACTCATTGCTTACATTTTATATTACTTGCCTGGTAATCCACACCTGCCTGGGGATCAACACCTCCATGTGCAACTGGCTGCTGGATTTCCTGACAGGAAGACCGCAGGCAGTCCGGGTCGGCTGCGACACCTCCAGCACCATCACACTGAACACGGGGGGCTCCCCAAGGATGTGTGCGGAGCCCCCTCCTCTTCACTCTGCTGACCCACTACTGCACACCGTCACACAGCTCCAACCTCTTCATCAAGTTTGACTCACGACTGCACACCATTACACAGCTCCAACCTCTTCATCAAGTTCAAAATCAAAGTCAAAGTCAAAGTCAGCTTTATTGTCAATTCTGCCATATGTGTTCAACATACAGTGAATCGAAATTTCGTTTCTCTCTGGCCAGGTAGTGCAAAAAGACAGTGTACAAAATACAATATGAAGACAAAACACAACAAAGACTATCTAAGACAGAGATCTAAGTTAAAACTAAAGTCTACGGTCTAAAATCTTAAAACAGTGCAACATAATAAATAACAAATAACCTATACTATATACAGATTTCCAAAGTGTGCAGTGTGCATCAAAATGTGCAATGGAAGATACAGCAGTGAATTGTCATGTGCAGTAGAATGTGCATTGGAGTTAAGATAAATAAAAATAAATGTCCAACAGTAGTAATTCTAGTGCAACAGGAGTAAACAACAGTACTAAAAATTCCAGTAGTAAATGTGCAATAACAGTAGTAAACAGCAATGCAACGGGGGTAAAAATCAATAACAGGAGTAAACAACAGTACTAAAAATTCCAGTAGTAAATGTAAGTGTGCAATAACAGTAGTAAACAACAGTGCAACAGGAGTAAAATCCAGTAGTAAATGTAAATGTGCAACAGTGCAACGGTCGTCCTTAGCAGCAGTTTTTTAAAGTGTCTAGAGTGATATGTCTTTTATGGAATACAGGTTATGCCAATATGGGGGGTGGGGGGTGGGAGATGGGTAAGGTGGGAGTTCGGGTGTGAGTTCAGCCTCCTGACAGCCTGGTGGATGAAGCTGTTTGAAAGCCTGGTGGAGTGGGCCCGGAGACTCCGGGACCTTCTCCCCGAGGGCAGGAGGCTGAACAGGCTATGTGCGGGGTGGCTCGGGTCACCCACAATGCTGGACGCTCTGCGGGTGAGCCGGGTGTTAAAAATGTCTAGGAGGGAGGGGAGAGAGACACCAGCGATCCTCCCAGCTGCATTCACTATGCGCTGCAGGGCTTTCCTGTTCTGTTCAGTGCAGCTCCCGTACCACACAGTGATGCAGCTGGTCAGGACGCTCTCAATGGTGCCTCGGTAGAAGGTGGTCATAATGGGTGGAGGGGCTCCAGCTCTCCTCAGTTTGCGGAGGAAATAGAGGCGCTTCTGAGCCCTCTTTGCCAGTGATACAGTATTCACTGTCCAGGAGAGGTCCTCACTGATGTGCACCCCCAGGAATTTGGTGCTGCTCACTCTCTCTACAGCAGCACCGTTGATGGACAGTGGGGGGTGCTGGTTGGAGTCAATAACAATCTCCTTGGTCTTTTCAACATTAAGAAGGAGATTGTTATTGCTGCACCACTGGGTCAGAAGGCTCACCTCACTCCTGTAGTTTGTCTCATCGTTATTAGAGATGAGACCCACCACAGTCGTATCGTCCGCAAACTTCACTATGTGATTGGTGCTGAACGCTGGTGAGCAGTCGTGGGTCAGCAGAGTGAAGAGCATCGGACTGAGCACACAGCCCTGGGGGGCTCCTGTGCTCAGTCTAATGCAGCTTGAGGTGTTTCTGCCGACCCGCACTGCCTGTGGCCTCTCACTGAGGAAGTCCAGCAGCCAATTACAGAGTGAGGTCTGAAGCCCCAGGTGGTCTAGTTTGATAATGAGCTGCTGAGGGATTATAGTGTTGAATGCTGAACTGAAATCTATGAACAGCATTCTCACATATGAGTCTTTATTGTCTAGGTGGGTGAGAGCCGGGTGAAGTGCAGAACAGATTGCATCCTCGGTAGAGCGGTTGGCCCGGTATGCAAACTGGTATGGGTCTAGGGTGGGGGGAGGATGGATTTGATGTGTGCCATGACTAGCCGTTCAAAGCACTTCATGATGATGGGGGTCAGTGCAACAGGGCGATAGTCATTAAAAGTGGCCGGAGTGGGCTTCTTTGGCACGGGAACGATGGTAGTGGTTTTGAAGCAGGAGGGAACGACAGCCTGGCTCAGAGAAGCATTAAAGATGTCTGTGAGGACATCCTTGAGCTCCTCTGCACAGTCTTTCAACACACGACCAGGAATGTTGTCCGGGCCTGCAGCCTTGCGGGTGTTGATCCTGGAGAGTGTCCTCTTCACGCTGGCTGCAGACACACACAGGGGCTGGTCGTGGGGAGGTGGTGGAGTTTTTTGGGGCCGGGTGTCATTTCCTGCCTCAAACCGTGCAAAGAAGCTGTTGAGGTCATTGAGCAGGGTGATATTATTGTCACAGGTCTGTGGCAAGGGTTTGTAATCCGTGATGTTCTGGATGCCCTGCCACAGACTCCGTGTGTCCCTGCTGTCTCTAAAGTTTGACCCACGACTGCACACCGTCACAACTCTTCAAGTTTGGAGACAATACGACTGAGTTGGGTCACATCAGCAACGACAATGAGACCCACTATAGGAGCGAGGTGAGCCAACTGGTCAAGTGGTGCAGTAACAACAACCTCTCCCTGAACATGGAGAAGACAAAGGAGATTGTCGTAGACTTCAGGAGAGCACACACACAGCACACCCCCCTCACCATCACCGGGGCTGCTGTGGAGAGAGTAAACGGCACCAAGTTCCTGGGTGTGCATATCTCTAAGGACCTCTCCTGGTCAAAGAACAGTGCCTCACTGGCCAGTAAAGCCCAACAGTGACTTTACTTCCTCTGCAAGCTGAAGAGAGCCAGAGCCCCAGTTCCCATCATGAGCACCTTCTACAGAGGCACCATAGGTCACATTCTCACCAGCTGCATCACTGTGTGGTATGGCCCCTGCACTGTGTCCTGCCGGAAAAAACTACACCGAGTAGTGAGAGCAGCTGAGAGAATCGTGGGGGTCTCTTCTCTCCCCTCCCTACAGGACATCTACTGCACCCGCCTCACCCGCAAAGCCCTCTGGGTGACCCCACCCACCCATCCAACTGCCTCTTCAGTCTGCTGCCATCAGGAAGGAGACTGAGGAGCCTCAGGGCCAAGACCAGCAGACTGAAAGACAGCTTCATCCACCAAGCTGTCAGGATGCTGAACTCTCTCCCTGCCCTCCCTCCCCCAATCACACTGCTGCTTAAATGACACTGACACTGCTGCTTAAATGACACATTTGGGCAGATGATTCCTCAGTGTGTCTATTACACTTTCCCCTGATTGTGTCGATGCTGTTTCATGCTATGTTGGATGTGTATGGGTTCCATCTTGTGGTTTAAAAAAAATGTACTGCAGCTGTACTACAAAAGAAACACATTGTAATGAGTTTGCATAACTAAGTGCAAGATAATACTTTTTCCACATGTGAACATAATTGGGCCCATGTTCAGTCATCTCTGTGATAAAGTGAAATCAGTATTCTTGTGATGATTAATGAAACACGTGTTTGTCATGTCATTGTGAACGTTTTACACGTTGTGCTTATAACATTTGTGTGCTTGTCTTTTATTCAGAAATAGAAGTGCTTGAAGCATGTTTGGGCTCAAACAATTTCTCCTCTTGTATACAATTTCTCCTGCTTTAGAGAACATTCGTTCACAAGGAACTAATGAGGCAGGAGTAATTTTGGTGAAATTTTCACCTGTGGGTTATAAAAATATATAAAAGACTTTGTCTGCCATGGAAACAGGAATGGAATACAAATGACCTTATCAGGTCATCAAATCTGGCCCACCCCAGGGCAGCTGTGGCTACAAAAGTATCTTACCACCAGTGAGCGTGGAGTGAATGAACAATGAACTGTAAAGCGCTTTGGGTGTCTTGAAAGGTGCTGTATAATATCAGGTGATCAAAATGATCCCACACGGAAGAATACTTTTTCTTTCTTGGAGGCTCCATAGTGAAGAACGACGTATCAACAAGTGGATTGATCTGCTGGATCAATCTGCTGGACTTCCTGATGTAGAACTGGCTCAGTGATGCAGCTCGGCTGAGGCTTTCAGCGCATGATGCGAGTATCGGTGCCTCGGCTCATTTAGACCAACACTAGGGCACTCTGTAACTTTCCTGAGGATCATGTCTCCGTGGAGCTCCACCTGTTCCACAAGCCACATTACATGTCAGATCTGTGGAGAGGCAACCCCACTCACTGTGACTACAGGTTTGTTTTTTTAATCAGTAAAATTACTTGAATTATTTCATAATTACGACATAGATTCATAAGGTATACAGTGGTACCTCACCTTACGAAATTAATTCGTTCCAGAAGTGGTTTCGTAACGTGAAAAATTCATAAGTTGAGTAGCAATTTAATTGGAAAAAGCCTGATTCGTTCCAAGGCCCCGATCCAAGTTTTTTTTATAGTGTAAGTGAGTGAAAAGTCCCTCAGTCGTCCAGGTAGAATCCATGATAAAAGGAGAAGTTCAATTTGTCAACTGGACAAAGTTTGTTTGGTTGAAAACGTTTCGCCGCTCATCCGAGAGGCTTCGTCAGCTCTCGTCAGCTGACAAAGCCTCTCGGATGAGCGGCGAAACGTTTTCAGCCAAACAAACTTTGTCCAGTTGACAAATTGAACTTCTCCTTTTATCATCTTTTATAGTGTAACTTTTTTTATAGTGTAACATTGTGTTCTGCGTGTTTCTCACATTTGTCTCTCGTTTAAACACTCAAACTTTCATAGATTTTCAACAAAATGTATTAACAGTGAAGTGTGGGGGGGAAGCGGGAGGGGGGAGAAGACAGCGCGGACACGTGTGATAGCGCAGCATGACCCGGCACGGAGCTTACAGCAGGTCTAGACCTGGACTAAACCAGGACTGGACCAGGACTAAACCTGGACTAAACCAGGAGGAGCCGCGGAGGTCTAGACCACCGCGTCTCTTGCATGGGTCTCGTTTATGCTTTCATGTGCTCAGACTGCGTGCAGTCTCCTCCTCGCTGCTTTAATCCACCTGGACTAGTCCTGGTTTAGTCCTGGTCCAGTCCTGGTTTAGTCCAGGGCTAGACCTGCTGTCAGCTCTGCGCCGGGTCATGCTGTGCTATCACACGTTTCCGCGCTGTCTTCTCCCCCCTCCCCCTTCCCCCACACTTCACTGTTAATTTGTTGAAAATCTATGAAAGTTTCGAGTGTTTAAACGAGAGACAAATGTGAGAAAAGGTTAAATCCAGTCTGAGAAAAGCGTATAATGTGTGTGGCTGAGCGCGCATTATTTGAACTTTTGAGATTTCGCGTTTCGTAACTTGAATTTTCTTTCGTATCTAGAGACCAAAATTTACCGTGAAGGCGTTTCCTAACTTGAAATTTTCGTTTGTTGGGTCATTCGTAAGGTGAGGTACCACTGTATCTGTATATTCACATATCCTTACAGTGAGCGGGTTCGCCTCTCCATAAATCTGGCCTGTAACTTGGCCTATAATCACTGCTTGATTACTGCCATACAGCGAAACATTCCAGTCACATCTCCATGGAGACAGACTCCACTAGAAAAGCTACATAGTGCATCATTAAGTTGTATTAAACGGCACTGTACTGTAACTTTGAGTGTTTTTAATTACAACTGTGATATGAAGCCTTTTCACGTTTACGTGAAGTTTTTTTATGCTGAATTAATTGTTACGAGTTAAATAGTTCAGAATTAAATGTTTCTCCTATTTACATGGAAATAATAATTCTGAATTGAGGTTTACGTGGAAAACTCGATAAATCGCCTTTATTTAATTCCGCTCAACGTCTGGGGGTGGGGAAGGGTTCTGATTGGACAGGGACACGAACGTATTTACGTCGACCGGAAGAAAACAAACTTCAGCTTTTGTCATCTCGTTTTGGTTCGTGTTTTTATGTTTTCCATCCACTCTTTTCATTATTTCTACTTCTTCCAGCGAACTTATTAACAAAAAAAAGTTTTTTTTCTATATATGTGAAACACTCGTCACGTGACATGGGGTCTCGCGTTCTGAAACAGTGTTTTGATGCGCATGCGCTTTGGGGCTTGGACGCAGAGCCGAATCGCCTGGTTCAGACGGACATCCCGAGTGAAGTGTGGAGACAGGAAGCAAAAGGCCAATCTAAAAGGTTTCTGGTTTTATATGAGTGAAACTAAAGTGATTTTCACGTGTGTAAATCCTGCTTCAAGAGTTAAACCCAGGCTTTGTTTGGTCACCGTCTGCTCCTCAAGTGGCTGTGGCTCAGATCGGCGTTCGGAACAAACCTGTGAATTGGTGCATTTTTCGTGGATCTTTCGTATTCCAGACGACCTCTTCATCAGCGGTGAGTTGTTGAGCAGCAGTCGGTGGAATATTTTTGTCATTATCGGTCGTATTTGTGTTGCTAAAAGCACTTACCGTCTTGTTTGTTAGCCACACTAGCGCTCCCATTCAAACCCCCATTCAAAGCGCCGTTTACTCACGCTTGGAGTTTTTCAATTAAATATTGTACACTTTTAAGTTTACATTCAAGACGAATTGTAGATAGCAATCTAGTTTACTTAGACGCATTCATTCATTCATTCATTCTTTTCCCCTTTTGAATTAAATTTATTCATTTTGACACCTTTTTGAGCGAACGCCAAGTAAACTAGACCAGTTTCAAAGCTACGTCATCACTGAATGCGCGCGCAGTTCCGACTCAAAATCAGTGATGGGAATAACGGCGTTAAAATAAACGCTGTTACTAACGGCGTTACTTTTCTCAGTAACGGGTAATCTAACGAGTTACTTTATCTATCGTTATAACGCTGTTACCGGCACCAACACGCCGTTGCCGCGCGTTACTGAACCTACTCATTTTGAAACTGGCATCATGTGCGCGACTCGCATAGGCACAGGGGAATTTTTCTCTCCCTTTGGTAAGGGCGGGATAAGTAATGATGATTGGCTAAAGCAGAGTAAGATTTCATGTTGAGCCAACCAGAGACACCCAGTGGGCGGTGGGCGGGTTCTACACACAATCCCAGCACACAGTAGTAGCGCGCACACACAATCCACACACCCCGTGTCAGATGGCGAGTCCCGAGTCAAAGACAGAAGTATAGGCAGTATTTTAACCTCGTCGAGGTAAAAACGTACATGTTACGTTCACATTGTGTCAAAGACGTCCAATGTAAGCAACTCGAATTTAATGAAGCATCTCTCGACGGCGCACACTTCTGTTAAACTAGTGGCCACCAGCAGGCCCCATGATGATAATCGCATGCTAGGTGCCGTTAACAATGAAGGCCACGGTGACGGAGCCACGCCAGCCAAGCAGCAAAAGCTGTACTGTATAATGCACTGTAAAAAAAAATCCAAATTATTTGACATTTTTTAACTAAAAAAAAAGTAACGCATTAGTTACTTTCCTAGGTAACTAGTTACTTTTATAGTGTAGTAAATCAGTTACTAACTCAGTTACTTTTTTGGGTTAGTAACTGTAACTAATTACTTTTTCAAAGTAACTTGCCCAACACTGCTCAAAACAAAGCCACCGCTGCCATAAAACCCCCAGCGAAGTTATAGAAGAGAAGAGAAGAACTCGACGTGAAATAAAGAGAAACAGATGGAATAAATGATAGTTCATATCATTCAACTGACATACACACAAGTGAACACCTGCTCCTTGTTTAGGGTAATTTGCCCAGGTGTTCAATGGTGTTTAATCATGCTGATTAACTAGCAAGCAGAGGACACCACAAAGCTCACAGACATATTAACCGGGTAACCTCTACGACAGACACATGTAAACGAACACGAATAACTTCGTTAAAAGGCATGATAAGTTTTCGCATGACCATCATAAATGGCATTTGACATGACTGAGATCACATCTGTGACTCGTGAATTAAGTCGTAGTATGTTACTTACCCCGCAACGCAAGTGCAGTTGGTGGTCAGAACGTAGTTATCGCGCTTGTTGATGATAGCCCAAGCGTTGTACATGGTCGTCTTGTGGTCTTGTCTTTGACTGGGGAGAACATCAGATGCCAACACGCAAAACTTCCCATCGATATCGTGGTATTTTACCTCCTGTACATGGCCACACACGGCAAACTGGTAGGCATCCATGGATTTGTATGCGCGCACATTCTCTCTTGTATACACGCTGGACTTCTTGACTAAATAACAGTGGATATCTGGTCACTGTAAATCTGGCCACTTTCTGCGGTCGTACTGCCACTCCGTGATCGCATAAGCATCTGATAGTTGAACCCCGTTGCTCAACGTGAGCTCTTGAATGTAGCTTTCCCTACCGTTCAGATACTCCGCTATGGTCCGCGATGGTTGCTTCTGAGTCGGGCATGCGCGCACATGCCAGTGACGTCACGTTTGTTTACTAACAGTAAAGGGGTCTATTGACGCTTTCCAAACACGTGACCTTCGTAAAAGCAAGCGCCATTTTGGACATGAACATCACCGCGGTATGAACGTGTTTGAATGCGATGAAGACGAGTCGGACACTTGAGATTTGGATTAAACGAAGTGAACGAGATGACACCTCCACTATCCAGCGAGACGGCACATTTACAGGGTGAGCAAAGGGAGAGATATTTTGAAAAGCTGAAAATAGCTGGTTTAGATAGTGATGTCTACCTGCTTCCGCCCGGATTGTTTACGGACGTGAGAAAGTACACCAAGACCTCGTCGTTACCAGACTTCGGTCCTCATGATTTGTACATGTATGTCACAAGTAACCCATCGCCATACACAGGATGTGACCTGAAGGCATACAAGAGTTTGGATGCCTACAAATATTTCGTATCTGGCTGGGTTACATGTCTCTATCAGTGGGTCGTCCCTGGAGCTGGTGGTCGTCATCTCATTACCGCCAAGGTTTCTTCACATTTTTAATTTAATATTGGTCCTCTGGACAAACTAAATGTCATTAAATGTCACTGACATAACTTTTTAGTCTGTTGTTCATGGCCGTTATAAATTTGCTGCTACCAGGCAATGAACAAGAACTGTTATTAGGCTCAGTGTCTGTGTTGTGTATGTAGGCGATTAGCCGCATCTTCTCCTTCTGTCCGGATCCTTTGGGATACGATAAAACGACATATCCTGCCTACTGTGCTGGTGATTACTACACCCAGGTGCGCAACAATACAACGGCATGATTGCGAAATAAGAAGTAACTTAACGCAATGGCTATATTCGATATCTGTGTCCTTTAACGTTCCGTTGATCTCTGCTGTGTTGTTGGCTGTGGTATCCCACTTCATGTCCAAAATGGCGGGCACAATTTTGTGACGTCACGTGGGATGGGTCAATAGGGTTCTGTTTTGGTTTTCCTCTTTGAAAATGAATGAACTGATTTGTTCCGCAACTTAAATTATTAATCTGATAATCTGATTAGTATTTTGACATCTACTTAAGTCATTTGATTTATTGACGACAATTGAGTATTTTTGATAAGGTAAGATATGCCTTTATTAGCCCCACAGTGGGGAAATTAAAGTGTTGCAACACACAGATCAAGAACAGCAGGAAAATGTAGCATGCAATAAACCAAGATAATAAATAATGGCTTAAAATAGTTTAAAAATAGACCTAAAAATTATGATATGATATGATATGATATGATATGATATGGAAAAAGTGCACTTCCCTTTTTGATGAATGAATGAATTAGACCAACTTTATTGATCCACAAGGGAAATTGTTTTGGGTACGGTAGCTCACTCATCAAATATAATGTATAACAGAGGGTAAAAAAAAATAATAATAAAAAGATGAAATGGCAACCAAAGAGCAATAGACCTGTGTCAGATGAGACACAATTATATACATAAGATAATGGTAATAAATATATATGTACAATCAGATTTAAATGGAAAATTAGTAGTCAAATATAAAATACAGTATCAAATATGATGTACAGTACCAGTATACAGTTGTAGGGAGTATTATCTGTTACATAAGGTGAGTTGTTGTACAGTTGTAGGGAGTATTATCTGTTACATAAGGTGAGTTGTTGTACAGTTGTAGGGAGTATTATCTGTTACATAAGGGTGAGTTGTTGTACAGTTGTATGGAGTATGGTATGAATGTCGTCCTGTATCTCTCACTGTTTGAGCGGAGCTGTAGGAGCCTGTTGGAGAATGAGCTCCTCTGTCCCTCTATGGTCTGGTGCAGTGGGTGAGCAGGAATGTCTATGATGGAGAGCAGTTTGTCCAGTGTCCTCCTGTCCCTCACTGTGACAAATGTCTCCAGCTCACAGCCGATCACGTGACCAGCTTTACGGATCAGTTTGTCAATCCGTCCGATGTCTCTTTTACTGGTGCTGCTTCCCCAGCAGACTACAGCAGAGTACAGGGTGCTGGCCTCCACAGACTGGGAGAAGATCTCCAGTAACTTACTGCACACATTGAAAGACCTGAGCTTCCTCAAGAAGTAGAGTCTGCTCATGCTTTTCTTGTACACAGCATTACAGTTGTCCCTCCAGTCCAGCCTGTTGTCCACCTGAACGCTCAGGTACTTGTAGCAGTCCACGATCTCCACCTTGTGACCCTGGATGGTGATGAGCTCCACAGGTGACCTCATCCTCCTGAAGTCAACCACCAGTTGACACCAGTCTTGTCTAAGTTCAGGGCCAGATGGTTTGCCTGGGACAACTCCACAAAATTTGCAATCAGTGTCTTGTCCTCCAGCTCCTGTCCATCCCTGATACACCCAACCACCACAGAGTCATCAGAGAACTTCTGCAGAAAGACCCGGAGCTCTACTGGAAATCAGAGGTGTACAGAGTGAACAGGAATGGAGACAGGACTGTACCCTGGGGGGCTCCTACATTACTGACCACAGTATCAAGACAGGATGGTCCCTAGTCGCACTGAGGCCCTGTCTGCACGACAACGTTTTTTGGTGGAAACGGGGAAGTTTGTGTTCGTTTGGGCCTGTCGTCCACACGGCGCCGGCGTTTTTGGGGGGTGTAAACGGTGTTTTTTAAAAACGGGTTCCAGAGTGGAGAAGTCAGAGCACGCCGGGGGTCGCGACTTTTGGGAAAATGATGACGTCGCGATGCCGTAATCATCACGTGATCAGTGACCAGAAGGTAACCCTGCGCACAGTACACACGACACACGAGTGTTTGCCAATTCAAAGCTAAACACGTATTTTAAAACTGGAAAAATCCCGTCAATGAAAAGGCAGATAGTGGACAATGAGGAGCCCATACCAATTTGAGGGTGTTGTGTGCTGTAAATATCTGTCTTTTTTATTGAATGAAAATTTACCTTTTACAAACAGGCACATGCCGTATCACACAGAAAAATATATGAAAGCATTTGTTTTCTTTACACAAATTCACACAACTATATAGCTGCCCGTTGGTGATGGTCCCCGGTTGTATATTCTTGCAGAAAAGCCAACATAATGTCCGAGTATGTTTAACATTCCCGTATTAAGATCCAAACAAGCATTTTGCGTAAATAACACGAGCAAGGTTAACGAGAGTTCTACTTGTTAATGTCTATCTAATAAAACAATAGCAAGTAATACTAACTATCGATTTATAGGCAAAAACTCTGCTCACGCAGCTCAAACCTTCGTTCTGTTGCGTCTGTCTATGTTAGGGACGTCAACATTTTCACATTACCGGAGTGAGAACCTGCTACATTGGTACAAAATAAATTCGCGTTTGTTGATGGTCCCTAAAGTACACGTGTTTGCTTGTTTACGAAAGAGAAAGGACTTTATGCGCATGTGCTCTTTGTAGTCTTGCGTTTCCGGCGGCTCTTTCCGGTTTACAGTGCCACTTATCGGTGTGACATATGTACTACATCGTTTTCACTCAGCGCTCCGTGCTCATCTTGACGTGAATATTTTCTGATCCAACACGTGTGTGGACGAGACTTTTTTTCACCGTCTGTCGTGCAGACAGGGCCTGAGGCCTCCCTGAGAGGTGGTCAGGGAGGAGACAGTGGAGGAGCTGACACCCATCCTGAGCAGTTTCTCACCCATCAGAGAGGGCTGGATTGTGTTAAAGGCGCTGCAGAAATCAAAGGACAATATCCTCACAGAGCCTTTAACACTATCCAGATGTGAGTGAGCCCACTGCAGAAGATAGATTATCGCATCCTCCACACTCATGTGGGCCTGATATGCAAATTGGAGAGGGTCCAGAGATGGTGCCACCAGGGGTCTGAGCTGAGCCAGAACAAGTCTCTCAAACACTTTCATGACATGAGATGTCAGCACAACTGGTCTGAAGTCATTGTGTCCAAATGGGAGGTCTTCCAAAGCACCGGTACCCTTTCAAGCTTCAGACTTAGTGCGAAGAGAAAGTGCAGGACCCCAGTGAGCTGTGCTGCACAAGTTCTTAGCACAGAGGGGTTGATTTGGTCAGGTCCTGGAGACTTGTTCTGGCGCACTTTCTCCAGCTGCCTTCTCACCTGCCCAGGTGACAAGGAGATGGAGCAGGGTTTCTCCGTGGAGGTGGGGGCAGGCGTGGGAGCAGAGGTGATGGGCTGATGAGTGGTCTGAGTAGAGGTGTGGATTTGGCGTTTGGGAGGTGTAGAGATGGAGGTGCCAGTTGAGGAGAAGCGATTAAAATTATTGATTGCTGACTGTGTTTAATAGTCTGTTGATTGCTGATGAAATTGAAATAAGAAATAAGAACAGACAACGAGTAGCCTCATTATCTATTGGCTAATGTTTATCTGGCCCCACCATGTCCACAGTTGATTCTTTTTTTTTTTTTTGCTCATCATAATTACAAGGCTGCTGTGTCTCTATAATCCTTTCATTGACAATTTGAAACAAACAAAAAAAAATCCTCCATACAACCTCTGAGTGCACAAGCACCATGTGATTTACAATCCAGGATGTTTATGCGAGTCTAGGAGCAGGGTTTATGAAGTTGTGGTCTGGTAGTTGTGGTCGTACCTTCTTGTCTTGGCCTGATCCCGTCAGATCTCAGAGGCTCAGCAGGTCCTGGTCAGGACTTGGATGGAGACGCTGGAACACCAGGAGCCACAGGGGGGCACCAGGGGCAAAAACGGTTGTTGTGTCCTTAGGCAAGACACAGCCGCCCCAGGGCAGCTGTGGCTACAAAAGTATCTTACCACCAGTGAGTGTGGAGTGAACGAACAATGAACTGTGAAGCGCTTTGGGTGTCTTGAAAGGTGCTGTATAAATGCTATGATTAATAAAAAAAATAATTTTGTAATATTTTGAAGTTTTTCTGTTGTTCACCAATTATTTATTTGCCTTCAACTGAGTTTTCCTCGGTCAGAAGAGGTGCTTGTTTACTGATTTTTATTTAGGAGGGAGCAGGTAATATTGAACAATGGGATTTATTAGTTACATGTGTATGGGTGTGTGGTTATCTGAGAACAAGAAATATATATATATATATATATATATATATATATATATATATATATATATATGGGATGCAAATTATCGATTAATTCATTAATTGATAGTTGATTGACCTTATCGATTAACTGATAAGCGGCGTTTTTCACCTGAATTTTAGTGTTTCAATAGGGTCTTTAAGAATATAAGCTATAGTATACATAACACTGAGTCAAAAATATATCATAGTATTATTATATTGTATATTCCTCAATTAATTATTCCTTAGTAAAAAGCAGACAAATGTATTGATGCTGAATAACAAAATACAGTGATCCCTTGCTCTATCGCGGTTCGCTGATTTTTTTTATTTTATTGTTTTTTCACATTTTTTTTATAGTGTAACATTGTGTTCTGTCCTGATTGGCTAAGAGACTAGACCAGGACTAAACGTGGACTGGACCTGGTCTGGACCGGGTCTGGACCGGGACTGGACTGGGACTGGACTGGGACTGGACCGGGACTGGACTGGGACTGGACCGGGACTGGACCGGGACTCGACCGGGACTCGACCGGGTCTGGACCTGGACTGAACCAGGATTGGGCCGCTGCGTGCCGCTGCTGGTTTCGTGCGGCTGGTTTGTGGCTCGGGGCCCGAGCCGCGGGCCAGCCGCGCAAAGCTTGGGGCCCGGGCCGCAGGCCAGCCGCGCAGGACTCGGGGCCCGAGCCGAGGGCCAGCCGGGCGGGACCAGCAGCGGCACGTTGCGGCGCATTCCTGGGCGCCGCTGTTCGATCTCGCCTCGCGCGTACACCCGGGGCTGCTGAGCAGGGCCATTGGCGCCTGCGGCCGGCTGTGAGTCGAGCTTGGCGCAGCGCGGTGCCAGGATGACTGGGATCAGCTACTTATACAACAAAACAGCGCACAGAACTCGTAGGGCCTGAGCTTCCAGGAACTACAGTTTAGGTAGTACAGGTGCATCATGGGTAATGGAGTACCATGCCAGACTTTTAACAGGCAGTCCCGATTGGTCAGCAGAAGTGTCTTTCTGTCCTTACAGAATTAAATTGTCTGTTACACCAAAGCCCGGGCGTCTGTCTTCACGTGTTTTACAAATATCATATCCGGTCAATATGATTAGAATTCAGAGCCACAAAGTTGTTCAATTTGTCTGTATACGTTTCCTTGATTTGATCTTCTTTGCTACAGACAGAATAAGTGCCTTTTAAAATAAAATACAAACTCAGTTGATTCATTCAGCCAAATGGAACTTGCTTGTAAAACACATTGAAACATTCTTACATTTGATTTACTGTGTGATTTTATGTGTATTTAATTAATTACTTTATTTGAACAGTTAGTTATTTTACTTGACACTTCCTTTCTTTTGTTTTAATGCAGAGCTCCAAGATCCACCAACAGAATGGTGTTCACCTGTGACCAGTGTGGAAAGGTGTGGCCAAAAGCTTCTGCACTGAAGGTACACTACAGAACTCACACAGGAGAGAAGCCACACAAGTGTGACCAGTGTGGGAATAAATTTAGAACATCTGGTGACCTCCATCGACATATGAGAGTCCACACAGGAGAGAAGCCGTACAGATGTGATGTTTGTGAAAAGGCATTTTCACAGTCGAGCACGCTTGTATCACATATGAGAATCCACACAGGAGAGAAGCCATATGAGTGTGACCAGTGTGGAAAGGAATTTAGAGCATCTGATGTCCTCCATCAACATATGAGAATCCACACAGGAGAGAAGCCATACGAGTGTGATGTTTGTGAAAAGGCATTTTCACATTTAACCTCCCTAGTATCACATATGAGAATCCACACCGGAGAGAAGCCATACAAATGTGAGCATTGTGGGATGGAATTTAGAACGTCTGATGCCCTCCATCAACATATGAGAGTGCACACAGGAGAGAAGCAACACAAGTGTGATGTTTGTCAAAGGGCATTTTCACGGTCATCCTACCTAGAATCACATAGGAGAATCCACACTGGAGAGAAGCCATTCAAGTGTGGCCAATGTGGGAAGGAATTTAGAGCGTCTGATGCCCTCCGTCAACATATGAGACTCCACACAGGAGAGAAGCCATACAAGTGTGATGTTTGTGAAAAGGCTTTTTCACGGTCAAGCCACCTTGTTTCACATATGAGAATCCACACAGGAGAGAAACCATATAAGTGTGACCAGTGTGGGAAGGAATTTAGAAAGTCTGATGCCCTCCATCGACATATGAGAATCCACACAGGAGAGAGGTCGTATGAGTGTGATGTTTGTGAAAAGGCATTTTCACATTCATGCCACCTAGAATCACATATGAGAGTTCACACTGGAGAGAAGCCATACAAGTGTGACCAGTGTGGGAAGGCTTTCTCTCAATCATCTAGTCTCAGTGGACACATGAGAATTCACTTCAGACAGACTATATGAGTGACTAGTGTGAAAAAGGCTTTTAGAACACCCTCTCCAGTCACTACCAAACGCAGACAGGAGACGAACCAGACGACTGTGAAGAAAGAGGGAAGGCTTTCAGGTCTGTGAGGAACCATCTGAAACATGTCCAAATCTTCCAGACTGAAGAGAAAAGCTGCAGCACTGACCAGTGTGGAAGGACTTTGAGAAAACCTGCTCATCTGAAGGTGCAACATCTTCAACTCAAAAGGAGAAAGAGCTGCTGAGGCCAGATCAAGTGAGCCTAAAGTCAGACTCAAAAAGCTGTAGCTGCTTTTTGAGTTTGACTTTAGGCTTCAGAGACTCCGGACTGTGGATTTGAGCTCTGTGTCGTGGAAAAAATTATATGCAAAGATTTATTTATTTACTTATTTTTTAATTAAAAAGCGTTTTAGCAGAAGTTTGGCCATCTTATTCTTCACCATGTTGTTTTTTACTTTAAGACACATACCTGAAATTGCATTTTATCTTTTTATTCTGTTTTGAACTTGCTAGCAACTGATGCATATTATACTCATTGTATGATCATTATGATATAGAACCGGGACCTCCAGCGTGCACTGGGGCGGTTTGCAGCTGAATGTGAAGTGGCTGGGATGAGGATCAGCTCCTCCAAATCCGAGGCCATGGCTCTCGACCGGAAAAAGGTGGCTTGCCCTCTCCGGGTGGTCGGAGAGTCCCTGCCTCAGGTGGAGGAGTTCAAGTATCTCGGGGTCTTGTTCATGAGTGAGGGGAGGATGGAGTGTGAGATTGACCGGCAGATTGGTGCAGCGTCCGCAGTGATGCGTTTGCTGTACTGGACCATTGTGGTGAAGAGGGAGCTAAGCCAAAAGGCAAGGCTTTCGATTTACTGTCAATCTACATTCCTCTCCTCACCTGTGGTCATGAGCTCTGGGTAATGACCGAAAGGACAAGATTGCGGATACAAGCGGCCGAAATGAGTTTCCTCCGTAGAGTGCCTGGGCGCTCCCTTAGAGACAGGGTGAGGAGCTCAGTCACATAGGAGGAGCTCGGAGTAGGGCCGCTGCTTCTCCACGTCGAGAAGAGCAGCTGAGGTGGCTCGGGCATCTGTTTCGGATGCCTCCCTTCGGAGGAGTTCCGGGCATGTCCCACTGGAAGGAGGTCCTGGGGAACTGCGGATGGAAATTAGCACTGTGCTAAATCCGCCATATTTACGTTGGTTTGTTTGATCTTGTACAAATTGTGCGTTCATTAATATGCATTGTCCCTTCCAAATAAACGGGAAAAAAAAGTCCCAGGACACGCTGGAGGGACTATGTCTCCCGGCTGGCCTGGGAACGCCTTGGGGTCCCCCCGGAGGAGCTGGAGGAAGTGTCCAGGGTGAAGGAAGTCTGGGAATCCTGCTTAGACTGTTGCCTCCACGACCCGACCCCGGATTAGAGGAAGAAAATGGATGGATGGATGGATAGAAAATTAAGCAACAGAGAACAATTTGTTGTTTTTAATGGTACTTGTTCACAGCTAGCTGAGCTTAAGTGTGGGGTTCCTCAAGGGTCCATATTAGGTCCCTTGTTGTTCTTAATATACACTCAACAAAAATATAAACGCAACACTTTTGTTTTTGCTCCCATTTTTCCTGAGATGGACCCAAAGATCCAAAATTCACTCCAGATACACAACACTACCATTTCTCTCAAACATTGTTCACAAATCTGTCCAAATGTGTGACAGCGAGCACCTCTGCCCCGCCGAGACAATCCACCCCACCTCACAGGTGTGCCACATCAAGATGCCGATTCGACATCATGACCAGTGCACACGTGCGCCCCAGACTGCCCACAATAAAAGGCCACCCCAAAATGTGCATTTTTTTTGCTTTATTGGGGGTCTGGGGACTCAGAACCAGTCAGTATCTGGTGTGACCACCATTTGCCTCATGCAGTGCAACACATCTTCTTCGCATAGAGTTGATCAGATTGTCAGTTGTGGCCTGTGGAATGTTGGTCCTCTTCAAAGGCTGTTATGGACGAAGAACACAGGTGCATTTTATTGATGGCATTTTGAATGCACAGAGATACCGTGATGAGATCCTGAGGCCCATTGTTGTGCCATACATCCATGAACATCACCTCATGTTTCAGCAAGATAATGCACGGCCCCATGTTGCAAGGATCTGTACACAATTCTTGGAAGCTGAAAATGTCCCAGTTCTTGCATGGCCAGCATACTCACCGGACATGTCACCCATTGAGCATGTTTGGGATGTGCTTGACCGGCGTATACGACAGCGTGTACCAGCTCCCACTAATATCCAGCCACTTCGCACAGCTATTGAAGAGGAGTGGACCAACATTCCACAGGCCACAACTGACAATCTGATCAACTCTATGCGAAGAAGATGTGTTGCACTGCATGAGGCAAATGGTGGTCACACCAGATACTGACTGGTTCTGAGTCCCCAGACCCCCAATAAAGCAAAAAAAATGCACATTTCGGGGTGGTCTTTTATTGTGGGCAGTCTGGGGCACACCTGTGCACTGGTCATGATGTCGGATTGGCATCTTGATGTGGCGCACCTGTGAGGTGGGGTGGATTGTCTCGGCGGGGCAGAGGTGCTCGCTGTCACACATTTGGACAGATTTGTGAACAATGTTTGAGAGAAATGGTAGTGTTGTGTATCTGGAGTGAATTTGGGATCTTTGGGTCCATCTCAGGAAAAATGGGAGCAAAAACAAAAGTGTTGCGTTTATATTTTTGTTGAGTATATGTAAATATATATATAATATAGAGGGACAGAGGAGCTCATTCTCCAACAGACTCCTACAGCTCCGCTCAAACAGTGAGAGATACAGGACGACATTCATACCATACTCCCTACAACTGTACAACAACTCACCCTTATGTAACAGATAATACTCCCTACAACTGTACAACTTACCTTATGTAACAGATAATACTCCCTACAACTGTATACAGCTGGTACTGAACATCATATTTGATTAATTTTACTGTATTTTGTATGTGACAACTACTTTTGTATTTAAATCTGATTGTACATATATATTTATTACCATTATCTTATGTATATAATTGTGTCTCATCTGACACAGGCCTATTGCTCTTTGGTTGCTTTTCCATCTATTTTCTTTTTGTTTTTTTACCCTCTGTTTTATGTTGTATATTATATTTGATGAGTGATCTCCTGTATCCAAAACAATTTCCCTTGTGGATCAATAAAGTTTGTCTAAGTCTAAATGACCTTGCAAAAGGAACATCTTTATTGTCACCTGTACCCTTCACTGATGACACAAATCTCTTTGTCACAGATAAGAATTTAGATTCAGTCATGGATAAAGCTGATCATGGGCTCACTCATTTGGCTTATTGGTTTCAGCTAAATAAGTTATCACTCAATGTAAATAAATCCAATTTTATTATTTTTAGGAATAAAAGAAAAAAATTGTAGTTTAGACAAATTCAAAGTCTACATCGATGGCAAGGAACTCTTACAAGTGCTGTCGCCGAAATTTTTAGGTGTCATTCTTGATAAGCTATGTTTTGAAAAGCATTGCAAATTTGTTTCTAAAAATGTTTCAGAATCTGTGGATATTATAAAAAGGGTTAAATCTCATCTAAAAACTAGCACTCTATTAACATTATACTATCCAAAGTCAAAATGTACTTTATTGTCAATTCACTACGTAAAAGACATTACACAGAGGACTGAAATTGCGTTTCCCACATTCAAATGTGCAATTTAAACTAAAAATATCAGTGCACATCACACAGCTACACTCATGGGCATGACATGTATACAGACATTCAACAATAAATAGATATAAGACATACAGGTAAATATATACACTTCCAACAAGAGGGAAAGTTTGAGGTAGAACGAAATGTGCAATATGTAAGGTGCAAAAGTGCTGAAAGCTGCATGGACATCAGTGTGTGTACGATTGTTTGATATCAGTTGCCTGGAAGAATCCATGACTCATCGCTGTACCAGCAGCGAGTCTGGTAACGCTTGGTCCAGAATGCGCTGCCGTTGCGCTTAGACAGACAGCTAAGTGAACCAATCAGAGAACAGTTAATGGACAGCGACGTGAACCAAGCCGGTAGGAAGCAATGCAAAAACATAGGCAAGGCGGGTGCACTGAACATCTTTGAGCATCTTTGAACAAATCAGAATCGCGGAGTCCGTTGTTAACCGGGGGAGCGAGGGTGGAGCGGGGGTGTCCAAATGGTATCGCCCTGTATAGCAAATACAGAGAGATATCATTTGGCTGGCCAGGTAAGGATATCAGTAACATGTTCATGGAATTTTCTTCAATGTGTTGATTAGCCTGATGGTTTGTGGAAAGAAGCTGTTTCTGAGACTGTGTGGCACCGCACTACAGTAGCACTGGTAGGAGGGAGAACATGATGATATTGATTGTTCTCTTGGAACAGTGTGATGTATACAAATGTTGAATGGCTGGTAGGGGTGATCTGATGATCTTTTCTGCAATCCTCACCACCCTCTGTAGAGCCTTCCTGTCCACCGCTGAGCAGCTGCCGTGCCAGACAGAGAGGTTGCTGGTGAGGTTGGTTGGTGGTGAGTGCAGAAGTGGGGAGGTCAACCCGTGTGTGTGTGTGTGTGTGTGGGTCACTCATGAGCCATTTGGGTTTTTTGACCTTTTCTGCACTGATCTGTTTTCTTTTTTACTTGTGTGTACTTTCTGTTCTTTTAAATGTTGGGTGCAAACATCAATAAATACAGTATTTTCTGCGCTATAAGGCGCACCGGATTATAAGGCGCACCTTCAATGAATGGCCTATTTTAAAACTTTTTTCATATATAGGGCGCACCGCATAGGGTGCATAGAATAGAAGCTACAGTAGTGGCTGGGGTTGCATTATGCATCCACTAGATGGAGCTGTGCTAAAGGGAATGTCAACAAAACAGATAAGTCAGTCAAACTTTATTAATAGAATACAAACCAGCGTTCTGACAACTCAGTTCACTCCCAAAATGAATAAACAGCTGTTTTATTATTTATCCCGAGGTAATGTCAGTGACGTAGTATTTTCGCGACACAGTTTATCTTTTAACAACAGCAAGGTATTATAACAGGTAGTGCAACATTTTTATCACGTAGTGGAGGGGAACTTTTCAATTCAGTAAACACGTAAAAGAAACAGTCTGATACCGTTACGGTAAATCAAATGTTAGTGCAATCACAATATAGTAACTCTCGAAATAGCGCAAAGCAATAACAATATAGACCAGTTTCAAAGCTACGTCATCACTGAATGCGCGCGCAGTTCCGTCTCAAAAAAAGCCACCGCTACCATAAAACCCCAGCGAAGATATAGAAGAGAAGAACTCAAATAAAGACAAACAGATGGAATAAATGATAGTTCATACCTTTCAAGTGACATATACACAAGTGAACACCTGCTGCTTGTTTAGGGTAATTTGCCCAGGTGTTGAATGGTGTTTAATCATGCTGATTAACTAACAAGCACAGGACACCGCAAAGACATTAACCGGGTAACCTCTACGACAGACACATGTAAACGAACACGAATAACTTTGTTAAAATGCATGATAAGTTTTCGCATGACCATCATAAATGGCATTTGACATGACTGAGATCACATCTGTGACTCGTGAATTAAGTCGTAGTATGTTACTTACCCCGCAACGCAAGTGCAGTTGGCGGTCAGAACGTAGCTTGTTGATGATAGCCCAAGCATTGTACACGGTCGTATGTGTGGTGAGCTCCCTAGGGCTGTCTTTGTTTTTTTCGTTTTTTCTTTGAACTTTTTAGATTATTTTGGCTTCTCCCCTCCTTTCGGGTTGTCAGTTCACCTCCTCCCAGTATCCCGGCTAAGGGGGGTACGCTTTCTCTTTGCTCACCCCCGGGCGTCACAGCGGAGAATAGTAGGAAGGAAGATACTACGGAGAAACTCCCCATCGATATCGTGGTATTTTACCTCGTGTACATGGCCACATACGGCAAACTGGTAGGGATCCAGCGCACTTTCTCTCGTATATACACTGGGCTTCTCCACTAAATAACAGTGGATATCTGGCTACAATCGTACTGCCACTCCGTGATCGCATAAGGATCTGGTAGTCGAACCCCGTTGCTCAACGTGAGCTTTTGAATGTAGCTCTCCCTATCGTTAATATTCAATGATTTGCAATAATTAGATAATCCGCTATGTTCCGCCATGGGTTTTCTGCCTCGGAACTGCGCGCGCATGCCAGTGACGTCACGTTTGTTTACCAACTGTAAAGGGGTCTATAACAATAACTCAACGTTGTTCAAACGTTAATGTCCATATTCACAATATGACCAACCTTGTTCAGCTCTAAACACACAAAAGAAACACGTAAAGCTCACATTATCAGTTAATTTTTAATCCACGAATCCCTCGAATTCTTCTTCAGTGTCCGAATTGAACAGTTGGGCGAATACGGCATCCAACATGCCCGGCTCCATCTCGTCAAAGTCGTCATTATTCAAGTCAGTGTCGCTGTTGTTGTCTGGCAGTTCAGTGACAATTCCTGCCTTCGCCTTCTGTCATCCACTGCTCCCACGCAGTTCGCAGTCTATCTTGCCCTGTTGACACCAATATCTAGCAGCTGGAGTTCTTTTGTCAATCCACCCGGAATGACGGCAAGCACTGAATTAGTGTGCTTCACTTGTTTTTTGACACCATCGGTGATATGGGAGCACATGGAGTCGTAGATCAATAGGGACGGAGCTGTGTGAAAAAAGCCACCTGGTCTCTTGACGTAAATTTCTGTCAACCACTCACTCATCTTTTCTTCATCCATCCATCCCTTGAAGTTAGCTTTGATGACGACGCCGGCTGGAAAGTTTCCTTTTGGCAAGGAAGTTTCTGGCCATTAGCCTGGCAGGCGAGAACTAAGATAAGATAAGACTTTATTGATCTCACGCAGGAGAAATTTACTTGTCACAGTAGCTCCAGGTAGGGACAGTTTTAACAAGAAAAAAAAGGCAACAAGTAAAAAAAATAAGTAATAATAAATAAGTAATAATAGAATAAGTAATAATAATAAAACAGTAACAAGGAGAGTATTGAAAAACGATATTGCACGTTGGAAAAACAATATTGCACGTTAGGACTATACAGTGGAGTTATAGAAGTAATAAGAAGAAGAAACAGTAACTAGGAGAGTATTGAAAAACGATATTGCACGTTTGGACTATACAGTGGAGTTGTACAGTCTGATGGCGGTGGGGATGAAGGGTCTGCGGTAGCGCTCCTTGCAGCAGCAGCGTATTTCGCATTTGCGTATTGTCTCTCTCCACACGTATCACTACGCCCATGTTAACTCTATCAGCCTGTTAACCTTCAGCGGTTGTCTACGCCGAAGTTTACAAGTGAACAGGCTGATAGAGTTAACATGGGCGTAATGGAGAGAGACAATACGCGATCGCTAAGTACGCTGCTGGATGTTTCGCGGACAACTGTTTCGGACGCAAATATATGACCTTTCTAACAAATGTTTTGTTTTGAGAAGAAAAACAAGCTTTATTTCATGTTCCAGAGAAGTTACCGGACCTACTTACGTAGGCTCCAGAGACTGTCAGAGGTAAGCCAGTGTCAACACACGCAACTTTTAGAAGGAAACCCATACAGATTAACATAAAAAAAAAACTATCCCTTTAAGGCTCAGGTGGTTTCGCCCACACCAGTCCACAAAGTCTCTGATGACCAAGCGGTACTCCAGCTCGTTCCCCTCAGACACACAGCCCACAAAGGCCGAGTCGTCAGAGAACATCTGGAGATGACAGCTGTCCATGTTGTATGTGAAGTCCGAGGTGTAGATGGTGAAGAGGAAGGGTGAGAAGACTGTTCCCTGGGGGGCCCAGTGCTGCAGACTACCACCTCTGACTCACAGCCGCGCAGCCGCATGTACTGTGGATGGTCAGTGAGGTGAAGTATGACTTCTCATTCCCTGTGGTGCGAACATTCACCGTACGTGCTCCGGTTTTATCCACAGTGCGGTTCACAGGAATATCAAAGGTGAGTGGAACCTCGTCCATGTTGATGATGTACTCTGGCCGGATCTTTTTTTGATCTTGTTTTTGCAGTATGCGCGGAAAGTGGCCAGCTTTTCTTGGCAGTCTTTTGGCAGTTGCTGCGAAACAGTAGATCATGTGCGAATGGAGAGATTACGTCTTTTCATAAACTGAAAGCACCAAGAAGGACCGCCTCTAAATTCATTGATGGTAAGTTTGCGTGCTAGCACTGTTGCCTTCATTCGAATAGTGACTGTAGAGACACTTCTACTTGCTGCTCTCTGTTCAACAACCCACTGTGCGAGTTTGTCCTCTAACTGTAGCCATCTTGCTTTGTTTAGTCTTCTTTACTTGGCGCAGGTCATCTTGTTGCTTCCTCCACTTCCGCACCATTCATTTGTTAATGTTGAATTCTCTTGCTGCTGTTCTATTCCCATGTTCCACTGCGTGACTGATAGCCTTGAGTTTAAACCCTGCGTCGTAAGCGTGTCTCTTGAAAGGAGCCATTTTGAAGTCTTTACACACACACAAATGGAAATGAAAATGCACGCTTCGCACAGTCATATATCCCAGCATGCAACGCGTGGCGCTCGCTACTTCTTCTACGGGCGAAAATGGAATCGGCGGCTGCTTCCCATAGTTGCGAGACCTGTTGCGGCTCAATATTGATCCATATATAAGGCGCATCGGATTATAAGGCGCACTGTCGGCTTTTGAGAAAATTGAAGGCTTTTAGGTGCGCCTTATAGTGTGGAAAATACGGTAAATATATTAATTTTATACTCATACTCATTTTATACTCATATTACACTCATTTTATAATTATTACTCATTGTTTAGCTCATTGCCTACATTTTATTTTACCTGCCTTATTGTGTGAAAACTAGGGGTGGGACATTAACGTGTTAATTACGATTAATTAATTTGCTTGTCGTTAATTAATTCAAGATATGAACGCATCTTAACGCATCCATAGTTTGCGTGTCAAACAACCCGGGCTGGCACGTTTGTCAGTGCACCATGTTCTGGTACGCCAATTGTACTGACGCACACAGTTCCTCCGGCTAGGAGATGGAATAGAGACAGAAGCCAACCGTTTCTCAATTCAGAGAGTGGACGGTTTGGAGCATGGTTTGAAGGGGGCTCAGACTGCAGTCAAGACTGTACATACTTGCTCAGCTTTGAGTGCACTCCGTGGACCGCAGGGCGAAATGGGACAGGTCTCGCAACTATGGGAAGCAGCCGCCGACTCCATTGTGTGCGACCTATACATATGGTTTTTGACAATAAAGCTGACTTTGAACTTTGGATATGAACTTAAGATCCACTTTTATTCTCTGCCTTTTAACACCGTGTGAGTTGTGTGTTCCTCTGTACCTTATTTATTTTTTATTTATTCTACTTATTTATTGCTATTTTATGGTTTGAATGGTTTTGCGTTTATGTGATTTTTACTGGTTTTATTGTTTTCGGGCTGGTATAATGACATTTTAGCAATTTGCCTTTTTGTTGTCTTCATTTTCTGATCTCTGTGCAGCACTTTGGAAACTGCTGTAGAAATTCAGAATTAATTTTAAAATTTTGATGTTTGTTTTTAATGCTGTCAGGCATCTTGCACCTTCCAACCTGTGTGAGATTTTGACCCCTCACCAACCCAGCAGAGCTCTGCGATCTGCTGGGCAACATCTGCTGGAGGTCCCCCGGTCCCAGAGCGCAAACAGTTTTGCAGTGGCCGGTCCAAAACTCTGGAACTCTTTGCCCACTGAGTTACGCTCCATCACTGACCTGCCTCTGTTCAAAGCCAAACTTAAAAACTATTTATTTAGAACAGCTTTTAACACTTAGTGGCCCTGTGACACTTTATTTTAATGGTTTATCTTAATTGGTATTTTAATGGTGTTTTAATGTGCTTTGTTGACCTTTTTGTATGATGTTTATTGTTTTTTATCTTGTTTTTAATGTTGTACAGCACTTTCGTCTGTTGGTTTGTTGGAAGGTGCTATAGAAACAAAGTTTGATTGATTGATTGATTGATTGATTGATTGAAATAAAGTGGATTTGGATTTTAAGACCAAAATGAGGAGCCAGAGTTGACGGAGCCAGAAGCGCCCCCCATACTCACTTCCTATTTGAAATGCGGCGACTAGAAAGTTAGCTTTGTCCATTTATATAAACAGTCTTTGAATGTGATAATAGAGTGTGCACTAAATACTCATTACTGGAGTATTGGGGTTAAAACATGACTTAAACATGTAAAGTTTTAAAATGGTCTCAAGTCTTTTTCAGAATTATATAAGAGCACGGGGAATGTTAAAGGTGGGGCACTCTGTAACTTTCCTGGTGAGGATCATGTCTCCGTGGAGCTCCACCTGTACCACAAGCCATGTTACATGTCAGATCTGTGGAGAGGCAACCCCACTCACTGTAACTACATGTTTGTTTTTTTAATCAGTAAAATCACTTTAATTATTTCATAATTACGACATAGATTCATAAGGTATATCTGTATATTCACATATCCTTACAGTGAGCGGGTTCGCCTCAACATAAATCTGGCCTGTAACTTGGCCTATAATCACTGCTTGATTACTGCCATACAGCGAAACATTCCAGTCACATCTCCATGGAGACAGACTCCACTAGAAAAGCTGCATAGTGCATCATTAAGTTGTATTAAACAACACTGTACTGTAACTTTGACTGTTTTTAATTACAACTGTGATATCTGAACATCTGAACTTTTTTGTTATTTGGATTATTATTTTTTTACTATAGTATAGCTATATTTTAGTTATTATAGTTATTACTATTATTTAGTGTCTATACTCTAGTTATTACTATTATTTATTGTTTTATGTTCACCTTATCACCGAGACAAGTTCCTAGTTTTGTGAATTCTGTTCACTTGACAATGGCAATAAAAGTCTTTCTGATTCTGATGAAGCCTTTTCACATTTACGTGATGTTTTTTTTTTTTTAATTCTGAATTCATTGTTACGAGTTAAATAGTTCGGAATTAAATGATTTTCCTATTTACATGGAAATAATACTTCTGAATTGAGGTTTACGTGGAAAACTCGATAAATCGCCTTTATTTAATTCCGCTCAACGTCTGGGGGTGGGGAAGGGTTCTGATTGGACAGGGACACACGAACGTATTTACGTCGACCGGAAAAAAACAAACTTCAGTTTTTGTCATCTCGTTTTGGTTCGTGTTTTTATGTTTTCCGTCCACTCTTTTCATTATTTCTACTTCTTCCAGCGAACTTATTAACAAAAAAGTTTTTTTCTATATATGTTAAACACTCGTCACGTGACATGGGGTCTTGCGTTCTGATACAGTGTTTTGATGCGCATGCGCTTTGGGGCTTGGACGCAGAGCCGAATCGCCTGGTTCAGACGGACATCCCGAGTGAAGTGTGGATACAGGAAGCAAAAGGCCAATCTAAAAGGTTTCTGGTTTTATATGAGTGAAACTAAAGTGATTTTCACGTGTGTAAATCCTGCTTCAAGAGTTAAACCCAGGCTTTGTTTGGTCACCGTCTTCTCCTCAAGTGGCTGTGGCTCAGATCGGCGTTCGGGACAAACCTGTGAATTGTGCATTTTTCTTGGATTTTTCGGATTCCAGACGACCTCTTCATCAGCGGTGAGTTGTTGAGCAGCAGTCGGTGGAATATTTTTGTGATTATCGGTCGTATTTCTGTTGCTAAAAGCACTTACCGTCTTGTTTGTTAGCCACACTAGCGCTCCCATTCAAAACCCTTGTGTGTATTAGCGCCGTTTACTCGCGGCTTGGAGTTTTACAAACACCGATTATACTGATTAAATATTGAACACTTTTAATTTTATATTAAAGCCGAATTGTAGATAACAATCTAGTTTACTAGACTCATTCATTCATTAATTCATTTCCCCTTTTGAATTGAATCCACCTTTTTGAGCGAACGCTAAGTAAGCTGTAGGGTTCCGTTTTGGTTTTCCTCATTGAAAATGAATGAACTGATTTGTTTTGCAACTTTATTTATTAATCTGATCATCTGCTTAGTATTTTGATCTCTACTTAAGTCAGTTGATTTATTGACTACAATTGAGTATTTTTGATATGAAAAAGTGCACTTCCCTTTTTGATGAATGAATGAATTATTGATTGCTGACTGTTTAATAGTCAGTTGATTGCTGATGAAATTGAAATAAGAACAGATAACGAGGTACCCTCATTATCTACTGGCTAATGTTTATCTGGCCCCACCACGTCCACAGTTGATGGATTTTTATTCCTTTTTTTTTTGGTCATCATAAATACAAGGCTGCTGCTATCTGGTAGTTGTGTCCCTAGCGGCTCGTCAAAGCCTGATCCCGGTAGAGGTACAGATATAACGTGATGTCCATTAAAAGGAAGATAATCTCTCTGTTTTTCTACCACAAAATTAGCTGCCTATTTAAATAATGGGTTGCCTGTCTGCAAGGTAGCTAGCTGTCTGATTATTTAGGCTAAACGTGGCAAACTGAACATGTATTTATGAACATTTTTATTCAATTCATAAACCTTCATGGTGATAATTTGTTATACATCTCAATCTCACCTTTTACGACGATGTCAAGGCAGTCAACAAGACAACCGCAAAAATCTCTTTCTACATGCTCAGGTCGGGTGCCGGTCGCGTAGCACTGCAGCTGTAAACAGCCCACTCCCCCTTCTGACTTTCACTCTCGGTGTCCGAATGGAAGTGAATGATGCTGCTTTTATTTTATGAAAAATGTTTTGAGTGGTGATTTTTTTTGTTTTCATTTTCAAATCTAGGCCTAGGCCTACATGAAATTCTGTATCCATTGAACAATTTTTTATTATATATATTTTTTTCTGACTCGGAAGGACAACGTCAGTCCAGGAGGGCATAGGGGCATAGGGGCATAGGGCCCGGTGTAAAGTATGGGAGTGGATCTTTGTTGGGTGGGAACACTACAGACAGACTCCGGTTAGAGAATCTTTAATCAGCTTAAATAGGTTTAAATTAAGCATAATCCAGGTGATCATTCGGATGGTGTATACATGAATGTGTGTGTGGTTTGTACTTCAAGTAACACACACGCAACAAAAAACACCGTCCTTTCTCTCCCACTTCTGCGTCAGAGCAGAGCGGAGCTGAATCAATTAACTCATTCACTGCCAGCCTGTTTTCAAAATCTAACCCCTTAGAGTGCCAGAGATTTAGAGCATTTTCACTGACTTTACAAGACTCACAGAATACTGAGTTCTTTGACTATATAAACATGGCACACATCAAAATAAAGCGTCGACTCTCTTCTTTCACCTGGAAAAAAAATTGTTTCTAACCTCGGTTCTCAAATAACTGATAGTAGAACATAGGGAAGTTTCAGCAAAAACACTGGTTTTTGAGCAAGAAATTGAGAAAACAAGCGTTTTATTCAAAGAAGGATTTCAAGTAGATCAGTGACTTTGACATCAATATTTATCGATTTAGTGACACCTCAAACATCTAAAATAACAGAGAAAGAGATTTTTGATCACAAAGTACATTTTTTATTTACAAATATAAGAATATAAGGCTCTGTGAATTGAAAATTCGTTCAAATCAATAGTGGCAAGAAATGTTTACAGGATATAATAATATCTTTTCATATAAAATAGAACTTTGTTGAGGCTTTGTCTGAGGCTCAGAGTACAGACCCATAATAAAAACTAATACACACACACACACACATATATATGTACATACACACAAGCCCATGCATAAACCTTTACACACACACAGCTACACACGCACGCGCACGCACACACACACATATATAACTTCATTCATTACAATTACCACACAGCAGCATGACTGCTCCAAGTCAGTAAACTTCTTCTTTGGCGCTGTCGTAGTTCTGATCAGAGTTCCTGCTCCGCGCAGCGCACACATGACACGCCCCCTCCTCGGGCACAGCAGATCTCTGCTCAGACCTCGCTGCTTGATCCAGCTTGTCTCTGCGATCCTCTGATCCAGGATCCTGGGTCCCAAGAGCGATCTGATTGCTCCATAGGCGCTGATCAACAGTTATCTGCTTTTCCGGGTTCTCTGGCCTCGCCATCTTACACACATCTATACACACACTGCACTCCTCCTTTCTTCCGCGGCTCTGATCGGCAAATAATGATACAAGATCGCCATCTACAGGTTGAGAGGCGTGAATTACACCTTTAAAAGTTGCGCCAGGTTGTATCCTAGCAACCCCCGCTGAAAAACGCCTTTGACGTCTATAGACGTCACGGCACTCAACGGTTGGATTCGACATGACGTCAGTCGACGTCTCCGGCACTGAATGAGTTAAGAGCACAGCACTGCCTGGATGTGCACGCGCAACGCACGTGATGGGGCATTCACAGGAACTCTTTAAAAGTCAGTGTTGAGTGCATAGGCTTTCGGACACCCGGGCAACCTGAGCAACTCCCCTGTCCACGTCACTGCATTGAAACATTCTTACATAGGATTTACCATTTGTTATTTTATGTGTATTTAATTAGTTACTTTATTTGAACAGTTAAAGTGGTTTTACTTAACACTTCCTTTTCTTTGTTCTGATGCAGAGCTCCAAGATCCACCAACAGAATGGTGTTCACATGTGACCAGTGCGGAAAGGTGTGCCCAACATCTTCTGCACTGAAAGTACACTACAGAACTCACACAGGAGAAAGACCATACAAGTGTGACCAGTGTGGGATGGAATTTAAAGAGTCTTGTGCCCTCCATCGACATATGAGAACCCACACAGGAGAGAAGCCATACGAGTGTGATGTTTGTGAAAAGGCATTTTTACATTCCAGCCACCTTGTATCACATATGAGAATCCACACAGGAGAGAAGCCATACAAATGTGATGTTTGTGAAAAGGCATTTTCTCAGTCAGGCCACCTTGTATCACATATGAGAATCCACACAAGAGAGAAGCCATACAAGTGTGACCAGTGTGGGATGGAATTTAGAGCATCTGATGCCCTCCATCGACATATGAGAACCCACACAGGAGAGAAGCCATATAAGTGTGAAGTTTGTGAAAAGGCATTTTCACAGTCAGGCCACCTTGTATCACATATGAGAATCCACACAACAGAGAAGCCATATGAGTGTGACCAGTGTGGGAAGGAATTTAGAGCATCTGATGGCCTCCATCGACATATGAGAACCCACACAGGAGAGAAGCCATACGAGTGTGATTTTTGTGAAAAGGCCTTTTCACAGTCAACCTCCCTAGTATCACATATGAGAATCCACACCGGAGAGAAGCCATACAAGTGTGATTTTTGTGAAAAGGCATTTTCACGGTCATCCTCCCTAGATTTACATATGAGAATCCACACTGGAGAGAAGCCATACTGTACGAGTCTGACCAGTGTGGAAAAGCTTTCTCTCAATCATCCAGTCTCAATGGACACATGAGAATTCACTTCAGACACAGACTACATGAGTGACCAATGTGAAAACGCTTTTAGAACATCCCAGCAACTCTCCAGTCACTACCAGACGCACACAAGAGACAAACCAGATGACTGTGAAGAAACAGAGAAGGCTTTCAGGTCTGTGAGGAACCATCTGAAACTTGTCCAAATCTTCCAGACTGAAGAGAGAAGCTGCAGCACTGACCAGTGTGGAAGGACTTTGAGAAAACCTGCTCATCTGAAGGTGCACCGTCTTCAGCACTCTAAAGGAGAAAGAGCTGCTGAGGCTGGATCAAGTGAGCCTAAAGGCAGACTCAAAAAGCTGGAGCTCTCCAGCTTTTTGAGTCGAGCTTTATGCTTCAGAGACTCTGGACTGTGGAGTTGAGCTTTGTGTCATGGAAAAGATTACAAGCTTAAAATGATATGTAAAGATTTTTTTCATTTTTTAATTAGAAAGTGTTAGCTGAAGTTCGTCCATCTTATTCTTCATTGTGTTGTTTTTAACTTTGAGAGACATACCTGAAATTGCATTTTATCTTTTTATTCAGTTTTAAAAAACGGGTTTTAAAATGGTTAGAAAATGACCTAAGCAACAGAACAATTTGTTGTTTTTAATGGTTCACAGCTAGCTGAGCTTAGGTGTGGGGTTCCTCAAGGGTCCATATTAGGTCCCCTGTTCTTAATATATTTAAATGACCTTGCAAAAGGAACAACTTTATTGTCACCTGTACTCTTTACTGACGACACAATTTTTTTTGTCACGGATAAGAATTTAGATTTAGTCATGGATAAAGCTAATCATGGGCTCACTTATTTGTCTTATTGGTTTCAGCTAAATAGGTTATCACTCAACGTAAATAAATCCAATTTCATTATTTTTAGGAATAAGAACAAAAATTGTAATTTAGACAAATTCAAAGTCCACATCGATGGCAAGGAACTTTTACAAGTGTCGTCGACAAAGTTTTTAGGTGTCATTCTTGATGATAAGCTATGTTTTAAAAAGTATTACGAATTTGTTTCTAAAAAGGATTCAAAATCTCAGGATTTAAGCCTTTTTATAATACCAATCTAAAACTAGCACTCTATTAACTTTATATTATAGTTTTATTTATCCTTGTATATCCTACTGTAATATAATTTGGGCCAGCACTTATCCTTCTTATTTACAGGCCATCCATAGAATTCAGAAATCTTTTGTAAGAATTGCTACTAATTCCTCTTATTTAGCCCCAAGCAAACCTTTATTTTCTCAGCTGCATCTACTCACAATATATGAAGTGAACAAGAACCAAACTGGAGTTCTTATGTTTAAAGTCATTTGTCTTCATCTCTTCCTGTTTATTATCAAAGTTTTTTTCAGTCTAACTCTTACTATCATACTCACAAGAAGAAACCATTGTTTGCGGGTTCCTTTCTGTAGGACTTGCGAAATTATCTTTTGTTCACAAAGGTGCAGTGCTGTGGAAGGACATTCAGTATCTTACTGAAATATGTTTCAGTTTCAATAATTTTTAAAATAAAGTAAAAAAAAATCTGAAGACTTCAGTCTCTTAGCCATGTACAGTAGAACCCACATCCTTGTGTGTAAACGGAGGCCATTTATAGTCTATTCGTTGTTACTATTGTTTGCTTATGTGTGCGTGTAAGTGATTGTAGTGTGTGAGTCGGAATGTGTGTGCGTGTGTGAGCTGGATGCATGTGTGTGTTTGTGTGTGAGCTGGATGCATGTGTGTTGTGCCGTGGGGTGGGGAGGGGTTGTTTGTTTTGCCTTTTAATTTAAATTATTTTAAGAGGAGGGTCACTCATGAGCCTTTTGGTTTTTTTGGCCTTTCCTGCACTGATCTGTTATTTCCTTTTTTTCTTGTGTGTACTTTTTGTTATTTTAAATGTTGGGTGCAAACATTAATACATAAAAATAAATACATATTATACTCATATTACACTCATAATTATTACTCACTGTTTAACTCATTGCTTACATTTTATATTACCTGTCTGGTAATCCACACCTGCATGGGGATCAATACCTCCATGTGCAACTGGCTGCTGGATGTCCTGACAGGAAGACCGCAGGCAGTCCGGGTCGGCAGCGACACCTCCAGCACCATCACACTGAACACGGGGGCTCCCCAAGGATGTGTGCTGAGCCCCTTCCTTTTCACTCTGCTGACCCACGACTGCACACCTCTTCATCAAGTTTGCGGATGATACGACTGTGTTGGGTCACATCAGCAACAACGATGAGACTCACTATAGGAGCGAGGTGAGCCGCCTGGTCAAGTGGTGCAGTAACAACAACCTTTCCCTGAACGTGGAGAAGACAAAGGAGATTGTCGTAGACATCAGGAGAGCACACACACAGCACGCCCCCCTCATCATCAACGGGGCTGCTGTGGAGAGAGTAAGTAGCACCAAGTTCCTGGGTGTGCATATCTCTGAGGACCTCTCCTGGTCAAAGAACACTGCATCACTGGCCAATAAAGCCCAACAGCCTCACCCGCAAAGCCCTCTGGGTGATCCCACCCACCCATCCAACTGCCTCTTCAGTCTGCTGCCATCAGGAAGGAGACTGAGGAGCCTCAGGGCCAAGACCAGCAGACTGAAAGACAGCTTCATCCACCAAGCTGTCAGGATGCTGAACTCTCTCCCTGCCCTCCCTCTCCCAATGACACTGCTGCTTAAATGACACTGACACTGCAGCTTAGATGACACATTTGAGCTTTATTCCCCTCCACATTGTGTTTTACATATTTGTATTATATACTGTTGAAATTTCACGTGTAAAAACTGAAAACATAGAGTACCACAAGGTGGCAGTGTTTACCATCTTGACCTGCATTGTCAAATTAATTTATTACAACACTCCCACTTAATTTTACAATTAACTTAAAACTTTTTCTCTAACTTAGATCACTTAGGAGTTTTATTAAACTTAGACTCTTCTTAAACTATAAGTATCTTTACTAAGAAGCTAAAGACATTGTAATTCCTTTTGTTCTCTTTAACTTGCTTACAGTTGTCTTAACTTAGAAGAAAAAGTGACTTTATTGATCTCACACAGGAGAAATTCTTCTCTGCATTTAACCTATCCTGTTATTAGGAGCAGTGGGCAGCACATTACTGCGCCCGGGGACCATCTCCATGATCTTCTTGCTTCAGTTTGGTCAGGACCTCAGGTGGAGGATTTTACCTATGGTGCATGTTTTGGGTTGGTGGGGGAAACCGGAGTGCCCGGAGGAAACCCACCCAGACACGGGGAGAACATGCAAACTCCACACAGAAAGGCCTGGGCGACCCGAATCTTACGGCCATACCATTAGGCTATTCAACATTAAACATTAGCCACAACTTAAAACTAACAGAGTTACAGTACATAGCACAAAGTCCTATCTCTCTTCTAAGATACTCAGACTTTTGCTTTGCTAATGGCTTGGTCAAGATATCTGCCTTCATATCATCTGTAGGACAGTACTGCAGTTAAATTTGTCCATTCTGCACACATTCACGGATGTAGTGATAATGAATGTCTATGTGCTTTGTTCTTGAATGGTCAACTGGATTCTTGGCAATGGCAATAGCTCCTTGGTTGTCTTCTAGGATCACACTTGGCGTAGCATCTGAGATCACTGAGTAGTCATGCAAACCAGGTGCATTCTTGTGCTGCTTGGCTGAGACCGACATATTCTGCTTCAGCTGTTGACAGTGCGACAGTGTTCTGTTTCTTGCTAGGCCAATTTACTGCTCCTCCATTCAGTAGGAAGTCATTTCCAGTTGTAGAGCGACGGTCATCCTGATCACCAGCCCAGTCAGCATCTGAGTACCCGACTAAAGCACCAGACTCTAACTGCTCGTACTTGAGAGCGAGGTTCATGGTACCTTTCAGGTAGCGAAGAATCCTTTTCACAACAGTCAGATGTGTAGTGTTTGGTTCGGCATTGAACTTTGACACAGCTCACTGCTTGTGCGATATCTGGCCTGGTGGCCATTGCTGCATACAGCAGGCTTCCTACAATTGACTGGTAGGTACCTGGGTTCACTGGCTTACTGGCTCCATCATTCTTTGTTAACTTCACACTTGTATTAGCTGGGGTTGTGACTGGATTGGCTTTATCCATTCCATATTTCTGAAGAATGGCTTCAATGTAATGCTTCTGATGAAGATACACACAGTTGCTTCTCTTGAATAACAGAGATGCCCAGTATGTAAGACAGCTCATCAATATCTTTCATCTTGTATCTCTTTTTCAGAGCAACTGTCAACTCACTCATGCTCTCCAGTGACTCTGTGATCAGAATCAAGTCATCAACGTACACAGCTAATATCTCTAGCTGCTGTTGAGCTCTCACAAACACACAGGGGTCTGAAATGCTCTGGTTGAATCCAATATCCTTCATGAACTCTGTGAAAGTCTTACTCAAGCAGCAAGGGGACTGCTTTTGGCCATAGATTGACTTCTTCAGCTTACACACTAAGTGCTCCTGGCCTGGTTTGATGTACCCGTCTGGCTGCTCCGTGTAGATTTCCTCCTCCAGATGTCCATTCAAAAATGCAGTAAAGACATCCATCTGGTGAACATACATGTTATTCTGAACAGCAAAGGACAGCAAAGTACGAATTGAGCTGAATCGTACTACAGGTGAGAAGGTTTCATCGTAGTCAGCGCTATACTTCTGTGAATAGCCATTAGCAACAAGTCTGTACTTGTATCTCTTCACTTCGCCATCACTATGATGCTTGACTTTGAACACCCATCTCAATCCTATCGGCTTTAGGCAAATCCACCAAGTCCCAGGTTTCATTTTCAAGCAGGGACTCATACTCCAAATCAGCCGCTTCCTTCCATTCCTTTGCATTAGGACTCATCATTGCTTCCTTCAGTGTACTTGGTTCTTTTACACTACAGACATTGGCTAAGTGTTCAGCAGTTCCTATGTCTGCAAATTCATCATATCCATACCTCTTTGGAGGTTTTCTGACACCGCTGCCTTCTCTCAGAGCTTCATTGACTGGTGTCTCATCAGCTAATGCTTCCCTCTCATCCATGCCCGTGGGAGCATCACTGTCTGAACAAGAAACTTCCACTTCCTGTTTCCAGTCAAAATCTGTTTCATTGAAGATGACGTCCTGCCGAATCAGAATTCTCCTTTTCTATTTTTGGAACATGTGCATAGGCTACACAGCCAAACAATCTCATGTGACTGATGTTCGGCTTTCTGCCACACCATCTCTGGTAGGGAGTCTCTTTCTTCAGAACTGATGTGGGCAGCCTGTTCTGTACATAGGCTGCTTTTGCTATAGCCTCTGCCCAAAATGTCTTTGACAGCTTTGCCTGACTCCTTGCTGCTTCAACTAAAGTCTGATTTTTTTCTTTCAGCTACACCATTTTGCTGAGGTGTATGGGGTACAGACATTCTGTGGTGGATGCCTTGAGCCTTCAAGTATTCTTGAAATTCTTTTGATGTGTATTCCCCACCATTATCTGTTCTTAGCCTTATGACTTTTTGTCCACACTCATTGGAGAATGTTTTCTTTGAACTTACTGAGCACTTCACTTTTCTGCCCCATAAAGTATACCTTACAGCATCTTGAGTAGTCTTCAATGAATGTCACAAAGTACTTTGATCCACCTATGGATTTAGTCTGCATGGGGCCACAAACATCACTATGAACCAGCTTCCACTTTGAGCGAATTTCTCCCACTGACTTGAATGGCTTTCTAGACAGCTTGCCCTCCACACATGCTTCACAGAAGGCGTTCTCGTTTTCTGCATAAAAGTCCATTCCGCTCACCAGAGGTTTAAGCTCCTTCAACATGGTGGTGTGACCCAGTCTTTGATGCCATAAACTGGCTGCTACTGATGCACTTCCTTCCGTATGAGAGGCAGGCGTACTCCCCTCAATATCCAGCTGATACAGTCCATCAGATCGTTGTGTTCCCATTTCTCGAAGATCTCCATCTTTTCCACGTATGTACCACCGAGTCTTCTTGAACTGCACTGTATTCCCCTTTTTCGCACCAGCTCCCACTGAGAAGAGATTCCCAGACAGCTTTGGAACACACAGCACATCATACATTGCAACATCTTTAAAGGTCCCATGGCATGAAATTTTCACTTTCTGAGGTTTTTGAACGTTAACCCCCCCTCCCCCCCATGGCTAAAAGTTGTGAAATGTGTAAACTGAGCATTTGTGATCCTTTTCTGTGTTTGAAAAAAAGACAGCCCAAACGGGCGATTCTGAACAAGGCTGGTTTCTGATGTCACACTCCAGGAAAAATGCAAATGCAGTTCCACCGCCCGTCTGGAACTCGCGCCCAGAGAGTTTGGACCGCGAACGAGCTACGCAATGCGAGATGTGTTTTTTTATTTGCCTGGAGGCACATGAGAGTGTTTCCAGGCTCGGATGGCCTTTATCCGAGCCTTCGAACCGTTTGTTTGTTTGTTTGTTTGTTTGTTTGTTTGTTTGACGAGGACAGTGTACATTAATGAACATTCCTGTAAATGCACCAGATCAGACCAAGAGGCTAGTTTTCGTCTGCAGTCCCTGGACAGATGTTACATTGTCATCCTAAGAAAAAAACAGGTTAAAACAATGTACATACACAATTATTTACACTATTTACATGCTTTCAGGCTCACTCATAGTAACAGCCATGCACACTTGGTAAAACATTAACAATACATACATACAACAAATACACACACAGAACACACATACATCTGGCACCCCTCAGTAACACAACAAACAGGATAGAACAAAAAAGGTGACTCTAAAAGGAAATTAATGTGTGCAGTGCTGATTTTCAATTAACCACTTTTTAAAAGAGTCGTAAAAGTGTGATATGATGGTGAGTCTCTGATATGTATGGGAGTATTGTTCCATTGATGTGCTGCAGTGATGAAAAATGAGGACTGTCCAAAGGTGCTTTTCCTGAGTGGGATTATGCAGTCCCCTCTAACTGCCCCCCTGGTTACCCGGCTTGAGGATGATCTTATTGTAATGAACTGTGAAAGTGGGGGTGAGGAGAGACCATTTATAATTTTAAACAGAAGGCAGAGGTTTGTATATTTGATCATATTGTCCCTGAAACAGCAGTGGTTTAATTTTATTTTCTGTGGAAATGTGTTTATTTTTCAATTTTTATTTTCCTCTCTCTGTCCTCCTCATTTGCATTCAAGCAACAACGCCCAGAATAAAGTGTTCCAGAGACATATTTTTGACTCTGACTGTGTTCATGGGTCTTTCTCATGCACTGAGTCTTGATATTGAAGAAGGATTCATTTACAGTATTAGGGGACCATTAAGGCGCCATATAAAAGCATCAAGAAGTACCATGTCATGGGATCTTTAACGTCACTGACTTTGGAAGTCCTTGAGCCTCGACTACTCTGCCATCACCCAGCTTCACTGATTGTGACTTAGTGAATTCCTCGTAGTCCTGAAGTATTTCTTTCCAACGTGTGTTTTGATGCTCCACAATCAATCAGCCACTCGACTTGCTTCACTTTCTCATTCTGATTGCTGTCTCTGGTAATAAGAAGTGAACTTTATTGATCTCACACTGGAGAAATGCACTGCGTTTTAGATGTCCCTCTTTCCCACACTTAAAACACTTCCATTTGGACCTGTCTATTCCCTCTGCCTGCGAATCTCCGCGCACTTGTGTTGCCATTGCTGATGCGCCACCTGCTGTTGCACCACCGGTAGTATCATTTGCCTGAACTCTTTTTTTGTTCCTCATTTATCAATGCTTGCTGCACAAATTGAAGAGTCAAAATGTCCAGCTTTGTCTCTAGGGCAGTGACAATTGTTGCATAGCTGGGGTGCAGACTACCCAGCAATGTTACAATCTGATCTTCCTCCTCAATTACAGCTTCGATGGCACCTAGCTGGTCAGTTAGCGCCTTCATACGTTTTAAATGCTCAGTTATCGTTTCTCCTTCCTTCATTTCACATCTGAAGTACTTCTTTTTTAGAAACAACTTATTGGCTAGGGTATCTCTCTCAAAATGTCCCTTTAGCGTGTCCCATGCTTCTTTAGGTGACTGACAGCTTGTAATCAGGTACAGTTGAGACGTATTTACATTAAGCACCAGCATAGAAAATGCCTTTTCTTTCCATTTGACGAATTCGCCTCGTGCCGCTGCGTTAGCATCATCTGCTATGGTGTCCGTCGCCATTATCATGCCCCACAGACCTCGAGCTTTCAGTAGATGCTCCATCTGGAATTTCCACGTAGCCCAGTTGTCTGGTCCACTTAGCTTGTCAATAAACAGTCTGTCCTCCATTGTAAATCCCACAATACCGAGTACACTACACAAATTCCGTGTAAAACCACTGTTTTAAGCTAATTTACTGGGACTGACTGGGCTCATAACCCAGACCCTCCAGGAATTTGCGATATTGCGATTTGCAACTTCAACACAACTTCAGCCAACCCCCGTGAATTCAGGGCGGTGTTGCAATTTTGACCAATTACCGCAACTTTCCCGCAATTTTTTACCAATTTTGACCAGTCATCGGCGATGTATTGAACTCACGTCGACCAACTTCCTTATGCCTTACTTCTGTGTGACGAAACGAAACTGCGGCCGTGTCCACAATTTGGAGCGTGGTTTGAAGGGGGCTCAGACTGCTGTCAAGGCGGTGCACACTTGCTCAAACTATAGCTGTTTCCCAATTCAGCGACTGCATGGTTCTGAGTGTGGTCTCAGTCTGCAGTTGAGGCGGTGCATACTCGTTCAGTCCTTAGTGCAGTACAGGTATCGCATGGCCGTCTGCGGAATGGAACAGGTCCCGCCTCAGCTCAATGAGCCGGGTGGTCTGCTCCTTGTTCCCTAAAGACAAAAATATTATTCTATTGCGACTAGTAATACTTCTCATAGGGACATGGCGACACTAGAATATCCAGCATTACAACAGCAAAGGAAATATAGAAGTGTAAGGGAAAAAGCATGTGAACGGTAATACAGGTGCCGTGAACTATGCCGTTACGGCTACCGTCACACATGTTTAGCGTAGTTTATGAAGAGTTTCATGTAGCATAGTTTTAGGTGAGGTGAACCAGTACACACATTTGATAGTGAAGTCGCAACTGTCACCTGTCAATGTTGCTGGCGAGTCCATCTTTGTAGTCATATATCCTGCCGCGCTGTGCATGCTGGGGATTTTAAGTGTGTGAAGCGTGCATGTTTGCACCCTTCCAAGCACGCTCAGAACCGTGCGGTCGCTGAATTGGGAAACGGCTTATGGGAAGCAGCCGCCGACTCCATTTTCTCCCGTAGAAGAAGTAGTGCGCGGTGCATGCTGGGATATATGAGTGTGCGAAGCGTGCATTTTCACGCGCTTGGTCCACGCCCCGATTTCTATGGAAATGACTGCGGTCTGCGAACGCGTGTTAACTGCGCATGGGACAAAAAAGAAATGACACACATGCCCTTCATAACAGCAAAAGACCGCGCAAAACAGTTCCCCTCCTAGTAGTAATTTATTTTCGATGTTGGTAAGGTTGTTTTAGGACCATATCTGTGATCTCTGTGCCTCTGTATTATTCTTTGTCAGTAATAACTCAGTATTCAAAATATTACTCAATTTTAATTACAAAAAGGGAAAATCGCAACTATTTATCGCAACTTTCACTTCCTCCCGCAACAAAATCGCAACAAAAACCTTAAAAGCACCGCAACTTTCATCGCAACTTTTTGGAAAAGTTCACGCAAATTCAGGCATTTTAGCCCGCAACAATCACAAAAAATGCCCGCGAAATCCTGGGAGGTCTGATAACCTGTTGAAGTTTCCCATGTATTTATTAGCAAAAACCGATAAAAACATACAGTACCACAAGGTGGCAGTATTTACCATCTTGACCTGCATTGTCAAATTAATGTATTACAACATATACAAGCATTTTGTACTCTTGCTACGGGTATATGTGATGTTTTAGTCATGGTGTTTATTGTCTTCTTTATCACATGTTTTATGTTCACTGTGGGCCTAGGGGGCGCTGCAATTTCAAATCCTGTGCAACCTGTACATATGTTTTTTGACAATAAAGATGACTTTGAACTTTGAACTTTGGATACGAACTTAAGACCCACTTTTATTCTCTGCCTTTTAACACCGTGTGAGTTGTCTGTTCCTCTGTACCTTATTTATTTTGATTTATTTTACTTTTTAATTGCTATTTTATGATTCAAAAAAAAAAAAAAATCACTTGGACTTGGGGCCAGAGTTGATGGAGCCACAAGAAGAAGTGACTTTATTGTTCTCACACAGGAGAAATTCGCCCCCATACTCACTTCCTATTTGAAATGCGGCGACTAGGAGGTTAGCTTTGTCCATTTATATAAACAGTCTTTGAATGTGATAATAGAGAGTGCACTAAATACTCATTACTGGAGTATTGGGGTTAAAACATGACTTAAACATGTAAAGTTTTAAAATGGTCTCAGTCTTTTTCAGAATTATATAAGACCACGGGGAATGTTAAAGGTGGGGCACTCTGTAACTTTCCTGGTGAGGATCATGTCTCCGTGGAGCTCTACCTGTTCCACAAGCCAAGTTACATGTCAGATCTGTGGAGAGGCAACCCCACTCACTGTAACTACATGTTTGTTTTTTAATCAATAAAACCACTTGAATTATTTCATAATTACGACATGGATTCATAAGGTATATCTGCATATTCACATATCCTTACAGTGAGCGGGTTCGCCTCAACATAAATCTGGCCTGTAACTTGGCCTATATAATCACTGCTTGATTACTGCCATACAGCGAAACATTCCAATCACATCTCCATGGAGACAGACTCCACTAGAAAAGCTGCATAGTGCATCATTAAGTTGTATTAAACGACACTGTACTGTAACTTTGAGTCTTTGAGTGTTTTTAATTACAACTGTGATATGAAGCCTTTTCACATTTACGTGATTTTTTAAAATTTATTCTGAATTCATTGTGACGAGTTAAATAGTTCGGAATTAAATGATTTTCCTATTTACATGGAAATAATAATTCTGAATTGAGGTTTACGTGAAAAACTCGATAAATCGCCTTTATTTAATTCCGCTCAACGTCTGGGGGTGGGGAAGGGTTCTGATTGGACAGGGACACGAACGTATTTACGTCGACCGGAAGAAAACAAACTTCAGCTTTTGTCATCTCGTTTTGGTTCGTGTTTTTATGTTTTCCATCCACTCTTTTCATTATTTCTACTTCTTCCAGCGAACTTATTAACAAAATAAAGGTTTTTTTTCTATATATGTGAAACACTCGTCACGTGACATGGGGTCTCGTCTTCTGAAACAGTGTTTTGATGCGCATGCGCTTTGGAGCTTGGACGCAGAGCCGAATCGCCTGGTTCAGACGGACATCCCGAGTGAAGTGTGGAGACAGGAAGCAAAAGGCCAATCTAAAAGGTTTCTGGTTTTATATGAGTAAAACTAAAGTGATTTTCATGTGTGTAAATCCTCCTTCAAGAGTTAAACCCAGGCTTTGTTTGGTCATCGTCTGCTCCTCAAGTGGCTGTGGTTCAGATCGGCGTTCGGGACAAACCTGTGAATTCGTGCATTTTTCTTGGATTTTTCGGATTCCAGACGACCTCTTCATCAGCGGTGAGTTGTTGAGCAGCAGTCGGTGGAATATTTTTGTGATTATCGGTCGTATTTGTGTTGCTAAAAGCACTTACCGTCTTGTTTGTTAGCCACACTAGCGCTCCCATTCAAAAACCCCGTGTATATTAGCGCCGTTTACTCGCGGCTTGGAGTTTAACAAACGCCGATTATAGTGATTAAATATTGAATTTGACATTTGACATTCAAGCCGAATTGTAGATAACGATCTAGTTTACATTTACATTTCCCCTTGAATTAATTTTATCCACTTCCACACCTTTTTGAGCGAACGCTAAGTAAGCTATAGTGCCTTTTTATCTTTTATTATTAAAGTTGCATGTTTTAAAACCACAATAACATTCGCAAAGTACTCAGAAGACATATTGGGGGATGTGGGCACGGGAACAAACACTACTGGGTACAAGGGCTAAGGGACTTGAAGGTACCTGGGGGAAAAACAAGGGGAGCCGAGAAAGAAAAACAGGGGTAGTGGAGAGGTCCAAAGGGATTGTTCCAGGTAAAGAAAGGGGGTCTGGGGGAAAACAAGGGCGATGCAGTGTCCAGGGAGGGTCCAGATGACAGGGTCCAGGGGGGACAGCACGTGACGTCATAATCCGGAAGTCGATACTCAAAACAAAACAAACATTGCACTTATGCCGCCAAGTTAAAAAAAAAAAGCAAAATGATCAACGATTGTCAGGTCCTCGGCGTCACAATAGATCGGACAGAGAAAAACACCTGCGGTTCTATCGTTGCGTGTCTCCAACAGAACTTGGATGGGAAAAATCTCGACAATATTCGCATATGCTCAGCTCATTTCGCAGCCGGTAGGCACGGTAGCTGAGTGGCTAGCGCTCTTGCTTCACAGCAAGAAGGTTCCGGGTTCGATCCCCGGGTCGCCCGAGCCTTTCTATGTGGAGTTTGCATGTTCTCCCCGTGTCTGGGTGGGTTTCCTCCGGGCACTCCGGTTTCCCCCACCAACCCAAAACATGCACCATAGGTACTTCCAGCTTAGGTCCTGACCAAACCGAAGCAAGAAGATCATGGAGATGGTCCCCGGGCGCCCTAATGTGTGCTGCCCACTGCTCCTAATATATATATAGGATGGGTTAAAATGCAGAGAAGAATTTCTCCAGTGTGAGATCAATAAAGTTCACTTCTTCTTCTTATTCTTATAGATATTTCATATTGTGCATTGTGATTTCTATCGTCAATTTTTTTAATTATCATTTTTTAGGTCCATGCATCAGTAACTTATTAAACTTTGTTAGTTGTAAATACTTGTACATGTTGATTTGCTTCTTTGCCCCTACAGTAAATTGTATTACAATGTTAATATTTTAATCTTTGCAAAACGTGAATAATAAAAAGCAGTATTAGACTTAGACAAACTTTATTGATCCACAAGGGAAATTGTTTTGGGTACGGTAGCTCACTCAACAAATAAAATATATAACAGAGGGTAAAAAGGAAAGAAAGGAAAAGAAGTAGATGGAAATGAAGAAAAAAAAAAATATATATATATATATATAAATATAAATATATATATATATAAATATAAATATATATATATAGATATATATAGATATATAGATAGATAGATGGAATAGCAACCAAAGAGCAATAGTACTTAAAGACGTTACACATGTAATACAAGTATGCCGGCCTTTACATCACAATACACTTGTCTCCAATTTTCCGCACTTTCCGCTCTCGTACCAGCCACAAACAAACTGGTTGTTGCCTCCAGACCTTTAGAGCTCTGAAGGTCTTGTGCTGTATCATGGCTTGGGGAGAAGACCAGGTAGTTGACAATATCGGGATCGCTTACAGCAGCAGAATCGACAAATCGCCACTGTCGTTGTACAAACTTGACAACATGACTGCGCCCGGGGACCATCTCCGTGATCTTTTTGCTTAGGTGGAGGATTTTACCTGGTGCATGTTTTGGGGGAAACCGGAGTGCCCGGAGGAAACCCACCCAGACACGGGGAGAACATGCAAACTCCACATAGAAAGGCCCAGGCAACCCGGGGATCGAACCCAGAACCTTCTTGCTGTGAGGCGTGAGTGCTAGTCACTCAGCCACCGTGCCGCCAATAGTCAGAAGGAGCTCACTCAAAGTAAACACGCTTTTAAAGCAACAGTGCAGAAAAAAATAAAAATTTTGCGATAAGCCTTCCACACAAGAAACTTCCGGATTATGACGTCACGTGAAAACACTCTATAGGGTTGAATGAATTAATTGATTGAATGAATTATTGATTGCTGACTGTGTTTGAAATTGAAATAAGAACAGATAACGAGGTAGCCTCATTGTAGATTGGCTAATGTTTATCTGGCCCCATCACGTCCACAGTTGATGGATTTTCATTGTTTTTTTTTGGTCATAATTACAAGGCTGTTGTGTCTCTAAAAAGCTTTCATTGACAATTTGAAACAAAAAACAAAAATCCCTCATACAACCTGTGAGTGCACAAGCACCATGTGATTTAGGTTTGATGAAGTTGTGGTCTGGTAGTTGTGGTCGTACCTTCTTGTCTTGGCCTGATCCCGTCAGATCTCAGAGGCTCAGCAGGTCCTGGTCAGGACTTGGATGGAGACGCTGGAACACCAGGAGCCACAGGGGGGCGCCAGGGGCAAAAACTGTTGTTGTGTCCTTAGGCAAGACACTTCACTCACATTGCCGAGTATGAAAGTGGAGCGTGCGTGAGTGTTGGAGGTTGGAGAGGCTGATGGCGCAGATTGGCAGCCTCGCTCCGGTCAGTCTGCCCCAGGGCAGCTGTGGCTACAATAGTAGCTTACCACCACCAAGAGTGGAGTGAATGAACAATGAACTGTAAAGAGCTTTGGGTGTTTTGAAAGGTGCTGTATAAATGCAATGATTAATTTAAAAATTAAACAATAAATATTTTGAGGTTTTTCTGTTGTTCTAAACGATCTGTTAACTGCCGCTAGCACTTCCCGTGTACGGCTCTGTACATGTGTACATGTCTACTCTGTAAATGTGAATTTTTGTGGATGGACCTTTGCAGATTGACCGGGACTAGACCAGGACTATACACGGACTAAACCAGGTCTAAACAAGGTCTAAACCTGGACTGGACCAGGACTAAACCAGGACTGGACCAGGTCTAGACCTGGACTAAACCAGGACTAGACCAGGTCTAAACCTGGACTAAACCAGGACTAGACCAGGTCTAAACCAGGACTAAACCTGGACTAAACCAGGACTGGACCAGGTCTAGACCTGGACTAAACCAGGACTAGACCAGGTCTAAACCAGGACTAGACCAGGTCTAAACCAGGACTAGACCAGGTCTAAACCAGGACTAAACCTGGACTAAACCAGGACTGGACCACGTCTAGACCTGGAATAAACCAGGACTGGACCAGGTCTAAACCTGGACTAAACCAGGACTAGACCAGGTCTAAACCAGGACTAAACCAGGACTAGACCAGGTCTAAACCAGGACTAAACCAGGACTAGACCAGGTCTAAACCAGGACTAAACCAGGACTAGACCAGGACTGGACCAGGTCTAGACCTGGACTAAACCAGGACTAGACCAGGTCTAAACCAGGACTAGACCAGGTCTAAACCAGGACTAGACCAGGTCTAAACCTGGACTAAACCAGGACTGGACCAGGTCTAAACCTGGACTAAACCAGGACTGGACCAGGTCTAGACCTGGACTAAACCAGGACTAGAGGGGAGGCACGCAGTCCGAAAAGAGCAAAGGCACGCAGCTCTTTGCCGTCCACACGCGGGGCACGCATGCAAGGGATTACTGTACTGACAAATATCGGTCGTTAATATCGGCCCACTTTTACACATCGGGCTGATACGATATGTTAAAAATTTGGCAATATCGGCCGATACCGATGTTAATGCCGATATATCGTGCATCCCTATACTTAACACTTCCTTTCCTTTGTTCTAATGCAGAGCTCCAAGATCCACCAACAGAATGGTATTCAGCTGTGACCAGTGTGGGAAGGAATTCAGAACATCTAGTGCTCTCCATCGACATATGAGAATCCACACAGGAGAGACGCCATACAGATGTGATTTTTGTGAAAAGCCATTTTTACGGTCAAGCCACCTAGAATCACATATGAGAATCCACACTGGAGAGAAACCATTCGAGTGTGACCAGTGTGGGATGGAATTTAGAAAGTCTTATGCCCTCCATCGACATATGAGAGTCCACACAGGAGAGAAGCCATACGAATGTGATGTTTGTGAAAAGGCTTTTTCACATTCAAGCTCCCTAGAATCACATATGAGAGTTCACACTGGAGAAAGACCATACAGATGTGACGTTTGTGAAAAGGCTTTTTCACGGTCAAGCCACCTAGTATCACATATGAGGGTCCACACAGGAGAAAAGCCATACAAGTGTGACCAGTGTGGGAAGGAATTTAGAAAGTCTGATGCCCTCCAACGACATATGAGAATCCACACAGGAGAAAAGCCATACAAGTGTGATGTTTGTGAAAAGGCATTTTCACGTTCATGCCACCTAGAATCACATATGAGAGTTCACACTGGAGAGAAACCATACAAGTGTGACCAGTGTGGGAAAGCTTTCTCTACATCATCCAATCTCAATGGGCACCTGAGAATTCACTTCAGACAGACTATATGAGTGACCAGTGTGAAAAGGCTTTTAGAACATTCTCTGCAGTCACTACCAAACGCACACAGGAGACGAACCAGACGACTGAAGAAAGAGGGAAAGCTTACAGGTCTGTGAGGAACCGTCTGAAAAATGTCTAATGCTGCGTCCCAGTCCTCTGTCTTACCCCTTCGTCTTACCCCTACCCCTGGGTTTTGCGTGTTCACGTGAGAGCAAGGGGTGTTCCGATTCTAATTTTGATCAAGGGCTCGGGCCACGACCGAGGGCTACATTCCCCTTGAAATGAAGGGGTACGCCTCATAAATGTATTTTCAGAAGTTGTAATTATCAATTAACAGTTTAGCAGGTTTACAATTATGACGCTTATGTTCTATGTTACTTTTAGTGAACTGTTGTTGCAGCGTCTGTTGTGTCAGCAAACTTTCATGCATAAACAAGCTATTTTTTTTTGTCGAGCTGAGGTACCCGATAATCCTAGCAGCCAGGTTGATGCAAGGGATGATGACGCAAACGGTAATCGAGTGGTGTCCCATTTCTTAGGGGAACATTCCTAAGCCCTCTCAGCTCGGTATCGAGGGGCAAGACAAAGACGTAGATAAAGGGGTAGGGGAAGGGGTAAGACAGAGGAATGGGACGCAACCTAAATCTTCCAGACTGAAGAGAAAAGCTGCAGCTCTGACCAGTGTGGAAGGACTTTGAGAAAACCTGCTCATCTGAAGGTACACCGTCTTCAACACTCTAAAGAAGAAAGAGCTGCTGAAGCCCGATCAAGTGAGCCTAAAGTCAGACTCAAAAAGCTGGAGCTCTCCAGCTTTTTGAGTCTGACTTTAGGCTTCAGAGGCTCTGGACTGTGGAGTTGAGCTCTGTGTCATGGAAAAAATTACAAGTTTAAAATGATATGTAAAGATTTTTTTTTTTTTAAATTAGAAAGGGTTTTAGCTGAAGTTCGTCCATCTTATTCTTCATTGTGTTGTGTTTAACTTTGAGAGACATGCCTGAAATTGCATTTTATTTTTTTGTTCTGTTTTGACACTTGTTAGCAACTGATGCATTTTATACTAATTGTATAGTCATTTTATGGTGTTAAAAAAGCAGATTTTAAAATGTTTAGAAAAAGACCTAAGCAACAGAACAATTTGTTGTTTTTAATGGTACTTGTTCACAGCTAGCTGAGCTTAGGTGTGGGGTTCCTCAAGGGTCCATATTATTTCCCTTGTTTTTCTTAATATATGTAAATTACCTTGTAAAAAGAACAACTTTATTGTTACTTATGCTCTTCACTGACAAAACAAATCTCTTTGTCATGGATAAGAATTTAGATTCAGTGGATTCATGGATAAAGCTAATCATGGGCTCACTCATCTGGCTTATTGGTTTCAGCTAAATCACTCAATGTAAATAAATCCAATTTTATTATTTTTAGGAATAAGAATAAAAAATGTAATTTAGGCCCTGTCCCCACGACAACGTTCCTGTTTTTTTTTTTTGCCCGGGGTGAAAAAAAGTCTCGTCCACACACGTGTTGGATCAGAAAACCTTCGTGTCAAGATGAGCACGGAGCGCTGAGTGAAAACAATGTAGTACATATGTCACACCGATAAGTGGCGCTGTAAACCGGAAAGAGCCAGAGCCACCGGAAACGCAAGACTACAAAGAGCACATGCGCAGAAAGTCCTTTCTCTTTCGTAAACAAGCAAGCATGTGTACTTTAGGGACCGTCAAAAAAAGCTAATTTATTTTGTCCCCCTGCTCCACCAATGTAGCAGGGACTCACTCCGGTAATGTGAAAATGCTGACCGTCCCTAACATAGACAGACGGCACAGAACAAAGATTTGCGCTGCGTGAGCAGAGTTTTTGCCTATAAATCGATAGTAAGTATTACTTGCTATCGTTTTATTAGATAGACATTAACAAGTAGAACTCTCGTTAACCTTGGTCGTGTTATTTAGGCAAAATGCTTGTTTGGATCTTACTACGGGAATGTTAAACATACTCGGACATTATGTTGGCTTTTCGGCGAGAATATACAACCGGGGACCATCACCAACGGGCAGCTATATATTTTTGTGTGCGATACTGCATGTGTCTGTTTGTAAAAGGTAAATTTTCATTTAATAAAAAAGACAAGAAATGGTTGCTCTATTTCTTTACTTACAGCACACAACACACTCAAATTGGTATGGGCTCCTCATTGTCCAAACAAGCTCCTCTGCCTCCGGTTCGGTGAAAGGCAACTTGATGTATTTCGGGCCGAGGTGAAGAGCAATAGCCGTACAGGTCTGTCTAACAATGACGGAGAGTCTGTCGCGACACTCCAAATGCGTTCGCTGTTTTCCCTCGTCGCTCAAGTAATAGAGCGTAATGGCGAGCTTCTTCAATGTGTCGACTGGTGCTCTCATATTCGTCGTTTGGCCTTCGATATGAGGACGCAGTTCTTCACAAGAGAAGCTCTGGACATCCGGAAATTCGCTCTCCAGTCGTCCTCCATTACAACGCCATTGACGAAATTGTCCCACCAGCTACTCGTTCTCCCAGGTCTCACCCAAAACCTTCTTCGGGTGGCCCTTCTTGTTGTTGTTCTCGGCCGCGGCAGCGGGGTGAAAAGCATCCGACGTGCGTAATTGTGCATGGTCCTCTGCTGTTGTCGCAATGCATTGCATATGAACAGAGTTTGATGCAGCAGTGCCAATAAACTTCCAAAAGTCTGCAAAAGATACTGAAGTCCATTGTCCGCCATGGCTGTTGTTATCTGGTTGTTACCTGCGGAAGGCGCAGGGTTACACCCTCTGGTCACCGGTCACGTGATGATTACGGCAGTGCGACGTCATCATTTTCTCACCTGCCGCGCTTTTTTGCCGCCCACATGCCAACGCGACGGGGGGCGTTCTCCGACTTCTCCACTCTGGAACCCGTTTTTGAAAAACTCCGTTCTCGCCCCCAAAAACGCCGGCGCCGTCTGGACGGCAGGCCCAAACGCACACAAACTTCTCCGTTTCCTCCAAAAAACGTTGTCGTGGGGACAGGGCCTTAGACAAATTCAAAGTCTACATCGATGGCAAGGAACTTTTTACAAGTGTCGTCGACAAAGTTTCTAGGTGTCATTCTTGATGATTATGTTTTAAAAAGCATTGCAAATTTGTTTCTAAAACGGTTTCAAAATCTCTGGGTATTATAAAGAGGGTTAAATCCTCTTCTCCATAAATCTGGCCTGTAACTTGGCCTATAATCACTGCTTGATTACTGCCATACAGTGAAACATTCCAGTCACATCTCCATGGAGACAGACTCCACTAGAAAAGCTGCATAGTGCATCATTAAGTTGTATTAAACGACATTGTACTGTAACTTTGACTGTTTTTAATTACAACTGTGATATGAAGCCTTTTCATGTTTACGTGGGTTTTTTTTATTCTGAATTCATTGTTACGATTTGAATAGTTTGGAATTAAATGATTCTCCTACTTAAAGAAAATAGTAATTCTGAATTGAGGTTTACATGGAAAACTCGATAAATCGCCTTTACAGTGGTACCTCACCTTACGAAATTAATTTGTTCCAGAAGTGGTTTCGTAACGTGAATTTTTCGTAAGTTGAGTAGCTATTTCAATGGAAAAAGCCTGATTCGTTCCAAGGTTGTTGTTTTTTTATAGTGTAACATTGTGTTCTGCGTCCTGATTGGCTAAGAGACTGTAGAGCCAGGACTTAACGTGGAATAAACCAGGTCTAGACCAGAACTAAACCAGGTCTAAACTAGGACTGGACCAGGTCTAGACCTGGACTAAACCGGGACTAGACCAGGATTAAATCACCCCGTGTGGCTCTTCGCAGGTTTCGTGCGGCTTTTGCGTTCGTTTGTGCGTGTTCAGTTTGTGGCTCGGGCTGCGTGTGACGGAGCGCCTGTAGCGCCATCATTCCCCGACCGGCGTCTCACTCTCGCTCTCTGGCCCCAGCGTGCGCCTAGACGGCAGAGCACAGAGCGCTTCTCCTGGTTTGCGTAGCCAGACTCTGATTCAACTGTCCAAGTGTGCACCCTCTTACGCCCCAGGGAGGGAAACGGAGTCCAGATCACGGAGAACAGTTTATAGGCAGGGAACAGTTGAATCAGAGTCTGGTTACGCAAACCAGGAGAAGCGCTCCGTGCTCTGCAGTCTAGGCGCACGCTGGGGCCAGAGAGCGAGAGAGAGACGCCGGTCGGGGAATGACGGCGCTACAGGCGCTCCGTCACACTGCGTGTTCGCCACGGTTCTATCTCGTCCTCGCGGTGCTCCTGTTGTCTCCGCGCTCCTTGCGTGTTCGGCGCTAGAGCTAAGAGGCCCAGAAAGGTGCTCTTTGAGCGGGCACGACCGCGGGGTTTTCCCCGGGGCTGACTCTGGTTCTATCTGACTTCCATAGCCGGGGGTCTGACCCTGTGAGCTAAGAGGCCGAGAAAGGTGCTCTTTGAGCGAGGATAACAGCGGGGCGTGCATCTGAGCGCGCATTATTCGAATTTACTTACTTGAATTTTCTTTCGCATCTAGAGACCAAAGTTTAACGTGAAGGCGTTTCATAACTTGGACTTTTCGTTTGTAGAGTCTTTCGTAAGGTGAGGTACCACTGTATTTAATTCCGCTCAACGTCTGGGGTGGGGAAGGGTTCTGATTGGACAGGGACACGAACGTATTTACGTCGACCGGAAGAAAACAAACTTCAGCTTTTGTCATCTCGTTTTGGTTCATGTTTTTATGTGTTCCATCCACTCTTTTCATAAGTTCTCTGGAAGAAGTAGAAATAATTAAAATAACTTTTTTTTCTATAGTAATAGTTAAAAATAGTAAATGAAGTAGGGATGGGCAAAGTTGCTATTGCCGTTGTTGCTGCTATTGCCGTTGTTGCTGCTGCTGTTCCTGTTGCTGCTGTTGTTCTTATTGTTGCTGCTGCTGTTGTTGTTGTTGCTGTTGTTTCTGTCATTGTTGCTGCTGTTGTTGCTGCTGCTGCTGTTGTTGTTGCTGATGTTCCTGTTGTCGTTGTTGTTGCTGCTGGTCCTGTTGCTGCTGCTGTTGTTGCTGTTGTTGCGGTTGCTGTTGCTCTTGCTGTTGTTGTTGTTGCTGTTGTTCTGTCGTCGTTGCCGTTGTTGCTGCTGCTGCTGTTGTTGCTGCTGCTGCTGATGCTGTTGCTGCTGTTGTTGCTGCTGTTCCTGTTATATGTGTATGTATATATGTGTGTATGTATATATGTGTGTGTGTATATGTGTATGTATATATATATATATGTGTGTATGTGTATATATATGTATATGTATGTGTATGTATGTGTGTGTGTATATGTATGTGTGTGTATGTGTGTGTATATATATGTATATATGTGTGTGTGTATATATATGCATGTATGTGTGTATGTATGTATGTATGTGTATGTGTGTGTATATGTATGTATGTATGTATATATGTATATATATGTGTATGTGTATGTATGTGTATGTATGTGTATGTATGTGTATGTATGTGTATGTATGTGTATGTATATGTGTATGTATATGTGTATGTATGTGTGTATATGTATATACATGTATGTGTGTATATATGTGTATATATATGTGTGTATGTGTGTGTGTATGTATATGTATATATATATATATGTGTGTGTGTGTATGTATATATATATATATGTGTATATGTATGTGTATGTGTGTGTATGTATATGTATATGTATATATATATATATATGTATATAATTTTCTTTTTTTTTTCTTTTTTATTTTTTTCTCTCCCTGGCGGCACGGTGGCTGAGTGGCTAGCACTCATGCTTCACAGCAAGAAGGTTCGGGTTGCCCGGGCCTTTCTGTGTGGAGACTGCATGTTCTCCCCGTGTTTGGGTGGGTTTCCTCCGGGTACTCCGGTTTCCCCCACCAACCTAAACATGCGCCATAGGTAAAATCCTCCAGCTTAGGGCCTGACCAAAGCATAAATAACAAAACAAAATCATGGGGATGGTCCCCGGGTCAAATTTAGAAACAACTTCTCCTGTGCGAGATCAATAAAGGTCAATCTTCTAATCCTTGACCACTGTAAGGCGCTTTGTGCTACAATTTTGTATGAAAAGCGCCTTATAAATGTTTGATTGATTGATTGAAGTGAGGCTTCATGAAACACTGAAGCAGCTGAAGCGATTGTGCCGGAGGCTGAAACATGTTCAAAACTCTCTCCACAGTGACATCTATTGGCGATATGTTAACACAACATCCAGAATGTTTGATGTTTTGAATCGATCCCAGGGTGAGCCTGTTTATATCACTAAATCCACACTGAACATCTGAGACTCCTGAACTTTAACTGTTTTACATGATTTCTACATCAGTTTAAAGGCTGATTATGTGTAAATGTAACTTTTTGTGTTTATGTGCATTGTCTGTAAACAACAAACATGAATTCTATTGCAAATTTTTGTTAATTAATAAAGTAAGTAAGTTTTTGCTTCCTCTTAGCTCGGAAAAGCTTGGAAAAGAAGTTTTTAATCTCATTGGACTTTCCTGGTTAAATCAAGTTTAAATAAAAATGCGTGAAAAGACCCTCAGTCGTCCAGGTAGAATCCATGATTAAAGGAGAAATTCAATTTGTCAACTGGACAAAGTTTGTTTGGTCGAAAACGTTTCGCCGCTCATCCGAGAGGCTTCGTCAGTTCTGGTTCTGATGCTGGTTAGACCCTGTTTATATCTAGCTGCAGGGAGGAGCTCACTACACCGGAAAAGTTCTGAACCAATCCCAGCTAATCTGCTATCTTTTGTTTTCCTCTGGCATCTCGTTTAGCATATCTATTCAGCCCTCAGATAAGCTCATTACCCTGGAATAGTTCTGTAACTATCTCAACTAATTGCTCCTTTTGTTTTTCGAATGGTGTATAGTTTAGCCTCTCTATTCAAACTGACGACCGTCTCCACCCCTGTGCCCCTGACTCGTCTGCCCTAATGCTTTCGTTCGTCTGTTATGACTTGGTTTAAGAATCAAATTATAAATGGGAGACAAGTTGTGTCTAACTCCCCCATTTCTGTTTAACGACGGATTCTCTTTTTTGACAAAAATTGCGTCTTTAATTCTCCTCTCAAACCAGTTCTTTTCCCTGGCTAAGATCTGAACCTCACTGTCCTCAAACGAATGGCCCGTGGCTTCTAGGTGAACATGTACGGCAGATGACGGTCCACTCTGGCATGCCCGCCTGTGTTGGTACATCCTCTTGTGAAGTGGCTGTTTGGTTTCCCCAATGTAGCGCTCACTGCAGTCTTCACTACACTGAATGGAGTAGACCACATTGCTTTTTTGTGGCTCGGTGTTTTGTCCTTTGGGTGGACGCGTTTTTGTCTTAAAGTGTTTGTGGGTTTGAAATACACTGGGATTTCATATTGTCTGAAAATCCTCTGTAGTTTTTCTGAAACGCCGGCCAGGTACGGAATCGCTACCCCTTTCCTCCTGAGTTCGGATTCTCTGTTGTCTTGTTTCTTGCCCTTGTCTCTCTTGGTTTTGTTGACAGCCCATTTAGGATATCCACAAACAGAGAGGGCTTCCTGCACATGTTGTTCTTCTTTCTCCTTACCCTCTGTGCTTGTGGGAACCACTTGGGCCCTGTGTTGTAATGTCCGAATAACACCCAGTTTGTGCTGCAGTGGGTGGTGTGAGTCAAAAAGCAGGTATTGGTCTGTGTGTTTGGGCTTCCTGAAGACTTCTACTTGGAGTCGCCGGTCTCCAGACATGGGGACTTGAGACTTAGTGACTTGGACTCGAGTCGACTCGAGTCGCTGTTTTTATGACTTGTGACTTGACTCGACAAAAAATGAAATACTTGAGACTTGACTCGGACTTGGAAGTCTAGGACTCGGGACTTGACTTGACTTGAGACACGATGACTTGAATGACTTGCGTGGTCACATAATGTTTTCGTGCTCATTCAACGGCACTGCCATGTCCTGGGACGCAACGCGTGCACCACGTGCACCACCACCGGCACGAGGCCGCGCGTACACCGGGGCTGCGAGCACGAAAACGATCCGCTGCGCCCGGACCGCGTACTCTCAGCCCCAGCCACAAACCAGCCGCACAAAATCAGCAAAGAGTGGCCCGTGGTGGTTTAATCCCGGTTTAGTCCAGGTCTAGACCTGGTCCAGTCCTGGTTTCGTCTCCTCAGATGTGAGAGTTGCGCTGTGTTTGCGCTTGTGGTGGAGGGCTATGTGGCGTTAATGTACTGTCTTGGCGTTGCTCAGATCAGTTGTTGGCTTGGTTTTGTGGTGTGCAGGAGATCACTTGACCGAGGGTCTACGTTCAAATAATAATAATAAACAAAACTCTCATCACTTTTTACTCTTAGTCAGTCTCTTACAAAGGTGTAGTCTAAATACACGAGCTCTCGAGGAGCGCGCCTGACCCATTACGCACGCGAGGAGTGGTGTGTGTGTGTGTGTGTGAGTGTGTGTGTATGTGTGTGTGTGTGTGTGTGTGTGTGTGTGTGTGTGTGTGTGTGTGTGTGTGTGAGCGTGTGTGTGTGAGAGCGTGTGTGTGTGTGTGTGTGTGTGTGTGAGTGAGAGGAGAAATGTAACAAAGTTTAATATTTATAAGCTATTTGTTTTAGCTATTATTTGTTTCCTCACAAAAAGGGAATGACTTATGGATATACTGTGTGAGTGTGAGTGACAGAAAGTGTGTGAGAGAGAAATGTGCAAAGAAAAGAGCAAAGAAATGTTTAATTTACTGTAAGTTAGTATTTGTTTTAGCTGTTATTGTTACTTTGTAAAAGGATAGCTAGGTGTGTGTGTGTGTGTGCGTGTGCGTGTGTGTGTGTGTGTGTGTGCGTGCGTGTGTGCGCGTGTGTTAGAAAGTGTGTGTGGGACAGAGTGAGTTAGGGAGTGTAACAAAGTTTAATACAAGTTTGTTTTAGCTGTTACTGGTTTCAGCTCAATGCTGAAACAATGTTGAAAACATGTGTTTGGTTTTCGATGTACAGATCACTTTTACCAATAAATAACCAATAATTACATTATCACTGTTTTGTCTATGATGTATTTTTCTGAACATGAGTATTTACAATACAAATATTTTATAACAGGTTGGGCACATTAGTCAGTGATGATTACTTACACTTTCTTATATATTGCCTTTCACTTTATTAAGATCAGATTCTGCAGCTAAAATTACAACAATACGCCAAAGGTGACTTGACTTGGACTTGACTTGACCTATTACAGGACTTGACTTGACTTGACTTGACATAGCCTGTGACTTGACTTGACTTGACTTGCCCAAGAAAAAAATACTTGGGACTTACTTGGGACTTGAAGGTGAAGACTTGAGACTTACTTGAGACTTGCACATGTGTGACTTGGTCCCATGTCTGCCGGTCTCCTCCTATCGTTACTGCACAATCTAAGAATGCCAATGTGTTATCATTGGCATCTTCACAGGTGAATTTGATGTCCGGATCTACAGAATTGATATGTGCAGTAAAAGGTTCCAAATCTTGAATTTTGATTTTTGAAAAATTATCGTTAACATAATGAAACCAGTGTGTGGGTGGAGTGCCTGGATATGAAGCTAAGGCACTCTGTTCAAATTGTTCCATGTATAAATTAGCCATGATAGGGGAGACCGGTGAGCCCATCGCACAGCCATGGATCTGCCTGTAAAAGTTCCCTCTGAACTGGAAATAGGTGGTATTTAGACAAATTTCCAGCAGTTGGCAGATTTGGTCAGGAGAAAGTTTGGTTCTCTCTTCTAGCTTGGAATCCTGCAGTAAACTCCTTCTCGCTGCTTCGACCGCTACAGCTGTGGGGATACAAGTGAAAAGAGAGGTTACATCAAAGGAAACCATTGTCTCATCCTGACCAAACTGGAGAAACTTCACCTTGTTTACAAATTCGGCTGTGTTCTCAATGTGGTGCTCCGTGTTGCCCACCAATGGCGCCAAGATGGTTTTAAGGTGTTTGGCCAAATTATATGTGATAGAGTCAACACTACACACAATGGGTCTGAGTGGTACTCCTTGTTTGTGAATCTTCGGGAGGCCATAGATGCACGGGATAGCATCACCAGGGTACAATCTGTAATACAGCTGTCGATCAATGACTTCTTCTTTCCTCAACTTCTGCAAGCAATCAATGATCTTCTTTTTGTACCCATTGGTGGGGTCCCGTTTCAGTATTTCGTATGTTGTCGTGTCACTGAGTAGGCTGTTCACCTTAGCCTCATAATCAGCTGCGTCCAAGATCACCGTGCATCTCCCTTTGTCTGCAGGCAGGATGTGGATGCTCTGGTCCCTCTCTAGAGCAATGATGGCCTTCCTCTCCTCTGGTGGTACGTTTGAGGGTGGAAGTTTAGCATTGCTCAGTGCAGCTGTTAATTTCAGTCTAAGGTCTCCAGCTTCTGTCTCTGTGAGCTTGTTGTTCCTGATGGCAGTTTCCGCTGCCGTGATGTAGTCCACCGTGGGGATGTGGTTAGGAGTCACAGAGAAATTCAGTCCTTTGCACAGAACTTCTTTCTCTGTCTGAGTGAGTACCCGGTTGGAAAGATTTTTCACCCAGCGTTCTTTGTGCTTTAAATATCTTTTATATCTTTAAATAAAAATGTGTATGTGTGTTATTGTAAATAGGTTTTAAATAAATAAATAGACGCCTCCCTCGGGAGGTGTTCCGGGCATGTCCCACCGGGAGGAGGCCCCGGGGAAGACCCAGGACCCGCTGGAGGGACTATGTCTCCCGGCTGGCCTGGGAACGCCTGGAGGAAGTCTGGAGGTCCCTGCTTAGACTGTTGACCCCGCGACCCGGCCCCGGATAAGCGGAAGAAAATGGATGGATGGATGGATAAATAAATAGAATAGAATGCCTTTTATTGTCATATGTACAATTTACATCACACATACAATGAGATTGAAAGCATCTCACTTCAGTGCAGACATTTAAGTACGATATTTACAACACAGCAGCATATTTACAGCACAGTATAAGTAATAAAACACAGTAATGGTAATCAAAAATTGTGCAAAAAACAAATACTGTACTACGCATTAGTTGCCAGGTTATTGCAAGTCTTGCTCATATATAGCAGTAAGGGTGACACATTACAACCATTTATACACACACTAGAGAGTCTACATTGCAGAGGGAGATGTTTCACAGAATTCAGTTTAGCATATTGTATTACATTAAATATTATCAACAAGCTATAGCATTCTGTTCAGTATTGCACCACATGATATTACACTGTAATTAGGTATTGTACAACAACAGGTGGATCTGCTACAAAACCCAGTTCAAGATATTACACAGTAATAAATATTGCCCAGGTGGATATGCTACAAAAACTATATTATTACACTGTAATAAATATTGTCCAACAAGATATTGCACTGTGTTATGTAATTGCACAACGGGTGGATGGAGGAGAGTGGGGGACAGGAATATGGGGTAAGTCAGTCAGTGCATGTGAGTGTTCAAAGTGGTTATAAAGACTCTGTTTTGTATTACAATTCAAGATTTTTATTCAAAAATATAACTTTCTCAGCTGTGGATGGATTTAGCCTATTTCTTACTTATCACTTCTGCTTTTCACATGTGACCTACCTAAATGTGTGAGTGTGTTTTTGAATGTGTCACTACGCTTGTGCCAGTGTGTGTCTATATCCTAACTAAGCTGAACATTCTGTCGCCTGAATAACTCGTCTGTCTCAAAATACGTCAATATGTCTTAAAATCACAGTCGTCTCTCTCCTCTCACAAATCCCACGAGGGACAGAAGCACCAGCACCTCTTTTAAACTTAGAGGGAGTTCGGTTGAGAAAAGTCCACAGTTCAGTGGTTCGATAAACCTCTGTCAATCAGTCCTCTTTCAATAAAATCATCTGTCAATCAATCCTCTGTCAATCAATCCTCTGTCAATCAATTCTCTGTCAATCATTCCTCTGTCAATCAAACTCAGCTTCACGGTGCCCCCTGGTGTTGGGTTCGTGAAACACTCGTCACGTGACATAGGTTCTGAAACAGTGTTTTGATGCGCATGCGCTTTGGGGCTTGGACGCAGAGCCGAATCGCCTGGTTCAGACGGACATCCCGAGTGAAGTGTGGAGACAGGAAGCAAAAGGCCAATCTAAAAGGTTTCAGGTTTTATATGAGTGAAACTAAAGTGATTTTCACGTGTGTAAATCCTGCTTCAAGAGTTAAACCCAGGCTTTGTTTGGTCACCGTTTTCTCCTCAAGTGGCTGTGGCTCAGATCGGCGTTCGGGACAAACCTGTGAATTGGTGCATTTTTCTTGGATTTTTCGGATTCCAGACGACCTCTTCATCAGCGGTGAGTTGTTGAGCAGCAGTCGGTGGAATATTTTTGTGATTATCGGTCGTATTTGTGTTGCTAAAAGCACTTACCGTCTTGTTTGTTAGCCACACTAGCGCTCCCATTCAAAACCCCTGTGTATATTAGCGCCGTTTACTCGCGGCTTGGAGTTTTACAAACACCGATTATACTGATTAAATATTGAACACTTTGAAGTTTACGTTCAAGCCGAAGTATAGATAACAATCTAGTTTACTAGACGCATTCATTCATTCATTCATTCTTTTCCCCTTTTGAATTGATTTTATCCACTTGACACCTTTTTGAGCGAACGCTAAGTAAACTATAGGGTTCCGTTTTGGTTTTCCTCATTGAAAATGAATTAACCAGGGCTCTCAAGTTTTGAAGATTGCTAGGAGTGAGATTTCTGCGGAGCGGGGGGGGTGACTTTTTTTTCCTGAGGAGCGGGGGGCAAGCAGTTGTCGAGTTATAAAATGAAACCAGGGGGATGGTGGAAGGGCAGGGCAGAATTAGAAGGTACTTTGTTAATATGGAAATGCTTTTATAACTAAAAGTCCATATTATCATTCAATAATGCACAGGATAATATGTTATCACACACAGTCTTGGTTTAGTCTTGGTTTAGTCCTGGTTTAGTCCTGGTTTAGACCTGTTTTAGACCTGTTTTAGTCCTGGCTTAGTCTTGGTTTAGACCTGGTTTAGTTTTGGTTTAGTCCCGGTTTAGATCTGGTTTAGTCTTGGCTTAGTCCTGGTTTAGACCTGGTTTAGTCCTGGTTTAGTTCTGGTTTAGTCCTGGTTTATTCCCAGTTGAATCCTGGTTTAGACCCGGTTTAGACCTGGTTTAGTCTTGGTTTAGTCCTGGTCTAGTCCTGGTTTAGTCTTGGTTTAGTCCTGGTTTAGTCCTGGTTTAGTTCTGGTTTAGTCCTGGCTTAGTCCTGGTTTAGTCCTGGTTTAGTCCTGGTCTAGTCCTGGTCTAGTCCTGGTTTAGTTCTGGTTTAGTTCTGGTTTAGTTCTGGTTTAGTCCTGGTCTAGTCCTGGTCTAGTCCTGGTCTAGTCCTGGTCTAGTCCTGGTCTAGTCCTGGTTTAGTCTTGGTTTAGACCTGGTTTAGACCTGGTTTAGACCTGGTTTAGTTCTGGTTTAGTCTTGGTTTAGTCTTGGTTTAGTCTTGGTTTAGTCCTGGTTTAGTCCTGGTTTAGTCCTGGTTTAGTCCTGGTTTAGTTCTGGTTTAGTGCCGAAATAGATGCAGAAATAATCTGATATGACTCACCCATAAAAACGCGGTCACTCGTATCCATGTATGCACGTGTCACGGTCTTTAATAATCCGGAGCTCCGGAGAAAAGGACATATCCCGAACTTATCCCGTGTCCCGAGACGAGAGTTCCTTCTTACGTAGCATTAACGTAGCAAGTTAAGGATCCTTATTGTCTTGGAAACGCGGCGTAAATATCAGCTGATCGGCGAACATGCCGATCAGCTGTGAGCGATCGGCCTCACAGCTGATCGCTCAACTCCAGTACTGGTGTGCGAGTGACTTTTTTTCGCTGAAAACGCGCGGTGCCTGCATTAACTTACCGATTTTCTGGGCACAGAAGCGCTGTGAACAGTGGCTACAGTTTTGAATTGCTTAAAAAAATGTCAGCGTGAGAAATACCATGTGTGGCGTGTGAGCATGTGAACACGTCGAATTGCGTGTGTCACACTCTCAAAGCGTGAGACTTGAGAGCCCTGAATTAACTGATTTGTTCCGCAGCTTTATTTATTAATCTGATCATCTGCTTAGTATTTTGATCTCTACTTAAGTCAGTTGATTTATTGACTACAACTGAGTACAAAAAGTGCACTTCCCTTTTTGATGGATTAATGAATTATTGATTACTGATTAAATTGAAATAAGAACAGATAATTAGGTAGCCTCATTATCTATTGACTAATGTTTATCTGGCCCCACCACATCCACAGTTGATGGATTTTCATTCTTGTGATGCCCAGTGCCCCATGTCCTTCACCCGGGTAGTCCTCCTCTGTCTAGTGCTGTGGTGGCTCTGTCTTGCTACTGCATTGCCTTCCACCGTGACACTAAAGTACTCTGCTGCGCAGCTCCTCAAACTCAACAACAGCTCAACCCCAGCATATATCTCCATAATAACATCACTTGGACTCCTCCATAGTAATAAATACAACCATAGAAGTTCTCTCCCATCCCGTCCCTCTGGTCATCGTCAACCCATACGTCATCACAACGACCCACACGTGCCCTGTCTCCGCCCCCCTTCCCAAAGCCCTCCCGACAGTTACCAGGCCACAGCCAATCAAATTTGCTCTGCTCATCACCCGCTCTCACAACAATAAGGCTGACATTATAAAAGACTTCGTCATAGACAATAACCTGGACTTTTTCTGCTTCACTGAATCTTGGCAACAAATTCTGGACCACTTTGCACTCAATCCCACCACAGCCTCGGGACACACATATCAGACCCTCCAGGAATTCGCGATGTTGCGATTTGCAACTTCAACGCAACTTCAGCCAATCCCCGCGAATTCAGGGCGGTGTTGCAATTTTGACCAATCACCGCAACTTTCCCGCAATTTTTACTAATTTTGATCAATCATCAGCGACGTATTGAACGCCGACCAACTTCCATCTGTGTAGGAGACATAACTGAGATGAGGTGCACGGTGCGTGTGTGTGTGTGTGTGTGTGTGTGTGTATATGTGTGTGTGTGTGTGTGCGCGGCAGAGGCGGTGGGTCACGTGAGTGTGGGTGTGTGCACGTACGGAAGTGTGTGCGTGTAAAAGCGCGCGCTCACCTGTCACACAGAGGAGAGAGTCAGGGTTGGGGTGTAGCCGTATTTTTTGTTGACCGCAAACCATTCATTCATCTTTCACGTTAATCTGTTCATCCTGCTGGTTTTCATGAGTTCCATTTCATCCTGCTGCGCTGTCATAACTGTGTGCGCTTTTTTTGTAATAAATGCACAAAACGCATATCTGGATCTCAGCGTATCTGTCACCATAGCCTCCTCTTTGCGCGTCACAAATCTGCGAGCCATAGGACCCAACCTCATATTCACGGCGGCTAAAAGGTTTGAGTTTGGAAGCAGCAACATTCTGTTTTACTTCCGTGTGACAAAATGAAACTGCGGCCGTGTCCCAGTTCCCAGAGCGCACAGCTCGGAGCGCGGCCCAAAGGGGGCTCAGACTGCAGTCAAGGAGATGCACACTTGCTCAGCCCCGACTGCAGTCCGGGGACCGCTTAACGACTGCGGTCTTCGGACCGCGTGTTAACTGCGCATGGGACAAAAAAGAAGTGGGACAGCAGTCGTCGCGCCGGCGTACTGTCGAAATGTGTGACGCACATGCCCTTCGGGCCACGCTCCGAGCCGCGCGCTCTGGGAATTGGGACACGGCTTCTAATGGCAAAGAAACATGTCTGCAGTGCCATTTGCCCACAAAAATAACAGCAAAAGACCGCGCGAAACAGTTCCCCTCCTAGTAGTAATTTATTTTTGATATTGGTAAGGTTGTTTTAGGACCATATCTGTGATCTCTGTGTCTTTGTATTATTCTTTGTCAGTAATAACTTAGTATTCAAAATATTACTCAATTTTAATTACAAAAAGCGAAAATCGCAACTATTTATCGCAACTTTCACTTCCTCCCGCAACAAAATCGCAACAAAAACCTTAAAAGCACCGCAACTTTCATCGCAACTTTTTGGAAAAGCTCCCGCAAATTCAGGCATTTTAGCCCGCAACAATCACAAAAAATGCCCGTGAAATCCTGGGGGGTCTGACATATGTTACAAAACCCCGCAGTGAAGGCCGTGGTGGTGGCATAGCAATGGTGTAAACTTTACCTGGGCACCAAATCCATAACCCCGGCCACACACTCCACCCTCACAAACTGCATCTCTGAAATAAAATCCTGGCTCAAATCAAATTTCCTTCAACTTAACTGTGACAAAACAGAAATAATCATCATTGGCCCCAAAACACTCACAAAAACCCACAATAACCTCACCCTCCGTCTCCTCCTCCTCCCACTTCCGTAATCGTGGCATCACCTTCGATCAGACACTTTCCTACGAACCTCACATCAAACACATCACCAAAGCCGCCTTCTATCACCTCCACAACATCGCTCGCCTCCGCTCGTCATCCACGCCTTTGTCACCTCCCGCCTCGATGACTGCAACAGCTGCTCTACGGTTCACCCTCCAAACTCCTCCACAGACTCCAGAACATCCAGAACTCTGTGGCCCGCCTCCTCACCCGCACCTCCTCCCGTGAACACATCACCCCTGTCCTCAAAGACCTCCACTGGCTCCCCATCCCTCAGCGCATCCAATTAAAACTCCTCAACATTAAGTCCCTCCATAACCTGGGCCCCACCTACCTCTCTGAGCTCCTCCACCGCCACACCCCCGCCCGTACCCTCCGATCAGCTGACGCCAACCTCCTGTCTCCCCCCACCAGGACTAAACATAAGACCTGGGGGGACAGGGCCTTCTCCACTGCAGCCCCCACCCTCTGGAACTCCCCAAACACCTCAGAGACTCATCTACACTCCCCATCTTCAAAAAAAGCACTAAAAACTCACCTGTTCAAAAGTGCATTTAAATAACTGCATCTCCTGTTTATCTGTTTCTTTCATTTGTGTTTGTGTTTGAATCAATGTGAAGTGTCTGAGTGTCATGAAAAGCGCTATACAAGTACTATGTATTATATTATTATTATTATTATTATTATTATTATTAACAACAGTCAGTCCCGATTGGTCAGCAGAGGTGTTTGTCTGTCCTTACAGAATTAAACTGTCTGTTACACCAAAGCCCAGGCTTCTGTCTTCACGTGTGTTACAAATACCATATCGGCTCAACAGGATTAGAATTCAGAGCCACAAAGTTGTTCAATATGTCTGTATATGTTTCCTTAATTTGATCTTCTTTGCTACAAACAGAAAAAGTGCCTTTAAAATAAAATACAAACTTAGTTGATTCATTCAGCCAAATGGAACTTGCTTGTAAAACACATTGAAACATTCTTACATATGATTTACTGTGATTTTATGTGCATTTAATGAGTTACTTTATTTGAACAGTTAAAGTGATTTTACTTGACACTTCCTTTCTTTTGTTTTAATGCAGAGCACCAAGATCCACCAACAGAATGGTGTTCACGTGTGACCAGTGTGGAAAGGTGTGCTCAACATCTTCTGCACTGAAAGTACACTACAGAACTCACACAGGAGAAAGACCATACAAGTGTGACCAGTGTGGGAATAAATTTAAAGCATCTGGTGAGCTCCAACGACATATGAGAGTCCACACAGGAGAGAAGCCGTACAGATGTAATGTTTGTGAAAAGGGATTTTCACAGACAGGCTCCCTAGTATCACATATGAGAGTCCACACTGGAGAGAAGCCATACGAGTGTGACCAGTGTGGGAAGGAATTTAGAGAGTCTGGTGCCCTCCATCAACATATGAAAATCCACACAGGAGAGAAGCCATACAAGTGTGATTTTTGTGAAAGGGCATTTTCACATTCAAACTCCCTAGTATCACATATGAGAATCCACACCGGAGAGAAGCCATACAAGTGTGACCAGTGTGGGTTGGAATTTAGAACATCTGATGCCCTCAGTCAACATATGAGGGTCCACACAGGAGAGAAACCATACAAGTGTGGCCAGTGTGGGAAGGAATTTAGAATGTCTGGTGCCCTCAGTCGACATATGAGAATCCACACAGGAGAGAAGCCATACGAGTGTGATGTTTGTGAAAAGGCATTTTCACGTTCATGCCACCTAGAATCACATATGAGAGTTCACACAGGAGAGAAGCCATACAAGTGTGACCAGTGTGGGAAGGCTTTCTCTAGTTCATCCAGTCTCAATAAACACACGAGAATTCACTTGAGACTATACGAGTGACCAATCTGAAAGTAATTAGTTTTAGCTGAAGTTCATCCATTTTATTCTTCATTGTGTTGTTTTTAACTTTGAGAGACATACCTGAAATTGCATTTTATCTTTTTATTCTGTTTTTGACACTTGTTAGCAACTGATGCTTACTAAACTCATTTTTATACTCATTACATTCATTTTTGTATTCATTTTATGGTTTTAAAAAACAGATTTTAAAATGTTTAGAAAATGACCTAAGCAACAGAACAATTTGTTGTTTTTAATGGTACTTGTTCACAGTTAGCTGAGCTTAGGTGTGGGGTTCCTCAAGGGTCCATATTAGGTCCCTTGTTGTTCTTAATAAAAGGATGCAAAAGGAACAACTTTATTGTCACCTGTACTCTTCACTGACGACACAAATCTGTCATGGATAGGAATTTAGATTCAGTCATGGATAAAGCTAATCATGGGCTCACTCATCTGGCTTATTGGTTTCAGCTAAATCACTCAATGTAAATAAATCCAATTTTATTATTTTTAGGAATAAGAACAAAAATTGTAGTTTGGACAAATTCAAAGTCTACATCGATGGCAAGGAACTTTTACAAGTTTACAAGTTTTTAGGTGTCATTCTTGATGAGCTATGTTTTAAAAAGCATTGCGAATTTGTTTATAAAAAAGGATTCAAAATCTCCGGGTATTATAAAAAGGGTTAATTCCTATCTAAAAACTAGCACTCTATTAACTTTATATTATAATTTTACTTATCCTTGTATATCCTACTGTAATATAATTTGGGCCAGCACTTATCCTTATTTACAAGCCATCCATAGAATTCAGAAATCTTTTATAAGAATTGCTACTAATTCCTCTTATTCAGCCCCAAGCAAACCTTTATTTTCTCAGCTGCATCTGCTCACAATATATGAAGTGAACAAGTACTAAACTGGAGTTCTTATGTTTAAAGTCATTTGTCTTCCTTCATCTCTTCCTGTTTTATCAAAGTTATTTTCAGTATGATTCTTACTATCATACTCATTTTACATGAAGAAACCATTGTTTACGGGTTCCTTTCTGTAGAACGTCTGTTGCTATATTTTCTTTTGTTCACAAAGGTGCAGTGCTGTGGAATGACATTCAGTATTTTACTGAAACATGTTTTAGTTTAAATACTTTTAAAATCAAGTTAAATAAATGTCTTGTAGACCCATGTCCTTATGTGTGAACAGAGGCTGTTAGTTTTTTATATGTTGTTACGTTTGTGTTTGTGTTTGTGTAATTCAATTATTTTAAAGCCCCAGTGTGTAGGATTTGTGGCGCATAGGTGGATGGTGCTATTGCACTTTCTGTTTTAGCTACGGCAGACCTCGAGGATCGCGCGCCGCTACTGTATACGCGGTCCTGTTTTTTTAATTTTCTTTTCTTTTCTCATGAAAACACACATTCCCGATCATGTACCATGACACTCTACACATCAAATGAAACCTTACAGTCTCCTCTTTTTGACTATGCAATTCATTTCCCTGCAAAACAATCACTCCCCGAGCACATGGGGCTTTTATACGGAAAAGCACAAAACGAGGTTAGCTTACCTTAGAATGCTTTGCACAGGTCAAACTCTGTATTTCACCATAAACTTGCTCTCAATTTGTCCGTAAGGATCCAGCGAATAAAATCCAGTAAAACAATTTAGTCCAAAACACGTGTTAGATCCATTACGACGTGTGATCCGGCAGCATGCTTGTGTTGTTTACCCAAAACCACGAGCCTTGCCGAAGGCGGAGCCCAAATGTCCTTCTGCGGCTCTCGTATTCAAAATGGCTGCCTCTGCATGGGGAAGATCCCCCTTTTATGTGGCTAAAATGTGGCTAAGTCCAAAAGAATACTTACAGGTGTATGTACCGGTAAGCTGCAATAAAGGAACAATAAATAATAAGAGATTAGGAACAATATTCTATCTGTCGTACACAAAATGCTATGATTAACGGGTAAAAATCTTACACACTGTCCCTTTATGAGACATTACATTCCCTTATCAAGGCAGTCAACGCCTCCCTTGTTCTTGTTGTAGTCCTGGATCATCAGGGGCTTCCTGTCCTCTGTGGTGCTGACAGCGGCGTCTTTGTGTACTGTGCTCATCAGGATGACATTTCTGTTCTTCTTGGGAACGTATGACACAAGAGTGTGAGTGTGAGAGTGCCTGTTTTCCTCTGGTCGATACCAGCGCAGGGGGAAGTTCGGGCTTGTTCTTCCTCACTGTCCCTACCATGGTGAGCTTTCTTTTCAGTAGCTCCTGATCAAAAAGCATGTGATGTGAAGAAGTTGTCACATGTGATATTGTGCCCTTGGAGACCGGTTGTCATGTCCAGCACAACACGCATACCCTGGTTTGTATGTGTGTGTGTGTGTGTGTGTGTGTATGTGTGTGTATGTGTGTGTGTATGTGTGTGTGTGAGAGAGAGTGACTGAGTGTGTGTGTGAGTGTGTGTGTGAGAGAGAGTGGGTGAGCTGGGGCAGTGTGTATGGGGATGTTTTCTGTATGTTGAATGAATTTACTCTGGATACCCATTCATTTCCTATGGCGGTCACTTTTGACCGGGAACACCACAGGTGTAACAAGGTTGATTAAAACACTCAAAATTTAACGAAATAGGTGATCATCACTTTTATATGTTCAAGTCCACAGTGTGGAGGATATCATAAGGTCTTGAGGTAATCAGATGAAAAACATAATATTTATGAATATTATAAGTTGTAAAACGGTCAGATTTGACCCGAACACGACAGGAGGGTTAAACGTGTAAAGTTTTAAAATTGTCTCAGTTTTTTTCAGAATTATATAAGACCATGGGGAATGTTAAAGGTGGGGCACTCTGTAACTTTCCTGGTGAGGATCATGTCTCTACCTGTTCCACAAGCCAAGTTACATGTCAGATCTGTGGAGAGGCAACCCCACTCACTCTAAGTACATGTATGTTTGTTTTTTTAATCAGTAAAATCACTTGACTTAAAGGGATAGTGCGGGTTTTTTTAAAATGTTAATCTGTATGGGTTTCCTTCTAAAAGTTACGTGTGTTGACACCGGCTTACCTCTGACAGTCTCAGCTGATCCCGGTTCGGCTCGCTTTCTGGAGCTCAGGTAATTAGGTCCGGTAACTTCTCTAGAACATGAGATAAAGCTTGTTTTTCTTCTCAAAACAAAACATTTGTCCGAAAGGTGATATATTTGCGTCCCAAACAGTTGTCAACGAAACATCCAGCAGCGAACTAGGCGATCGCATATTGTGTCTGCCGACTCGTATCACTGCTCGCATATCAGCTCTATCAGCCTGTTCACTTGTAAACTTCCCCTTGCGGCGGACCGCATCTGCCGTACACTTCCGCTAAAGGTGAACAGGCTGATGATCCGCACAGCCCTTTTTTGCAGAAGAAATAGTGGATTAATTGAACATTGGTAATTATTACCCCAGGAAGGGCCAGAGCAGGCTCTATCTCCTGAGGAGACTCAGGTCTTCTGGAGTGAGAGGGCCACTCCTGAAGACCTTATATGACTCTGTGGTGGCATCAGCCATCCTGTACGGTGTGGTCTGCTGGAGCAGCAGCATCACAGAGAGGGAGAGGAAGAAGCTGGACAAGGTCATCTTTTGTCCAGTTGTCAAATTGAATTTCTCCTTTTGCCGTGGATGTGACCTCAGGGAAAGAAGGCATCTGATCTGTTATTTTCATATGTTGATTTGGGGATAAAATAAACATTTTAAGACCAAAATGATTAGTGTGACGATACATGCTCACGTCCTCGTTGGAATGTGGCGCTAGAAGGTTAGCCATTTCCATTTATACAGCTCTATGGCAGGGGTGTCAAACATGCGGGCTGGGGGCAGGATCCGGCCCTTCAAGACCTTTAATCTGGCCCTCGGCTGATTTTCTATTAAAATATTTTGATTATATTTAAATTTTCTATTAAAATATTGGTAATTTCCTGCCTCTTTTCTGTGCAGTTTAGCATAGCAGCGTCTCCAGCGCCTCTGTACGTGGCCCCTCCCACCAGAGCAGCACAAACGAAGACTCGCCTCTTTCCAGATGCTCTTAAAGGACCATCGTTTTGACTGTTGACCGCGACACCCTCATCAGCAAAATGTCAAAAATGAGAAAAGTGGACACCGAGTGCAGGATTTTCCAAGAAAAATGGACTAATTCCTCTTTGACGGAGATGAATGGGAAACCTGTACGCTCGGTGTGTTTGCAACAAGTGGCATGATCAAGAATTATAATCTTAAATGCCACTACGAGACACTGCATTTCCAACAATACAATAAGTTGAACAGAGAATTGAGAAGACAGAAGATAAACAAATTATTGCTGCGACTGAAGAAACGGCAGTCTACGAATGGGAATCGAGAACTGGTTCCTGTTGAGAACCGGTTCCGTGTGTATCAACTCCACGGAATCGATTAACAGTTTATCTAACGATTCTCTTATCGATTCCAGCCAGCACGAATTATGCACAAGACTGGTGGGATTGCTACGTGCTTTGCCGCTTCACTGATACGGAGTTTATATACTATTTTCACATGAAAAGAAGAACGTTTGTGAAAATGGACTTTTAACTTCCACTTGGACACATGAGACGTTCGGGAGACGTTCGGGACAGGTCTGTTTATCCAGAGCTCCTGTACAAAGTGCGGTCGGATACGGTCGGCAGCAGAAAGTCTGGGATATAAGCGCATACGTGAATACACGTGGAGACACGCGAATTATCCGACAACACAGTGACACGGGGTGAGTCATATTATTATCATATCATTTCTGCATCAAATGGAGATATTAGGTGAAAGCAGCGGCTTGTGTCAACATTAGACTGTGCACTAAACCAGGACTAGACCAGGACTAGACCAGGACTAAACCAGGACTAGACCAGGACTAGACCAGGACTAAACCTGGACTAGACCAGGACTAGACCAGGACTAAACCAAGACTAAACCGGGACTAAACCAGGACTAAACCAGGACTAAACCAGGACTAAACCGGGACTAAACCGGGACTAAAACAGAACTAAAGCAGGACTAGACCAGGACTAAACCTGGACTAAACCTGGACTAGACCAGGACTAAACCAGGACTAGAACAGGACTAAACCAGGACTAGAACAGGACTAAACCAGGACTAAACCTGGACTAGACCAGGACTAGAACAGGACTAGACCAGGACTAAACCTGGACTAGACCAGGACTAAACCTGGACTAAACCTGGACTAGACCAGGACTAAACCTGGACTAGAACAGGACTAAACCAGGACTAGACCAGGACTAGACCAGGACTAAACCAGGACTAGACCAGGACTAAACCAGGACTAGACCAGGACTAAACCAGGTCTAAACCAGGACTAGACCAGGACTAGTGCTAATCTTGGTGCTAATCAAACAGTTTGTTCTCCTTTTTTCCCCAAATTAGAATCAATAAGAGAATCGATAAAGAATCAAATCGTTAAGCAGTATTGATAATGGAATCGGAATCGTAAAAATCTTATAAATTCCCATCCCCACAGCAGTCTGTAATAGATGTGTTTGTCTGGACAAATATTTGGACTTATTGCTATTTTTGGGGTATATTTGCCATGAATTTTCTGATCCGGCCCCTTTGGGATCAAAGTCGGACCAAAATGAGTTTGACTTCCCTGGTCTATGGTGAGACCAGAGGAATCTGAATGCTCAGAGGTGACTTTGAGGCGTTCATCACTGGACGACTGCTGCTCATCCTCCTTCTCCCTGAAGTCCTCCTCCACACACTGCTCCTCAAACTCGTTTTTCAGCTCCTCTGGATTCAGCCGCAGCTCTGCGAAGAGAAACAAAACAGATTTTCCTCTAATCATCCCCATCCAAAAGCTTCTTGGGTTGAACGCCGTGCCCTTTTGACAAACAGTTTATCATCTGTGAGATTTGAGACCATACTGAACATTAGAGTGACGGTAGCTGATTGTAAAAGTGTCATTTAGAGAACGTACACACTGAGGCCATGGTCCTGCTTGGCTAGCGCCCCCTCCTGTCTCTTCTTGGCACAGCGCTTGAACGGTCGGCTCTGGAGGATGTACAGGGGACTGAGGAGGAAGAATGGGGCGGTCGTGGAGCGTCATGATGAGCTGGTATCTCTGGAACTTCCACACCTTCGCCTCAAGGAATGTGTTGCTGTGAGGAAAACGGTTCACAATTGGCAAAAGAGAACTTTAAACAGCAACTTTATTGTAAATATCCCATGTTTCTAGAGTCATCAAAAGTTTGAAGGTTTAAAGTGCATTACATTAATAAAGATTTTGCACACAAAAAAATGGCTAAGAGGGTTGCAAATGTATCGTACAATTACAAGATGCAATCAGATCTTTGCTTAAAAAAAACAAAACAAAAACAAAACTGTACTATAATTGCTGAAATCCAAACTTAAATATGTGTGTGTGTGTCTGTGTGGCTTTGGGCAGCCACAGCTACTTACTGTACCAAGGGACATCCAGGTTTACCAACTGTAGCATCCAGTCGAATTTAGAAGGCCAGAACTGATGGTTAAATGACTTTTAATTTCCCATGCCTTGTCATAGAACCAACGTAAGAGCTAGAAAAGAACAAAATAACAGAAATTACCAAATGATCACCGTATTACTCACTCATTACATTCAGACCCCCAAGGATTTCGCGGGCATTTTTTGTGAATGTTGCGGGCTAAAATGCCTGAATTTGCGGGAGCTTTTCCAAAAAGTTGCGATGAAAGTTGCGGTGCTTTTAAGGTTTTTGTTGCGATTTTGTTGCGGGAAAAAGTGAAAGTTGCGATAAATAGTTGCGATTTTCCCTTTTTGTAATTAAAATTGAGTAATATTTTGAATACTGAGTTATTACTGACAAAGAATAATACAAGGACACAGAGATCACAGATATGGTCCTAAAACAATTATTATTTATTAATTATTTTTGTGGGCAAATGGGGCCGCAGACATGTTTCTTTGCCATTAGAAGCCGTGTCCCAGTTCCCAGAGCGCGCGGCTCGGAGCGTGGCCCGAAGGGCATGTGCGTCACACATTTCGACAGAACACCGGCGCGACGACTGCTGTCCCACTTCTTTTTTGTCCCATGCGCAGTTAACACGCGGTCTGAAGACCGCAGTCATTAAGCGGTCCGCGGACTGCAGTCGGGGCTGAGCAAGTGTGCACCGCCTTGACTGCAGTCTGAGCCCCCTTCGGGCCGCGCTCCGAGCTGTGCACTCTGGGAACTGTGGACACGGCCGCAGTTTCGTTTTGTCACACGGAAGTAAGGCAGAAGGAAGTTGGTCGGCGTTCAATACGTTGCCGATGATTGGTCAAAATTAGTAAAAATTGCGGGAAAGTTGCGGTGATTGGTCAAAATTGCAACACCGCCCTGAATTCGCGGGGATTGGCTGAAGTTGCGTTGAAGTTGCAAATCGCAACATCGCAAATTCCTGGAGGGTCTGTACATTGTTTAACTGTGAGGCTGTCTTACAAAAAATGTCATAAAAAAAAAAACACCTCTAAAATAAAAGCACTGCAGCTTTGGGGTGGGTGCTCCACAGTGAGTGTCTGTGGCCGGGCCTTCCCCCACGGAGAAGTCACTGAGGTGGTGGATGAGGTCCGTCCTGAGTGTCTTAAGTCTCTGGATCTCTCCTTTCTCACCAGCCAAAAGAACTACTGAAAAAATAAATAAAAAAGTGTCGAGTGGAGGCTGTTAAAATAATTATTATTATTAATAATTATTTTTCCCCAGGGGCCAAATGAGAAGCAGAAAATATTGTGGAGGGCCAAAAGTTTGAAGTCTACTCTGGTTATTAATTTTATTTCTACGTTGAAATCAGTAAATGTCATTGTTTACAGAAGCTGGTAAGTTCTGTGTTATTATTAAGTAATGAGAGAGTGAGGGTTTACAAAAACTGAATTTATTTAGTAAAATAATTCAAAATAATGGTAAACGAGAAACATTTTTTAACTCTTTTTCAGTCACATTAACCCCACAATGTTTTCTGAGTTTAACTTTCTTAACTTTGTATTAAGACACCACAATGTCACACCACAATATAATACAAGAAATGTCACAACATTTTTGTCCAACTGCCAAACTGTGTAGAAAAAGTCAAAGTTAGCATGTTTTATTTTTTTTTTTCTTGATCAGTGAGAGAAATCCAACCGGCCCGATTGCCTTCACCCTTCGTGGTGTAGTGAATCTTTTTAGCCCTTTCTTTGTATGTGTGAAGTGATTTTTTAACTATTTGACTCAAATCTGAATTGAATTAGATGCATATTTGAGTGATATGAACACAGGGAAAATATTATCAGCAATTTATTTTTAATAGAAAATAACAAAATGAACAGAATAAAAGATATATCTGTCCTGCTTAACTTAAAACTGTATAAATTAATATAAACAGGGATGAAAGTGACCAGTGATGGAAAAAGCTGAAAGTCACTGAAAAGCTAGGGGGGTCCGGGGGCATTGAACTGTAGATGCTCTGAGATGCAATCTGGGGTCATTTCAGCCACTTTGCACTCACTTCTCACAGAATGTGACTTGCACTGGATGGAATCAGCTCCGGATGCATAGTCTGGACAGTAGCTGCTGACAGCCAGACTCAAGCACATTTCTAAATGATCATCAGTCATGGTGCAACAGTAGCCTACTTAATGATCTTCATGTGGGAAAAGGCTGACTCACATTAATAAGTTTTCATAAATCTATCTCCATTTTATCTAATAAATGTTAATTATGATTAATCTTAAAATAAGCTAAGCAAACTGTGCTGCACTTAAACACTTAAACACCCGTTTTTGGACCCTCACCCACAGTTTGAGAACCCCCCCCTCGCCCCTTTTTTTTTAACCTGTTTTTTCAACTTCCTACCTGGAGTCACATTCTCTTACTGGTTTTGCAGTGGTATTTACCTCTGCACATTTACCAAATGCACTGTCACTCTTCTGTTCGCTCTGCTGTAGCGAACACGCTGTAGCGAACACGCTGAACACGCTGTAGCGAACACGCTGTAGCGAACACGCTGAACACGCTGTAGCGAACACGCTGTAGCGAACTCACTGAACACGCTGTAGCGAACATGCTGTAGCGAACACGCTGTAGCGAACTCGCTGAACACGCTGTAGCGAACACGCTGTAGCGAACTCGCTGAACACACTGTAGCGAACACGCTGAAGCGAACTCGCTGTAGCGAACACGCTGTAGCGAACTCGCTGAACACGCTGTAGCGAACTCGCTGAACACGCTGTAGCGAACACGCTGTAGCGAACAAGCTGAAGCGAACTCGCTGAACACGCTGTAGCGAACACGCTGAACACGCTATAGCGAACTCGCTGTAGCGAACACGCTGTAGCGAACACGCTGTAGCGAACACGCTGTAGCGAACACACTGTAGCGAACACACTGTAGCGAACTCGCTGAACACGCTGTAGTGAACACGCTGAACGCGCTGTAGCGAACAAGCTGTAGCGAACACGCTGTAGCGAACACGCTGAAGCGAACACGCTGTAGCGAACATGCTGCGCGCGCGCCTCCAGACGAGCACGCACGCTGCAGTGTGAAGTCCCGCACACTGGTAAAAGTTTATTGCTAACGGCAGCGGCTGTAAACAAAATTCTGGGGTTGGTCCCCGGGTTAAATATAGAACAACTTCTCCTGTGCGAGATCAATAAAGGTCAATCTTCTAATCCTTGACCACTGTAAGGCGCTTTGTGCTACAATTTTGTATGAAAAGCGCTTTATAAATATTGTTTGATTTGATTTTGATTTTATTAATGAAATATGATTGCACTCATCTCGAGACCAAGACCGGTGTCGTAGTATTTGACACCAGTCGACTGGTAGATCAACGTATTGGGCCCCTGTTTTACACACTATTTTTGATTCACACGGTAATACGGAACAAAGTGCGTCCCTTTTCAGCTCAATGCGGGACGCGGAATTTTGTTTCTGAATACGGGACAATTCCGTTTTCCAAGGTTGCTTGGAATTAAGAAAATAAAATCTACTTTCAAAATTCAATCAATCAAACAATATTTACATTCAACAAAAATATAAACGCAACACTTGTTTTTGCTCCCATTTTTCCTGAGATGGACCCAAAGATCCAAAATTCACTCCAGATACACAACACTACCATTTCTCTCAAACATTGTTCACAAATCTGTCCAAATGTGTGACAGCGAGCACCTCTGCCCCGCCGAGACAATCCACCCCACCTCACAGGTGCGCCACATCAAGATGCCGATCCGACATCATGACCAGTGCACAGGTGCGCCCCAGACTGCCCACAATAAAAGGCCACCCCGAAATGTGCATTTTTTTTGCTTTATTGGGGGTCTGGGGACTCAGAACCAGTCAGTATCTGGTGTGACCACCATTTGCCTCATGCAGTGCAACACATCTTCTTCGCATAGAGTTTATCAGATTGTCAGTTGTGGCCTGTGGAATGTTGGTCCACTCCTCTTCAAAGGCTGTTATGGACGAAGAACACAGGTGCATTTTATTGATGGCATTTTTAATGCACAGAGATACCGTGATGAGATCCTGAGGCCCATTGTTGTGCCATACATCCATGAACATCACCTCATGTTTCAGCAAGATAATGCACGGCCCCATGTTGCAAGGATCTGTACACAATTCTTGGAAGCTGAAAATGTCCCAGTTCTTGCATGGCCAGCATACTCACCGGACATGTCACCCATTGAGCATGTTTGGGATGTGCTTGACCGGCGTATACGACAGCGTGTACCAGCTCCCACTAATATCCAGCAACTTCGCACAGCCATCGAAGAGGAGTGGACCAACATTCCACAGGCCACAATTGACAATCTGATAAACTCTATGCGAAGAAGATGTGTTGCACTGCATGAGGCAAATGGTGGTCACACCAGATACTGACTGGTTCTGAGTCCCCAGACCCGGACAATAGCAGGAAAATGCTTTCCACCACTTATTTTGTCTCTGGACTGTGGGAGATGTTTCCACATTTGACCCGGGGGTGGCATCCCCATTTGTACTGATGATCATCTGTCCTTTCTACACAGTTTGGCAGTTGGACAAAAATGTAATGCAAAGTTAAGAAAGTTAAACTCAGAAAACATTGTGGGGTTAATGTGACTGCAAAAGAGTTACAAATGTTTCACATTTACCATTTTGAATTATTTTACTGAATAAATTCAAACCTCACTCTCTCATTACTTAATAACACAGAACTTACAGCTTCTGTAAACAATGACATTTACTGATTTCAACATAGAAATAAAATTAATAACCAGAATGGACTTCAAACTTTTGGCCTTCCACAATATTTTCTGCTTCTCATTTGGCCCCTGGGGAAAAATAATTGCCCCCCCCCCAATATATAGGGACAGAGGAGCTCATTCTCCAACAGGCTCCTACAGCTCCGCTCAAACCGTGAGATACAGGACGACATTCATACTATAATACTCCATACAACTGTACAACAACTCACCTTATGTAAGAGATAATACTCCCTACAACTGTATATAGCTGTGATTGGATATCTTATTTGATATTGTATTACTTATTTTGTACATATATACATTTGTTATTTTTATAATTGTCTCTTGCTCTTTTTGTTGCTATTCCATCTATTTTGTGTTCCCCTGTTATTATATTTGATGAGTGAGCGACTGTACCCAAATAATTTCCCTTGTGGATCAATAAAGTTTGTCTTAGGCAGAGCAATGACGTATCCATGCAAACAACCAGGTGGCGCAACCAGAAAGTTACACAACGCACCTTTATAAAGCAGTATAAGACGCAATTTTGAGTAATATAGGACTTTTAAGTGTTAAAAATTACACATTTTGAATAATAAATTGAAAAAAAAACAAAAATAGAACAAAAAATAAAAATGCTATAATTTTAAATGTTTCTCTTCCACTTTATTGCCATAACAGTTCAAAACATTTATTTATACAATTTGGACAATACTTTAATTCTGCTTATTTCAGAGTGAAATGCCAAGAAAACTCTGAACGTCGTATGAAATTTTACATTGATGATTGACCCTACTTTTGTTGATTTACCCCATATTTAAAACATTACTTTAACATTACATAACATTAGACTTTTTAACACACAAAACCTCAAATTGTATCTCAAAAATCAGGTAAATTTCTGCTGTCATTTTAAAGTGCTGTGCCTAGTGCCTGGGCGATGGGCGTCCCGAAGACGGCTGGGGCAGTCGGTACTTCGCCATCTCCAGGTCGAAATCGACGAAAGTGTACGGCGTGTAGCTGTGGTGCTGGTAGTTCCTGTACTTGGTGTTATCGAAGGGTTCCTCTGGCTCCACCGGTGGAGCTGCAGCTTCTGGGCGAAAAAGGACAAAAACGTAGATTAAAAACACAATACAGAAACGGTGCAGGGCGTTCGGGCAAATATGGTGAAATGAAGGTGTCAAATGTCAAAAAGACACGAGAATGAGCCAAGGAGCAGGTCTGAGTCGGTGGAGGAATTTTAAGGAGAGCCCGTCTTGGATTTAAGGGCCGATATTACACAAAATTGACTCTTGTGAGCTTTAAAGGGATTGTTTGGGTTTTTTGATGTGAATCTGTACGGCGTCCCCTTCAGCAGTGTCATGCATTAACACTGACTTACCCCTGACAGTGTCCTCTGAGCCGAGTTCTGCCCCAGTTCTGCCCCTGACAGTGTCCTCTGAGCCGAGTTCTGCCCCAGTTCTGCCCCTGACAGTGTCCTCTGAGCCGAGTTCTGCCCCGGTTCTGCCCCTGACCAAAGTAGGTCCGGTAAGTTAGTGGGGACAGTTAATAAAACTTGTTTTTCTTCTCAAAACAATATTTGTCCAAAAAGTGATATATTTGCATCACAAAACAGTTGTCCACGAAAAAGTCGGAAGTCGTAATCGCTTGGTGCTGTTTTCTCTCAAGTCGTATCACTGCGCGCCTGTTATTATTATTATTAGCCTGTTCACTTGTAAACATCACCACTACTACTATAATACTACTACTGTACTACTACTATAATACTACTCTACTACCACTACTATAATACTACTACTGTACTTCTACTATAATACTACTACTTCTACTATAATACTACTACTTCTACTATAATACTACTACTGTACTACTACTGCTACTATAATACTACAACTGTACTACTACTATTCTAGTACTACTACTACTATAATAGTACTACTATAATAATACTACTATACTACTACTACTACTACTACTATAATAGTACTACTATAATAATAATACTATACTACTACTACTACTATAATACTACTAATACTACTAAAATACTAGTAGTATTGTTGTAGTAGTAGTAGTAGTATTACAGTACAGGTACAACTTCATTCACAAATTTCCTTTACGCAGTTTGAGTTTCACACAAACTTGTAAACATCGCCACCAGCTCAAGAACCGGGGCAGAACTCGGCTCAGAGGACACTGTCAGGGGCAGAACCGGGGCAGAACTCGGCTCAGAGGACACTGTCAGGGGTAAGTCAGTGTTAATGCACGACACTGCTGAAGGGGGCGCCATACAGATTCACATCAAAAAACCCAAAATATCCCTTTAAATTATTTTAGAATGTCGTTTCCTCGTCACAAACACCTGGAGTTGTGTTTTGTTTCATTCGCATGTTTTATCCTGCAGATTTAGGCCGAGTTCTTCTCTCAGACTGAAAACACTCTGCTCCACCTTGTGATGTCATCAGGTGGTGATACAGGAAGTGCTCCACTGTGTTTTTAAACTCCACACACCTTCACTAGAATCATTTCAGCCCTGGAACTGCCGATCTCGACTGAACTAAAGGTAAAAGGAGCTGTCCTTCATGACATCACAAGGTGGAACAGAGCGTTTGGAGCTTCGGAGACGTAGACGGATGAATAATAAAGGACAAATGAAACAAACACAACTCTAGCTCTGTTTTTCAGGAAGTAACATTAAAACATGGATTAAAGCTCACAAGAGTCAGTTTTGAGTAATATAGAACTTTAAAGCTGCATCGTGGAACTTTTCTGGTGGAGGGTCCATCAGACACTTTTCTCCATGGAGATGCGTGAAATTCTTGTGTTGGTGATGGAGATGTTTTTGCTTTGTCTGGAATATTCCACAGTATGGCATTAAACCTTTCCATCTTCATGGAGACCAAACGAGACCAAGTTCCAGGTCAGATCTGTGGAGAGGCGACCCCACTCACAGTCAGAATGTCTGTTTTTAAATGTATTTTTGAGCTCTAAAAAACCCCCACATTTTTTGTTTTTATTGCACTGGAAACTTAAGAAAGCGGGCTTGCATCGCCACAAACTTGACTCTTACTTCCTCTTGCTTGTTTCTATGGAGATCCTCTTGCTTGTTTCCGCCCGTATTTCACAGGGCGGCATAAAACATATCCAGAGTTTTAAATTTCTACTGTGTTTCCATGAATCGTACAGATCACATGCCACGTCCTGAAAGTTACACGGTGTTGCTTTAAATCGCAAACACCTGCCCAGTTAACGACTTCTACCGGCGCCTTTTATGCACGGGTTTCAGGGCAGTTGCCGTGGCGATTAACAATCAAAAACAAATGTCTTTTGAAAACGTTGCGTACGCACAGTCAGAATGTCTGTTTTTCTAGGGGTTTTTGAGCTCTAAAACCACATTTTTTTTATGTTTTTATTGCACTGAAAACATAGGAAAGTGCACTTGCATCTCCACAAACCTGACTCTTACTTCCTCTTGCTTGCTTACATATATTGGCTATAATATTTCTCAGGGTGGCATGAAACGTATCTGTGGAGAATGTTCTTTACTCAAAGTCAGAATGTTTGTTTTTCTAGGTATTTCTGAGCTCTAAAACCACCTGTGATTGAATAAATGGAAAGTAGAGCTGTCACATAGTGGAACATTCCAAGCAGAGCATAGAAACAAGAAGGTGATGGACCCCCAACCATAAAAAGCTACACAGTACAGCTTTAAATAATTGTTCCAGCCCTGCTCACACCGGTGTCAGAGCCTCTCGTGGCTGCACTTCCAGAGTGGACGCTAAAAGTGAAAAGGTGGCGGCACATTTCCATAAATTCACACATGAACAAAGGCCGGTCGTCAGGGAAGCGCTTCCTTAACGACGGCAGGCGCTTGACCTCCGAGCCAGAGACGAGGTGGTGTGAACGGGCCGGGACAGGGGAATCGCACAGTCTCCAAACACACACTGGGACTCCGTGTGCTCAGGGTTCACCGTCACATTTGGGTTTGGGAGGTTCTGGGAAGTGAAGGGAATCGTTTTCATTTGGACCTGACAGGAACAAAGGACTTCTAGGGCACCGTAAACCAATTTGTTAATTAGTTAAATAACAAATATGAGGATAAAAATAGGAGAATAGAGGTATTTTTAGAACTATTAAAGCATAACATATAGTGACTTTGATCAAGAATTTAGTTTATTTTAAGTGATTTCATTTTTCTAGCTGTTTGTGTGTTTGGTTTGCACAAAGTTGGGACAGAAACTCAAATTAAATGCGTTAAAAATAAGTCTTAGCCATTTCAGCAGATCTCTACAGAAGCCGGCAGAGGCCATGTTCGTAATGATTATTTTCCACCTTAACGAGAAAATTAAATCCAGATCTCGAGAAAACGACAATTTATTCGTGATCTCGAGAAAACAAAACTGTTATTTCGAGATCTCGAGAAAGCAAAAAATGATTCCGAAAACATGAAACATTCTGGATGTTGTAGTTCTAACATATCGCCACTAGATGTCACTGTGGAGAGAGTTTCAAACTGTGTTTCAGCTCCGGCACAATCGCTTCAGCTGCTTCGGTGTTTCACGAAGCCTCACTTTGCCCATCCCTCGTATCTCCGTCGGTAAAGACGAAGCCGGGCCAGTCTTCTGCGGAGGTGCCACGGACTAATCTTGAAATTATCCCGAATTAAAAGACGTAATGCAATCTCCCCCTGTGTCAACCCCTGATCAATATATTGCCTTATCAGCTGATCGATTATTATTACAGACATTCTAATGACCAAAAACGCGTCTATTCAGAATGAGAAATAGTCAGCCTGTCACAACGTGGCATCACGGAATAACTGTTTTGTTTTCTCGAGGTCACAAATTAAAGGAGAATTCACGTTTTTTACAATCTGATTCTTTTTTCGGTAATAAAACAAGTTGTTTTACTCACCCATAGCACTTTGGTGTCATTTGGAGCACTTCCAGAGATGTTATAGTTTAGCGATATCCGTAATGTGAGTTCTCGGGGCACATGTTTGCGGTCTCCAAATAACAAACTTTAGCACTTTTCAAATCATAGAAGCTCAATGTCTTAGTCTACACTTTTGTTTGAGTTAAAAGTGCCTCTAATCCGAGATTTATCCATAGTTTGGAGTAGATGAGGAGGCCAGTGCGCATGTGCGGAGTCACAGCTGATTTGCAGATAAGAAGACGCAACTTTTCTGTTGTGAGTGACACATGGCAGAAGATTGGGACTTTGAGGCTGAAGAGGACTTATGGAGGACTGAGGACTGAAGAGGAGTATACGGATGAGGAGACAGAATGGATACGGAAAGAATGAAGCGGAGACAGTTTTAGGAGCAGCAGAGAACAGCCATCGGTTTCACATTACTTCTCAGAATCGTGCGCTGAATCCTCTGGCCTTCTTTCTTTTCCTTTGCTGGTAAAAAATTGTCCTGACTGAAGTGGGTACTGCAAACACGATGGTCCAAACGTCTTACAGCTTTGCCTTTCATGTTTGGGTCCCGAGAGCTGAGAGCGAAATCAGCTGTGACTGAGCACATGCGCACTGTCCTCCTCATCTACTCCAAACTATGGATAAATCTCGGGTTAGAGGCACTTTTGACTCAAACGAAAGTGTAGACTAAGATATTGAGCTTCTGTGATTTAAAAAATGCTAAAGTTTGTGTTATTTGGAGACCGCAAACATGTGCCCCAAGAACTCACGTTATGGATATCGCAAATCTAAAACATCTCCGGAAATTCTCCAAATGACACCAAAGTGCTATGGGTGAGTAAATCAACTTGTTTTATTACCGAAATAAATTGTAAAAAACGTTAATTCTCCTTTATTAATTATCTCATTGTCTCGGGATAACAAGGAAGAAAAAATATTGCTTATGAATATGGCCTCTGTTGACTTCCGCAGATCTCAAACCATGAGGAAAAGTACTTTTTACTTTTCAGTCCATTTCTAAAATGTAGTGGAGTATAAAGTTCAGATACACGTTCTCAAACGTAGTGAAGTTAAAGTAAAAAATATCCACTGTCAAATGTACTTCGGTAAAGTACAGATACGTAAACATTTAAGTATTGTTCTTTTGTTAGCTTACACCGTCAGACTGTGTAAAGACGTGGACAAAGGGAGTGTGACGTCACCCAGAGTGTGCAGTTCCAGTCAAATGAAGCTCACTGAGGTTTGGTTCGTTTTTATGTTTTCTGTCCATTTTCATTATTTGTACTTCTACCAGCGAACTTATTAAAAAATATACATAGTAATAGTTTAAAATAGTAAATTAAGTTTTGGAATTAATCATTTTTAGTAGTAAGAGAATTAAGTGTTTACGTGGTCTTTTTAAAGCCAAATTTAGTAGGCACACAGGTTTTTCCAATACAAAAACCACTGCTCAGTTCCAGTGCGGTTCTGGAGACGGTGTGTTCCTCGCCCAGAACAAATGAACCACAGAAACATCCGATTGTTCCACCTTCAACCTGAGGACACCCCTTTAGCTCCAATCACAACGTGAGCATCACCAGGACCCTGACGGACAACTCCAAATGACAAACTCGGGTTATTTCTACACAACAGAGGGAGGGGAGCTCGGAGTTTTCGAAGCAGGATTCACCAGTTGGTCGGTGAAGTGTGGAGACAGGAAGCAAAAGGCCAATCTAAAAGGTTTCTGGTTTTATACGAGTTAAACAAAAGTGATTTTCACGTGTGTAAATCCTGCTTCAAGAGTTAAACCCAGGCTTTGTTTGGTCACCGTCTGGTCCGGACGCGGCTTCACTGTAACGTGTGCACTTTTAACATTAGCCTTAACGTTAGCGTTACGTGGCACAGAGGTCGATAAAACGTACAAATCCTGGAATTCAAAGCAAGAGTCAAATGTTACATATAAAACAGGTTATAAAAGCAATGAAGCCAATAGGGAAATTACTTTAAATAAAAATACTGTTGATGTGGGTCGAATTGTATGGAGACTTGGGCTTACATTTATTCAAATTCAGGTTTTTGCTGAAATTGGAGATTTATAATTTACTTTTTTCTTGAAATTTTGAAAATCTTAATCATAATTACTGTACTTTTTGTACTATAGAGCGCACCTGACTATAAGCCGCACCAACCAAATTTTAAAAAAAAATTAAGATTTGTACATGTATAAGCCGCAGGTGTCCACATTGTAACTTGAGATATTTCCACAGAAAGATGGTACACAAAAGGATTTTTTAAAATTTATTTTATTTAACGTAAATACCGGTACGTGCTTTTTTCGAACAGCACCTACGGCAGTAACATGGCAGTAAAACAACGGTAAAATGGCCAGCCTGTGGCCTCTGGAAGCCTTAAAATAAAGTTTAAAGTTTAACTTTAAGGGTAAACCCCCTGAACTCAATGTCACGGAACTGTTAATACCTGTAGGAGATTTTAAGTGGCTAAAACAAGGCTTTATTAATTCATGAACTCTCCTCACTTATTTTGATAAAGAATTAATCCATACATAAGCCACACCTGACTAAAAAGCCACAGGGTCCGAAGTGTGAGAAAAAAGTAGCATCTTATAGTCTGAAAAGTACGGTAAAGCTCCTATAATACACAAAAATTGATTCTTGGACGCTTTAAGTCATGTTATAATGTTCCCTCATCAAAAACAGACCTTAACTCTGTCAAATGTCTGTCAAAATGCTCTGTTCCACCTTGTGATGTCATGTAGTGATAGTTTTAAAGTAGGGATGCACGATATAGTGGCATTAACATCGGTATCAGCCGATATTAACACAATTTTAACATATCGGTATCGGCCCAATGTGTAAAACTGGGCCGATATTAACGACCGATATTTGTCAGTACTATAAATACTTTGCTTTGAAAAACAAATAAAAGTTGTATCACACTTCAGGCAGAGCACTGGGAGCTCTCCTTAATAAGGTCGAGCTGTACCTTATTGGTTATAAAACGTTGTGTTTATCTTGTCTCTGTCCATGTTTAAGTTTATTGTAATTTGACAAAATGTGTTGCAGTTCCTTTTCTTGGCAATACACAAAATGGCCCCCAAACCTGAAGTATATGTGGTGATATGGGAGCCATGTGAAATGCAGATTAAGAGTGACATGGTGATTTATCATCCTTGTGGGTTTGTGGCCTCGCTGGATGCTGTTGCATCCTGATTGGCTAAGGAACTGTAGACCTTTGCCGATTTGTACGTCATTCTCCTCCGTGTCTCCTGTACAGAACGCGTTCAGTTTGCCAGATTTATATAAATGATCGCAGTGTGACTCTGAAGTGCTGTTTGTTTGCAAGTTTTCTCCCCGACAAAACCCGCCACAGCAAAGCGGTGCCAGGACGAAGAGGCTCGGTCATAAGAACCAGGGGCGTTCTTTGACGGGGGCCACCTGGGCAATTGCCCCTAGCGGCATCGGTGCGGTGCGCGGGCGCGCGGAGCAAGGATCTGCGCCTCCACAATATTGCAATATTGTGACCACCAGGGGGTGCTGGAGTGCACTTTTGCTTTCTTAAATAGCTGTAGGCCTACATGGCTACTGTATAATGTGAAGTAATTGCGCCTTTGGTCTTTTTTATGTTCAAAAACTTTTTTTGTAATTATTGTTTATATTTTTTATTGCAGTACTCATTAAAACTGTACATTTGTTTTTGAAAGTAGTTGTTGTGAATTGAGTTTGTATGGACAACGGTCTTGTTTGTTTTTGGGTGGTGGGGCGGATGTTAGGGTTTGGTCGGGGGGGGGGTCGTGCTTTTTTGTTGAAAATCTATGAAAGTTTGAGTGTTTAAACAAGAGAGAAATGTGAGAAAATGTTAATAACAGACTGAGAAAAGTGTAGAATGTGTGTGGTGAGGCGTTTACAGCCTTAAAACATGGAGAATAATTGTAAAATATAAAGCTGACGACTTCGCAGATTTCGCTTATCGTGGGTTATTTTTAGAACGTAACCACCGTGATAAACGAGGGACTGCTGTACTGAGCCACATCAGAGGGATCAAAGAGTTGCATGTGGCTCCGGAGCAGTGAGTTGCCGACCGCTGTCTTAGCCATTTCAGCAGATCTCTACAGAAGCCGACAGAGGCCATGTTCGTAATGCTTATTTTCCACCTTAACAAAAAAATTTACTCCAGATCTCGAGAAAACGACACAATTAATTTATGATCTCGAGAAAACAAAACTGTTATTTCAAGAGTCAAAACACGTTTTAAAAATAAAAGAAGACAATCAAAAATTCATTTTGGATGATTTTCAGTCTGTATAAAATGTTATCTCAGAATAAAAAAAAATATATATATATATATATTGGTCAATATCAGTTATCGGCCATAACAGCAACATTAATATTGGTATCGGCTAAAATTTTCACATCAGTGCATCCCTATTTTTAAGTTAACAGCTCCTTTTACCTTTACCTATTATTATTTCTTCTTATTATAACCATTTATATGTTTTCCTCTTTGTTATAATATATTGTGATGTGTGAGCTACTGTGTCCAAGTCATTTCCCTTGTGGATCAATAAAGTCTAGTTTAGTAGATTACCGATTCCAGGGATGACGTGATCCGAATGATTCTAGTGAAGTTTAAAAACACAGCGGAGCGCTTCCTGTATTACCACATGACATCACAAGGTGGAATAGAGCGTTTGCCGTTTGACAAAAGAGCAGGGTTTGTGAGTTAAACCTGTGTGAGGGGAAAAACATCCCCACAACTCCGAGTTTGTTATCGATGAGGAAACGACGTAACAGATCAGAAAATGGCGTAATATCCTCCTGGGACCTGAAGGAAAAAAGTATTTGAATTATTATTATTATTATTATTTAAATTTTCTATTTGGAGGTAAATGAACACTTTAGCATTTACATTTTGTTGATTTTATTTGTATTCATAATAATATTTGTAACGTGTCCTGCGTAATGGACGTCAGGGACATTTTGGTGTTAAATCCATGTGACGTTAACAACCTCACAAAAACTTTTTTTTTTTTTTTGATGACCAACATCTCTGACAAGCTTCTACAGTCACGTCAAATACTTTTTAGTCTCCCTTTTAATTTATTATTTATGTATTTTTTTACTTTTATGTATTATTTATTTTTTATTCATTCATTTATTTTTATTTATTTATTTAAGTTTTTTTTATGTACTGTATTATTTTCTATTTATTTTTATTTATTTTAGTTATTTTTATTTATTTTTATATATTATTTATTTTCTATTTATTTTTATTTATTTATTTTAGTATTTTTTTTATTTATTGTTATTTTTATGTATTATTTATTTTGACAGACTGGTTAACTCAATGTCCACTATGAAGGACACAAATGAATGGGATGATATGTTTATTGAATATGAAATATGTAAATTAGATGATAATTTTATTAGAATTATCCATAAATAATGTACCAGTAGCAAATGAAACAAGAATAGTGGTTTACATCGTCATTAGAAATCGTAAATGACGCTCACGTTACGTTGCCCTTTTCCTGTTCAAGGATTCCCTCCGCTGGTGACTACATGAACGTGTCATTTTAAATTTAACGCAGTAAAAATTATACAAACAATATGAAAAAAAAAGGAAATACAAAATAAATAAATAAATAAAAATTTAATGAAATGCAGGGGAAAATAGTGCTATTAAATTATAGGTATTTCCCGTAGATTTCCTGTTTTAATAGTTTTGTTTTTAAATCCTTTTTATTGTCTGGAAACCTGAATTTGAATCGTGTGAGCCCAAGTGATGCAGAGACGACCAACCTTGACCAGATACGAATGAACTTGGCAACTGCAAAGCGTAGCGAGGGTTTAAAACAATGGACTTTTATGCAACTAATGAAAACAAAAGAATACAAGCGGGATGCAAAGAAGAGATGAAGCCAGCGATGATCAGAGCAGGGCAAACATGAGAGCAAATCTAAAGCAAACCAGCAGCGGCGGCGGATGGAGACGCAAGCCCGGTTCATGCAGGTTAAACTCGAGGGTTAAATATGGAACTGATCCAGGGACAGTTTCACACCTGAAGCCGTTCTGACTCTGTTCACGTTTACGTCACAAAAGACGTTTGGAAACATGCGGATGGCGACTTCCTTTGGGCTCCGGTGGCGATTGTAACTGACAAAATCTGGGAAAACGGCCCAGTTTTCATAATCTTTTTTTGGTCTTAGTTTTTGTTTTGTCTTTATATTGTGTTTTGTACACTATCTTTTTGCACTACTTGGCCAGAGAGAAATGAAATTTCGATTCACTGTACACTGCCTGACAAAAGTATTAGGACGATGGCATATTTGTGATGCTGGGGCACTGAGCCAACTTTTCACTGTATCAAACATTATTTAAATGTGTTGTACTTGATACTATTTCATCACATTTATTCAATTATATTATCACACGTGCAAATCCATTTGTGGACGAATATTACTCATGTTTTCATAGCATCTTTCATTATGAAAATAATAGTTTGAACACTCAATAATATTTTAAAATCAACTCATATCGTAGAGTTCTTGAAACACCCCATCTGCATGACTGAAAGGACAGACAGAATTTGTAAAGCTGTGATTAAGGCCAAAGGTGCTTATTTTGATGGAAAAGCTATTTAACTTGATATCGTTACATTTTTGCAATAATATGCCTTTACACATGATGAAATTTGCTTTAATATATCAATAAATTGATTTGTTGTCTTTACCAATACGTCTTATCATTATTTATGAAAGTTCAGAAATACACAATCGTCCTAATACTTTTGTCAGGCAGTGTGTGTCGAACACAGATGGCAGAATTGACAATAAAGCTGACTTTGATCATTTGTATTCTTTCCTTTTTTCCTTTTATAAACTGAATATTAATTTGTGTATTATAATTTGTCTAACTTAATAAATAAAAAGACAAAGATGTCATTGTCAGGTCTCAATATATATAGCAGACACGGGCATTTCAAGGCCTGGGGGCCAAATAGGGCCCACGAGCCGACTCTGACCGGTCCGTGAAAGGTTGCTTGGAATTAAGAAAATAAAACCTACTTTCATAATTGTACATAATGCATTTGTACTGATGATCATCTGTGGGACTTCACATCTCCACCTCAAACATGAACCTGACTTTGATGCACTTGTTAAAACTCAACAGAGGCGACATTTCTCTCACTGATCAAGAAAAAAACACTAAAACATGCTAACTTTGACTTTTTCTACAGTTTGGCAGTTGGACAAAAAATGTTGTGACATTTCTTGTATTATATTATTTGTCAAACAAAGACATTGTGGTGTCTTAATACAAAGTTAAACTCAGAAAACATTGTGGGGTTAATGTGACTGCAAAAGAGTTAAAAATGTTTCACATTTACCATTGTTTTGAATTATTTTACTGAATAAATTCAGTTTTTGTAAAACCTCACTCTCTCATTACTTAATAATAACAAAGAACTTACCAGCTTCTGTAAACAATGACATTTACTGATTTCAACGTAGAAATAAAATTAATAACCAGAGTAGACTTCAAACTTTTGGCCTTCCACAATATTTTCTGCTTCTCATTTGGCCCCTGGGGGAAAATAATTGCACCCCCTGATATATAGGGTACAGGTTATAGTTTTCCCTTAGGCCCCGCGTCCACGTACACTGGTATTTTTAAAAACAGAGACATTTCCCTTCGTTTGTTCCCATCTTTTACACTCAAACGGAGAATTTGCCTCTGAAAATGAATCTTTCTAAAAACTTCGGCTAGAGTGGAGATTCTGGAAAGCTACGGTTTGGCGTTTGCGTGTAAAGTGAGATAAACTGAGTTTTAGGAGCTGACGCACCAAAAGTGTGATTCTGATTGGCTTGCAGAGCGTTCTTCGTTTTCAGAGGCAAATTCATCGTTTGCGTGTAAAAGATGGGTACAAACGAAGGGAAATGTCTCGGTTTTTAAAAATACCAGTGTACGTGTAAACGGGGCCTTATTTTAGAAAATGGAGGGAGATAAATATTTGTTTCTCATCATACCCGGCGATATGTAAATGTAGCCTAAATCATGACTACATTCTGGTGTTAAAGCTGCATTGTGCAACTTTTCTGGTGAAGGGTCCGTCAGACGCTTTTCCTCCATGAAGATTATTAGTTTTTGCTTTGTCTGGAATGTTCCACAGTATGACATTAAACCTTTGTATCTTCATGGAGACCAAACCAGACCAAGTTACAGGTCAGATCTGTGGAGAGGCGACCCCGCTCACAGTAAGAATGTCTGTTTTTCTAAGGATTTTTGAGGTTTAAATCCACCTGTGATTGAATAAATGTAAAGTAGAGCTGTTTAAAGTCACACTGTGGAACATTCCAGGCAGAGCAGTGACGTATCCATAGAAACAAGCAGGTGATGGACCCTCAACCAAAAAGTTACAGTGCAAAATATGGTATGGAAAAAATGTCAAATAAACTGGATCATATGAACACTAATATTTGCATTTACATTAAGGTGTTCAGTCGTATAAATACAGAGCTTTTCAAATTTTGTAATGGCATGGCAACTTCTTAGTTAAAATTGTGTTTTCATTTTCTAATTGGAGATATGAGGAAAAAAAAACTAAAAAACATTCAATAACTCCTGATCCAGACTGGAAAAACGAAGGCTGAAACTGAACAATTCCCTCAAGCTGAGTGAGAATGAGATTTTAACATAAAATTATAAAATCATTGTGTGGTTCAGTCCACCGTTTTGGCCTCACGGTTTTGTATTTATTTTATTTTACATTTGCAGCGCTCCAGCTTGTTGGAATTACTGCATTTTTAGAGCGCAATTTCATCTTGCGCCACGAAATGTTGTCCCATCCCTGATAAGAATATGTTCTGATGCACTAAAATGCCCGAGTATTATAACTGCCTTCGCCTGCAAGCTCGATTTACAACTAAACTCCAACCGGTGCTTCGTTTCAGGTGTGAAAGTGACCCATAAAAGCAGTGAAAGCGACTGTAGCATGAGCAAGAGTGAGTGACACAGGTTAGCACCTCCACGCTCCACAGAGGAAGGTGTTTTTCGTGCGAAGGGAACTGTAAAAAAGAGGTAGCGTGTTGTTTTGTTTTTGTTTAAAGTGTGTACCCTCAGACGCTTCGGCTGCAGCCAACTCCTCCTCGGCTTTGGCCTCCACAGCCGGAGCGGGGTCCACCAGCTCCTCCGCGCTGGCCTCCGCAGAAGCACCGGCTGGGATTGGTTCGATTGGTTCTACGGGGGTTTCTACGGGTGCTTTTGCGTCTTCTGGGGCTGATGCAAGAGGTTCTACAACTTCCTGGGCAGAGGCGACTAATTCCTGTGCTGGTTCAACTACTTCCTGTGCTGGTTCAACTACTTCCGATGCCAATTCAGCAACTTCTGGGGTGGGTTCTGTTGTTTCTGGAGTTGTTTCTACTTTGTCTGGTTCCGTTGGAGCAACATCTTGGGGTGATGTGATTACCATTTCCGGGGGTGTTTCGACTACCTCTTGTGCCAATTCAACACCTTCTGGGGCTGGATCTACAACTTCTGGGGCTGGATCTACACCTTCTGGAGCTGGATCTACAACTTCCTGAATGACATCTTGAGCCAATTCAACAACTTCTTCACTTGGTTCAGCAACCACTTCCGCTACAACTTCTGGAGGAGATAGTTCAACTTCAGGTGCTGTATCAACAAGTTCTTCAGTTGATACAACCGCCTCAGGATCCACCACTTCCTGCACGGCTGCAAGAACTTCTGGGGCTTGGTCTGCACCTTCCTGGACTAACTTAGCCGCTTCCACGATCTCTGACGGGGTTTCTACATCTCCAATGGGTTCAACTGGTGCTGCTTCGGGGGAAACATCACTTGGGCTTCCTGTCTTCTCTTCACTAATGGGGTCTTCAGCAACATGCGGTTCTGTAGCCGCAGCCACTGGTTCACCAACAGAAGTTTCAACTGTGGTCAGAATCTCAGGGGCAGGATCTGCCAAATCTTCCACATCAATAACAATTTTAACAGTCTCAGGACTAGCTTTAGGGGCCTCGTCCACCTTCACATCTTCCTTCACTTCAGGGGCTTGTGTTTTGACGTCTGGTTTCTCATCTTCTGAGTCTGAATCCGAGTCAGAGTCGGAATCAGAATCACTTGAGGATGAAGAAGAGGATGCATCGACTGGAGCGCCAGTGGACTCAGAGAAATCAGATTTGGCAGAGCTTTCTGAGGTAGTAGATAATACTGGAGTGTCTTCAGCCCTAGTTTCGGCTGGTGTTTCATCCGCAGCTTCAGCCGTAGCTTCAGCCGCAGCTTCAGCCGCAGCTTCAGCCGCAGCTTCAGCCGCAGCTTCAGCCGCAGCTTCAGCCGCAGGTTCAGCCGCAGGTTCAGCCGTAGGTTCAGCTGTAGCTTCAGCTGTAGGTTCAGCCGTAGGTACAGCCGTAGGTACAGCTGTAGTTTCAGCTCTGATCGGCTCTTGAGTTTCTGGAATCACGGGAGCAGAGTCAACAAGTTCTTCTGCACTTGCACTGACCACAGGTTCTGCTTCAGCAGGTTCAGCACTTTGAGCTTGTGTTGCTGCAGCAGCAGCAGCTCTGGACTCTTCTGGTTTGACCTCAGGGACTTCAGCCGCTACAGCGACAGGAGCAGAATCAACCAGTTGCTCCACTGGTGCATCAGATGGAGTAGCTTTGGTCTCTGCCAATTCAGCAACTTCTGAAGCTGCAAGGACTTGGTCCTGAGATGGGGTTTCTGCTGGTGCCTCAACATTTACACTTTGAGCAGGTTCGGTGGGTTCTGAGGTAGATTCAGCTGAGCTAATTTGTTCAACCGTCTGTGCTGTAACAACAGGCTCTGGGGAGGGGCTTTCTGTCTGAGGTTCTGTGATTATTTCAGGGTTAGCTGTGGATGTAGCTACAGATTCTGCTGCTGCAACTAAAGGCTGCTGTGAGTAAACTCCAGGGTCTAAGAGTTTAACTGGAAAGGCAACGGAGGTCTTGTAGGAGAGGAGAGCTGCTCGCTCGTCTGGAGCTTCTGCTGTGAGGAAACAGTCATAGAGTGTTAGGGCTGCACACAGAGGTCCACATTCTGCGTATTCTCAACAGCAGAATGGAAGATGCACCTCCATTTACAAATACAGACTGGAGTCGTACGACACTTTTTATGTCAATGACTGAATCTGCTGCGGTTTCTGGTCAAATCAAATTAAAATAGACACTGATTGACCGCATTCAAAAAGACTTACTCCTGTGATTATCATAGACATGACACGTAGAATATAACAAAGTGAGTTATATCTGAACATGATAATTGTTACAATATTCATTTAAAAATATACTTTAACAAATGGCTTTGCTGTGGGTTTACAAGACATGGCTTATACATTTTGTGTTTTTTTTCTAGTGCTGCCATCTACTGTTGAGAAAACACTCGGGTCTAGCAGAAGATACAATTTGCAAATTGAAAATACAAAAAGGGTCTTAAAAAAGAGAAAAATATATTTGGTGTTTTTAAAAGAAGCCTGGATGAAATAAAACAAATCCTGGGTCGCAGTGCTCCAGCTGTGCCAATCTAGCACCAAACGGTTTCAACAATATTAAACATGATTAAACACAATTTAAATTTAACAGATCCAAACATGATAATAACAGAATTACTTTTATGGTGAAATAGAGAGAATATTAACACACAATGGGCAAACAGTCTCATGATTATGTGCAGGAAACATGATATTTTTGAATACAGAAGTTATTGAAGTTTCTTACTCTTGGCCTCAGCAGATTCTTTGGCCCCAGTGCAGAGTCTGGCCACGGGACGACTCCTCAGAGCACACAGGCTCTCCAGCTGGAGACACTGCAACGGAAACAGTGAAATTACATGATTTAAAAATCTATATATGTTTTTTAAAGTACCCTGACAGAAAGCTGAATGTGTAACTAGTTAAATATCCAATTCTGTTCTGAAGACCCTCACGTGTCTCCAGGCAAATAAAAAAACGCATCTCGCATTTCGTAGCTCGTTTGCGGTCCAAACTCATGACTGATGACTTTATGTGTTCATCAGGGCTCGCAAATGGCAATGGTTAAAGAGTCCTCAAGGAAACCCTTGCAAAATGAAAGTCCCGTGGTCAGTTCAATATTAAACTTGTGTACCGTATATTTTCCGACAAAATGTGCGCACCGAACCGTGACCCCCGTACCGTGACGGTTCAATACGAATACATATACCGTGCCACCCCTAACACGTATACTTGACAGAGCTACACTGTCATTGCTTGTTCTGAGAAGGAAAACTTGTTTATGCAATAATTTGACATGTTAGATAATTAAAATGGTTATATTTTGTAATAGATTTGTGTAGGTAGTGGCTTAGAAATACAGTTGTTAAAATGTACTAGTATTTGGTTCTTAAAAAAAATGGAAATATAATCAGAGGGTTCCCAGCTGTACAGATTTTTTCTTTCCATCACAATAATGTTTTACTGAGAGAGTAGTTTAAACACTTATATTTACTTTTACATTAAATTACATCAAATTAAATTTTTAGTATAGACGAAAATTACACGCACAAACGCATAATCCTAGAAATCTCTTCAGAGTAATCACATTTGCCATTAAAAAAAAAAATATATATATATATATATATATATATATATGCGTGTCAAAATATACATAAACATTAAAAAATAAAAGCAATATTTTTTTATTTAAATGAAAATTAAAAAGCAATATTTTTTGTATTTAAACATTAAAAATAAAAAACATAAACGCAATATTTTTTTTATTTAATCATTGAAAATAAATATAAAATCAATATTTTAATTTAAACATTAAAAATAAAAAACATAAAAGCAATATTTTTGGATTCCAACATTAAAAATGAAAAAGATGTCCCTGTCAAATAAACCAATAAATAAATAAATAAAAGTAATATTTTGATTTTAACCGAGTACATGATGACGTCAGAATAACCTTTGCGTGTACGTCCTGCTGGGAACGTTTTAATTAATATTTTTTTTATATTTAATGTTTAGTGGTGACTTAAACGCTGTATCGGAGATCAATGTAAAACAGCAATCAACATTAAAATAAAATAAAAAGTTTGGAGCATCTTATGTTCAGGAAGTGCGTGTCCTTTAAATCGCGTGAGGTATTCGCTTTTCTTGGTTCTTTAAACGCGTACATTATTTACATTTCCAACTGCTTTACTTTCGCTGCACTTTTCTCCTTATTTTGCGCAAGAATCGTGGGCATTTTAAGCCGCGTTAATCCGTTTGTGAGGCTTTTACCTTGACGGAAAACACTCGCCCGACCCGCAACACAGAGGTCGCCATCGTGAGTTACTCTTATTATGGTCCGGCCCCAAACGAAAGGCGGGTTAAGTAAAGGTTCCGCGGCTGATGCTCGTGTAAGTTTGGAGGAGGAGGAGGAGGAGGAGGAGGAGAAGGAGGAGGAGGAGGAGAAGGAGAAGAAGGAGGAGGAGGAGGAGGAGGAGGAGGAGGAGGAGGAGGAAAGGAAAGAAGGAGGAGGAAAGGAAAGAAGGAGGAGGAGGAGAAGGAGGAAAGGAAAGGAAAGAAGGAGGAGGAGGAAAGGGAAAGGAGGAGGAGGAGTAAAGGAAAGGAGGAGAGGAGGAGAGGAGGAGGAAAGGAAAGAAGGAGGAGGAAGGGAAAGGAGAGGAGGAGGAAAGAAAAGGAGGAGAGGAGGAGGAAAGGAAAGAAGGAAAGGAAAGGAGGAAATGAGGAAATGAGGAAAGGAGGAAAGGAAAGGAGGAAAGGAGGAAAGGAGGAAAGGAGGAAAGGAAAGGAGGAAAGGAAAGGAGAAAAGGAGGAAAGGAGAGGAGGAAAGGAAAGGAGGAAATGAGATGATGATGATGCATTGTCTCTGCAGATGCAACACATTATTTAGGCAGTTTCTCCTTGGGTTAAAGTTTTCCCTTCACACTAGAGGCTAAACCGTGTGGAGGAAGTGGAGAGCCTCACACATAGAGCGCCCTCTGCTGAGATGTTATTAGATTGCGATTTAATTAAATGAAACTTCCAAAATGAAACAAAACATGACAGAAAATGCAAAAATGCTTAAAAACACACTTGACTATTGTGGGATACATTGTAGGATAACATTTCAGGATTAAAATAATGTCTCCAAACGTTGCTGAACTGACGAAGCCTCTCGGATGAACGGCAAAACGTTTTCGACCAAACAAACTTTGTCCAGTTGACAAATTGAATTTCTTCTTTTATCGTTGCTGAAAATGACAATTTGACAATAATGTAGAATTTGAAGTGTACCGGTACTTCTGATCAGAGAGGAGATATGTGTATTCAGTCTCCATCCATCCATCCATGTTCTTCCTCTTATCCGGGGCCGGGTCGCCGGGGCAACAGTCTAACAGGGACTCCCAGACTTCCTTCACCCTGGACACTTCCTCCAGCTCCTCCAGGAAGACCCCAAGGTGTTCCCAGGCCAGCCGGGAGTCATAGTCCCTCCAGCGTGTCCTGGGTCTTCCCCGGGGCCTCCTCCCGGTGGGACGTGCCCGGAACACCTCCTGAGGGAGGCGTCCGGAACAGACGCCCGAGGCACCTCAGCTCTACTCCAACCAGACCAGGCCTAAACTGGGACTGAACCAGGTCTAAACTGGGACTGAACCAGGTCTAAACTGGGACTGAACCAGGTCTAAACTGGGACTGAACCAGGTCTAAACTGGGACTGAACCAGGTCTACACTGGGACTAAACCAGGTCTAAACTGGGACTAAACCAGGTCTACACTGGGACTAAACCAGGTCTAAACTGGGACTGAACCAGGTCTACACTGGGACTAAACCAGGTCTAAACTGGGACTAAACCAGGTCTAAACTGGGACTAAACCAGGTCTACACTGGGACTAAACCAGGTCTAAACTGGGACTGAACCAGGTCTACACTGGGACTAAACCAGGTCTAAACTGGGACTAAACCAGGTCTAAACTGGGACTGAACCAGGTCTACACTGGGACTAAACCAGGTCTAAACTGGGACTGAACCAGGTCTACACTGGGACTAAACCAGGTCTAAACTGGGACTGAACCAGGTCTACACTGGGACTAAACCAGGTCTAAACTGGGATTGAACCAGGTCTACACTGGGACTAAACCAGGTCTAAACTGGGACTAAACCAGGTCTAAACTGGGACTAAACCAGGTCTAAGCCGGGACTAAACTGGGACTAAACTGGGACTAAACCAGGTCTAAACTGGGACTAAATCAGGTCTACACCAGGACTAAACTGGGACTAAACCAGGTCTAAACTGGGACTAAACCAGGTCTAAACCAGGTCTACACTGGGACTAAACCAGGTCTAAGCCAGGTCTAAACTGGGACTAAACCAGGTCAAAACTAGGACTAAACTGGGACTAAACCAGGTCTAAACTGGGTTTAAACCAGGTCTAAACTGGAACTAAACCAGGTCTAAACTGGAACTAAACCAGGTCTACACTGGGACTAAACCAGGTCTAAACCAGGTCTAAACTGGGACTAAACCAGGTCTAAACTGGGACTAAACCAGGTCTAAACTGGGACTAAACCAGGTCTAAACTGGAACTAAACCAGGTCTAAACTGGGACTAAACCAGGTCTACACTGGGACTAAACCAGGTCTAAACCAGGTCTAAACTGGGACTAAACCAGGTCTACACTGGGACTAAACCAGGTCTAAACTGGGAGTAAACCAGGTCTAAACCGGGATTAAACCGGGACTAAACCGAGACTAAGCCAGGTCTACACGGGGACTAAACCAGGTCTAAACCGGGACTAAACCAGGTCTACACTGGGACTAAACCAGGTCTACACTGGGACTAAACCAGGTCTAAATTGGGACTAAACCAGGTCTAAACCAGGTCTAAACTGGGACTAAACTGGGACTAAATCAGGTCTACACTGGGACTAAACCAGGTCTAAACTGGGACTAAACCAGGTCTAAACCAGGTCTACACTGGGACTAAACCAGGTCTAAACTGGGACTAAACCAGGTCTAAACTGGGACTAAACCGGGTCTAAACTGGGACTAAACCAGGTCTAAACCAGGTCTAAACTGGGACTAAACCAGGTCTAAACTGGGACTAAACCGGGTCTAAACTGGGACTAAACCAGGTCTAAACCAGGTCTAAACTGGGACTAACGGTAAATTGACGGTAAATCGAGAGCTTTGCCTTTCGGCTCAGCTCCCTCTTCACCACAACGGTCCGGTACGGCGACCGCATCACTGCCGACGCCGCACCGATCCGCTGAACGGTCCCTCCCTAAACCCCAGAGTCAAGTGCTAGTGCAGCCTCTGGTTCTGAGCTTCACATGAGCCTGTCCAGAACCTGAGAAGGTGAAGGCTCTGGAGACACGGGTTCTTGTCGTAACTTTTAAACCCGTTTTCTAAGAGCACAGGCTGCACACATTTCCTTAAAGGAGAATTAACGGGTTTTTTTTACAATCTGAGCCTTATTTCGGTAATGAGTCGTTTTACTCACCCATAGCACTTTGGTGTCATTTGGAGCATTTCCGGAGATGTTTTAAATTTGCGATATCCCTAACGTGAGTTCTCGGGTCACATGTTTGCGGTCTCCAAATAACACAAACTTTAGCACTTTTCAAATCATAGAAGCTCAATGTCTTAGTCTACACTTTCGTTTGAGTCAAAAGTGCCTGTAATCCCAGATTTATCCATAGTTTGGAGTAGATGAGGAGGACAGTGCGCATGTGCTCAGTCACAGCTGATTTGCAGATAAGAAGACGCTAATAACTTTTCTGTTGTGAGTGACACATGGCAGAAGATTGGGACTTTGAGGCTGAAGAGGACTTATGGAGGACTGAGGACTGAAGAGGAGTATACGGATGAGGAGACAGAATGGATACGGAAAGAATGAAGCGGAGACAGTTTTAGGAGCAGCAGAGAACAGCCATCGGTTTCACATTACTTCTCAGGAATCATGCGCTGAATCCTCTGGCCTCCTTTCTTTTCCTTTGCTGGTAAAAAATGGTCCTGACTGAAGTGGGTACTGCAAACACGATGGTCCAAACGTCTTACAGCTTTGCCTTTCATGTTTGGGTCCCGAGAGCTGAGAGCGAAATCAGCTGTGACTGAGCACATGCGCACTGTCCTCCTCATCTACTCCAAACTATGGATGAATCTGGGACTACAGGCCACTTTTGACTCAAACGAAAGTGTAGACTAAGACATTGAGCTTCTATGATTTGAAAAGTGCTAAAGTTTGTGTTATTTGGAGACCGCAAAAATATGACCCGAGAACTCATGTTACGGATATCGCTAATCTAAAACATCTCCGGAAATGCTCCAAATGACACCAAAGTGCTATGGGTGAGTAAAACAACTTGTTTTATTACCGAAATAAGGCTCAGATTGTAAAAAACATTAATTCTCCTTTAAAGCTCCTGATTCCTCAGTTTGACACTTTCTCGTACAGATTATTCCTGATTATTCCCGTCGGACACACGATATTCCACAGAGGCAATGGCACCAAATGTTTTTATTAGCACAAGGGAATAATTAAAGGCAGAAGCAGACGAGGCACACACAGGGTTCAGATTAAACATCAGACTTTAGTTTAAAAAAAACACCCTCCGTATTTGAAAACTCCGTTGTTCCCTTCGACTTCAGTAACACGGCATGCACGCGGGGAAAAGGGAATGTCGGAATAGTCTTTAGGAAAGTATTACAAAGCAGAGTCCAGGAAACAGTCCAGGCTCGAGGCTTTTCTCCAGATGGCTGATGGGAAATGTAGTGTTGAGTCTTTTAGTGCAGGGGTTTTGCAGTTCAGAACCACAAACTTCGAGCTTTGAGCTTATCGGGTCCCGAACGAGGCTCTGGGGTCAGCGGGCGACATCCAAAACAAATGTTATTAAAGGTTCGTCTGTTACGCAAACGCGTGAAGTCGAGTTCTGATGATCCTCCTCAAAAACACCTGGAGTTCTGTTTGTTTCATTCACGTGTTTGAGGAACTCTTTATTATCCAAAGCTCCAAATGCTCTGTCCTGGTTTAGTCCTGGTTTAGTCCTGGTTTAGTCCTGGTTTAGTCCTGGTTTAGTCCTGGTTTAGACCTGGTTTAGTCCAGTTTTAGTCCTGGTTTAGACCTGGTTTAGACCTGGTTTAGACCTGGTTTTGTCCTGGTTTAGTCCCGGTCTAGTCCCGGTCTAGTCCCGGTCTAGTCCCGGTCTAGTCCCGTTCTAGTCCAGGTTTAGTCCTGGTCTAGTCCTGGTCTAGTCCTGGTCTAGTCCTGGTGTAGTCCTGGTGTAGTCCTGGTGTAGTCTTGGTTTAGACCTGGTTTAGACCTGGTTTAGTCCTGGTCTAGTCCTGGTCTAGTCCTGATCTGGTCCCGGTTTAATCTTGTTTTCGTCCTGGTTTAGTCCTGGTCTAGTCCCGGTATAGTCCCGGTGTAGTCCCGGTTTAGTCCCGGTTTAGTCCCGGTTTAGTCCCGGTTTAGTCCCGGTTTAGACCTGGTTTAGACCTGGTTTAGTCCTGGTTTAGTCCTGGTTTAGTCCTGGTTTAGTCCTGGTTTAGACCTGGTGTAGACCTGGTTTAGTCCCGGTCTAGTCCTGGTCTAGTCCCGGTCTAGACCAGGTTTAGACCAGGTTTAGTCCTGGTCTAGTCCTGGTGTAGTCTTGGTTTAGACCTGGTTTAGACCTGGTTTAGACCTGGTTTAGTCCTGGTCTGGTCCCGGTTTAATCCTGTTTTCGTCCTGGTTTAGTCCTGGTCTAGTCCCGGTATAGTCACGGTATAGTCACGGTGTAGTCCCGGTTTAGACCTGGTTTAGTCCTGATTTAGTCCTGGTTTAGTCCTGGTTTAGTCCTGGTTTAGACCTGGTTTAGTCCTGGTTTAGTCCTGGTTTAGACCTGGTTTAGTCCTGGTTTAGACCTGGTTTAGTCCTGGTTTAGTCCTGGTTTAGTCCTGGTTTAGTCCTGGTTTAGTCCTAGTTTAGATCTGGTGTAGACCTGGTTTAGTCCCGGTCTAGTCCCGGTCTAGACCAGGTTTAGACCAGGTTTAGTCCTGGTGTAGTCCTGGTGTAGTCCTGGTGTAGTCCTGGTGTAGTCCTGGTGTAGTCCTGGTGTAGTCCTGGTGTAGTCTTGGTTTAGTCCTGGTTTAGACCTGGTTTAGACCTGGTTTAGACCTGCTTTAGTCCTGGTTTAGACCTGGTTTAGACCTGGTTTAGTCCTGGTTTAGTCCTGGTTTAGTCCTGTTTTCGTCCCGGTATAGTCCCGGTATAGTCCGGATTTGGTCCCGGTCTAGTCCTGGTTTAGTCCTGGTTTAGACCTGGTCTAGTCCTGGTGTAGTCCTGGTGTAGTCCTGGTGTAGTCCTGGTTTAGACCTGGTTTAGACCTGGTTTAGACCTGGTTTAGTCCGGGTTTGGTCCCGGTCTAGTCCTGGTTTAGACCTGGTTTAGTCCCGGTCTAGTCTTGGTTTAGTCCTGGTTTAGTCCTGGTTTAGACCTGGTTTAGTCCTGGTTTAGTCCTGGTTTACTCCTGGTCTAGTCCGGGTCTAGTCCCGGTTTAGTCCTGGTTTAGTCCTGGTTTAGTCCTGGTTTACTCCTGGTCTAGTCCTGGTCTAGTCCTGGTCTAGTCCCGGTTTAGTCCCGGTTTAGTCCTGGTTTAGACCTGGTTTAGTCCTGGTTTAGTCCTGGTTTAGTCCTGGTTTAGTCCTGGTTTAGTCCTGGTTTAGTCCTGGTTTAGACCTGGTTTAGTCCCGGTCTAGTCCCGGTCTAGTCCCGGTCTAGTCCGGGTCTAGTCCGGGTCTAGTCCCGGTTTAGTCCCGGTTTAGACCTGGTTTAGACCTGGTTTAGTCCTGATTTAGTCCTGATTTAGTCCTGGTTTAGACCTGGTCTAGTCCTGGTGTAGTCCTGGTGTAGTCCTGGTTTAGACCTGGTTTAGACCTGGTTTAGACCTGGTTTAGACCTGGTTTAGTCCGGGTTTGGTCCCGGTCTAGTCCTGGTTTAGACCTGGTTTAGACCTGTTTTAGACCTGGTCTAGTCCTGGTGTAGTCCTGGTGTAGTCCTGGTTTAGACCTGGTTTAGACCTGGTTTAGACCTGGTTTAGTCCGGGTTTGGTCCCGGTCTAGTCCTGGTTTAGACCTGGTTTAGTCCCGGTCTAGTCTTGGTTTAGTCCTGGTTTAGTCCTGGTTTAGACCTGGTTTAGTCCTGGTTTACTCCTGGTCTAGTCCTGGTCTAGTCCCGGTTTAGTCCCGGTTTAGTCCTGGTTTAGACCTGGTTTAGTCCTGGTTTACTCCTGGTCTAGTCCTGGTCTAGTCCCGGTTTAGTCCCGGTTTAGTCCTGGTTTAGTCCTGGTTTAGTCCTGGTTTGGTTCAACTCCATTGGACTCCAGTTTTCGCTGAAGTCAATGTGGACATTTGGACGCTGACGTCGCCATGAAGACGAGCAGGTTCAGAAAAGTTACATAATGGACCTTTAAGGCGTACGTGTTGAAATGTCATGGACGCGGCCGCGGTCGACCCCAGACCTCCATCGTCCTGGCTGAGGTTCGTTTTTCCGTTGGGTTCAACAGTCCTGCTCGTCTCTGTGCAGCTCCTCGTCCTCCTCGTCCCCTTCGTCCCTCTCGTTCAGCTCCTCGCCGATCACGTCCAGTTTAGAGTCCTGCCTCTTCAGAAGCCCCGCCCCTTCCTCTTCGCGGCCCTCCTCCTCCTCCTCGTCGTCACGGTAACAGACGCCCGCCGCCTGCAGCTGCAACCGCCGTTCCTCCACCAGCAGGAGGCGCTCTCTGACGCCTTCAGCCGCCACCGCCGTGTCGCTGGGGCTGCCGAAGAAGTGCTCGCTCCTGGAGGGAAAAGTGGGAAACACAAATCACGTCTTTGGGTTTCAATCATTTCTAATTATTTCTTCAAAACAGTTCACAGTGGTCCGACGTTCCTCACTTCCTTTATGCATTCGGGTGCAGTCTGCGCGAGCCTTTAAAGGACTATAGTGGAACATTTTGATTAAATTCTTAATTTCTGCGACATTATCAGATTATAGAACGTGAGCACAATAAAAAAAAATCATCTCTGGACACGGTAAAGGACGAGGAGATTTACCCGTCAGGGAAGATGACCGGCAAAGTCAGTCTGTCCAGGAGAGCTTTCCCCGAGGAGTCCACGTCATCGAGAGCGGCGGCGTCCACACACACGTCCTGCAGCACCTGGACGCACGCCACAAACACGACGCACACAGATATTCAGTAAGTACACTTCTTAAAGGGCCCGTTTTGTTTCACTCACACCTTAAACACACAAACTGCAGATATGGCCTAGATTTAGTTCATCTCTCAAACAGGAAACAAAACAAACCGTTCCACCTTATGATGTCATCATGTAGTGGAAGTGCTCCGCTGTGTTTTTAAACTCCACACACCTTCACGAGAATCCTTTGGATCAGGGGTGCCCAACCAGTCAATCGCGTACGATCGATACGTTCAGACTGCAGGGCTTAATGCTCAATTCAGAATTTTTTGTGAAATCCGATTTTTTTTGCGACGTCGTTCACATTTCCAATTAAATGCGACATGTATGTGATCTCCAGTGTGAACTTAAACAACCCAAAAGTAGGGATGCACCGATGTGACAATTTTAGCCAATACCGATATCCGATATTGATGTTATCGGCCGATACCAATATTGGCCAATACCGATATTTATTCATTTTTAATTCTGAGATAACATTTTATACAGACTGAAAATCATGCAAAATGAATTTTTGAATGTCTTCTTTTATTTTCAAAATGGGGGACCGGGACCAGACTGGAACTAAACCAGGACCAGACCAAGACCAGACAGAACTAGACCTGGACTAAACGCGGATTAAACCAGGTCTAGACCAGGTCTAAACCTGGACTGGACCAGGACTAAACCAGGACTAGACCAGGTCTAGACCAGGACTAAACCACCGCGTGCAGCTCTTTGCCTTTGCTGTTTTCGGACCGCGGTCCTGAGGACACGCAGTCCGAGCACGTCAAACCTCGACATGAACTAACAAGAGCCGCACGAAACCAGGTAAAGAGCCGCACGCCGTGGTTTAATCCTGGTCTAGACCTGGTCTAGAGGAGGCATGGTTTGGGCACGCTTCACTATTAATACATTTAGTTGAAAATCTACGAAAGTTTGAGTGTTTAAACGAGAGAGAAACGTTATTTCGAGGGATTACTGTACTGACAAATATCGGTCGTTAATATCAGCCCACTTTTGCACATCGGGCCGATACCGATATATTAAAATGTTGGCAATATCGGCCGATACCGATGTTAATGCCGATATATCGTGCATCCCTACCCAAAAGTGGAGGACACGACGATGTCATGCGCAGCGAGCGTGCTCAGTGTTTACGGAAGCCTTCCAGCCTTCCATCTGTCCAGGACCTGTACGTCTCCAGGACTCGGGGGCGAGCAGGCCGGATAGCAGCTGACACTTCTCACCCTGGACATGAACCTCTGGCAGGAGGCTACGGTCCATCGGGACCAGAACCTCCCGTTCACAAGAACAGTTTCTTTCCCTTTGCTGTTGGACTCATGAACAATTCATAACATCTGCACAAAGTTGGACACTTTATATCACCAGTCACTTTAATTACGTCATGTTTGCACTACTGTTCTGATGCTGCTCATCTGGACCTTTCTGTTATTTGGATTGTTTATTATTTTTTACTATATTATAGCTATATTTTAGTTATTACTATTATTTAGTGTCTATACTCTAGTTATTACTATTATTATTTAGTGTTTTATGTTCGCACCTTATCACCGAGGCAAGTTCCTAGTTTTGTGAATTGTGTTCACTTGACAATGGCAATAAAAGTCTTTCTGATTCTGAAGTCGCCTAAAGTTGCTGTCGTACCGGAGCTCTCGGTTAAAAAACGGTTGAGTGCCCCTGATTTGGATCATTTCAGTCCTGGAGTCGCCGATCTCGACTGAACTGAAGGTAAAAGGAGCTGTTCACTTGAAAACTACCGCCTCATGACATCACGAGGTGGAACAGAGCGTTTGGAGCTTTGGAGATGTAGACAGACAAATAATGAAGAGTTCCTCAAACATGTGAATGAAACAAAACACAACTCCAACTCTGTTTAATAAGCTAACAACATTCTAATTTTGTGTAATGAAAGATCTTTAAAAGTAAAGTCCGTAACGCAACGCACTCAGCAACTCCCAATAGTGAAATAGTCGTACAAATGGAACAGATTTATGTTGTTTGTTTTTTTTATCTAAAAAGTCTAAAATTATACTACGCTCATCCAATTTAGAGATGTTATTATGATTATTGTAAGAAAAAACAAACAAACTCACGACTGTGTTTGTGAACTCCCTCAGTCGTTCAGGTAAGATCCACAGCAAAAGAGAAATTCAATTCTGTCAACTGTTCTGTCCAGTTTTTCCATGAAAGACGACGTTTCTCAGTTCGTCCAAGCTGCTTCTTCAGTTCTGGTCAGAAGCTGGTGGACAATGCCTATATCTGCCTGAAGGGGGCGCCAACTACAATGAAATGACTGTCTATCCAGGTAAACTCTGTACACCAAGGTTATAAAAGTTTGGGATTTATCATTCTAGTTTAGTTTTAGTTTCAGTTTATTTTAATTCGTTTTTAGAGCAGATCTGGTTGGTGATGGACAATTCCAGGTTTAGTCCAGGTTTAGTCCTAGATTAATACAGGGTTAGTCCAGGTTTAGTCCAGTTTTAGACCAGGTTTAGTCCTGGTTTAGTTTAGTCCAGGTTTAGACCTGGTTTAGTCCCGGTTTAGTCCCGGTTTAGTCCTGGTTTAGTCCTGGTTTAGTCCTGGTTTAGTTTAGTCCAGGTTTAGTCCTGGTTTAGTCCTGTTTTAGTCCTGTTTTAGTTTAGTCCTGTTTTAGTTTAGTCCTGTTTTAGTCCTGTTTTAGTTTAGTCGAGGTTTAGTCCTGGTTTAGTCCTGGTTTAGTCCTGGTTTAGTCCTGGTTTAGTTTAGTCCAGGTTTAGTCCTGGTTTAGTCCTGGTTTAGTTTATCTATAGTTTCAGTTAGTTTTAGTTTTGTAAACACACAATACAGTTTAAGTTATTGTTTTGTTTTTCTTTTGTCGTTTTTATTTATTTCAGTTAACGAAAATATGTTTTCAATTTTATTTTTTGTTTTTTTGTCGTTTGTTTTCGTTAGCTATAATAACCTTGGTGTACACTGGACCAGGGCTGACCTGCACCTCGTCCAGGTCAGCGTCTTTTGTCCCGTCGACAGAATTAAATTTCTCCTTTGCTACCGACAACTATCCTGAGCAGAAAATAGTGAACAGAGGCTGAACCCTGAATGACCCCCCCCACATTACACTGGTCTACAAATGTTTGGACTCGATCTGCTTCAAAGATAAAAGTGGCCAAATCTCATTTATATTGATAAGATGAACTGAAAATCAATTGATAACTGTGCTGGTTAGCGAATGTATTCCAAGATATTTAATGATATTGTTTTACATCAAAATCGCATCTGTTTAGACAATAGAGTTAGGCATTTTTGCTTAAAAATAATATTCATATCCTCCTGGGACCCAAAGAAAAAAGCGTATTTCAAAATTTTTTTGTGTCTGATTTTCTCTTGGATATGGAGGTAAATTAAAATTAACAAAATGTAAATGCAAGGGTTGTAAGGGTTAATTTTATTCTCTTGGATATGGAGGTAAATTAACACCTTAGCATTTACATTTTGTCAATTTTATTTTTATTCATAATGTTGTAACGTGTCCTCTGTAAGGGACTGTAAATCCATGTGAAAGTAACAACCTAAAAAAACTTTTTTTTTTTTTTGATTACCAACATCTCTGACAAGCTTCTACAGTTGCCTCAAAAAGTTTTTAGACTCCCTTTTAATTTCTTATTTATTTATTTACCTATTTTTAAATCATAGCACAGCCACAAAACACTTAAAAAACACTTAAAAACAGACTCATTAGCTCAGTGTCCACTATAAAGGACACAAATGAATGGGCCGGGTCTCAGGAGGATATTTTGAAAATATTTAAATTCTTTATCTGTCAAGAAATAAACAAGAAATGTTCTTTTCTTGATGAGTCCTGGTGAAGATTAGTATCACATGTGTTACAACAATAATGTGGAGCCCAACTTTTGTCCTGATCTCCAACATTGTGACCAAAGCAATGGTGTTCTTTTTAACCACTGCAGTTATGTCGCGCTTTTGTGATGCAAACGTCACGTCACCACAAACGTAACAGAACTTATCTGGGCTGTTCACACAATTTCAAGACATCTCTCTGATGTGAAATCCAAAAATATTTGATGTTCAAACTGTAGACATATTAAAGGAATATTAACTTTTTTTTTTACAATCTGAGCCTTATTTCTGTAATAAAACAAGTTGTTTTACTCACCCATAGCACTTTGGTGTCATTTGGAGCATTTCTGGAGATGTTTTAGATTTGCGATATCCATAACGTGAGTGCTTGGGGCAGGCATTTGCGGTCACCAAAATAACACAAACTTTAGCACTTTTCAAATCATAGAAGCTCAATGTCTTAGTCTACACTTTTGTTTGAGTCAAAAGTGCCTCTAATCCGAGATTTATCCATAGTTTGGAGTAGATGAGGAGGACAGTGCGCATGTGCTCAGTCACAGCTGATTTCGCTCTCAGCTCTCGGGACCCAAACATGAAAGGCAAAGCTGTAAGACGTTTGGACCATCGTGTTTGCAGTACCCACTTCAGTCAGGACCATTTTTTACCAGCAAAGGAAAAGAAAGAAGGCCAGCGGATTCAGCGCACGATTCTGAGAAGTAATGTGAAACCGATGGCTGTTCTCTGCTGCTCCTAAAACTGTCTCCCCTTCATTCTTTCCGTATCCATTCTGTCTCCTCATCCGTATACTCCTCTTCAGTCCTCAGTCCTCCATAAGTCCTCTTCAGCCGCAAAGTCCCAATCTTCTGCCATGTGTCGCTCGCAACAGAAAAGTTATGAGCGTCTTCTTATCTACAAATCAGCTGTGACTGAGCACATGCGCACTGTCCTCCTCATCTACTCCAAACTATGGATAAATCTCGGATTAGAGGCACTTTTGACTCAAACGAAAGTGTAGACTAAGACATTGAGCTTCTATGATTTGAAAAGTGCTAAAGTTTGTGTTATTTGGTGACTGCAATCGCCTGCCCCAAGCACTCAAGTTAACGGATATCGCTACACCACAACATCTACGAAACTGCTCCAAATGACACCAAAGTACTATGGGTGAGTAAAACAACTTGTTTTATTACAGAAATAAGGTTCAGATTGTAAAAAACATTAATATTCCTTTAAAATGAATGTATGTGAATGTGCAGACAGGCTTTCAGATACAACTGGTGCTTGTAGACACACTGGACCTTCTGATAAACTACTGTTTTTACCTTATTTTGCATACATTTCTTATTTTGACCCAATACTATATCTTGGAAACTATAGCCAATCAGCACTTCTGACTTACTTTTTTAAAATTTTGACCTAAACCAACAAAAATGTCACTAATTTTGTTTTCCGGAAGCATTTGTCTTGTAGACCAGTGTTATCGTCCATTAAAGTGTCTGACCCGCTCTGCTGCGCTGTGGAAGTCCAGGGCCAGCTCCAGCCGGGCCTGCCTCTGGTCGGCGCTCACGCTGAACTGTTTCCAGACCCGGTTCAGTCTGGGCAGCGTGTCGCCCGAGGATCTGGTGGTGCAGCGCAGGGACTGGCACAGCACCACCGTGGCTTGGAGCAGCTGCCGGCCGTAGTCGTACGTGCTCTGAGGGGACGGAGACACGGGGATTACGATATCACCAAAACAACAACACAGGATCAATAATGCAAGATTATCCCAGTAAAATATTTGAAATATTCAGTATCTGTGGTGGAATTCTGCCTTGGGAATTCAAAATCATTGTTTATTTTTTTGTTATAATCCTGTAAAATCATTCGCATTTAGATCTGTTTTACACTCTGAATTTTGAATTTTACACTCTGAATTTTCTATTTTGAGTTTCTATTTATTCCTGCAGCCTCTTGGCCAGGTCATGTTTGTAAATGAAAAGTGGTTCTCAAACAGTTTACCTGGATGAATAAAGTTTGAATTTTACGCTCTGAATTTTGAATTTTACACTTTGGATTTTACACTCTGAATTTTGAATTTTACACTCTGAATTCTGAATTTTACACTGTATTTTGAATTTTATACTGAATTTTGAATTTTACACTCTTAATTTTGATTTTTATACTGAATTTTGAATTTTACACTCTGAATTTTCTATTTCTAGTTTCTATTTATTCCTGCAGCCTCTTGGCCAGGTCATGTTTGTAAATGAAAAGTGGTTCTCAAACAGTTTACCTGGATAAATAAAGCTTAAATAAATAAAAAATAATTTTACACTCTGAATTTTGAATTTTACACTCTGAATTTTGAATTTTACACTCTGAATTTTGAATTTTACACTGAATTTGAATTTTACACTCTGAATTTTGAATTTTATACTGAATTTTGAATTTTACATTCTGAATTTTACACTCTGCATTTTGAATTTTACATTATGAATTTTGAATTTTACACTCTGGATTTTGACTGTTGAATCTGAGGGCTTGAAAATATTTGTGCTGAATATTTAAAAGGTTATTTTTTTATACTGAATTTTAAACACTTCAGCAATTAAAATTCAGAATAAAAATAATCCAAACATGTTTTTTCAGAGTTTAAAAAAATCGAAGTGAGAAATTCAAACACGTTTAAAATTCAAAATCTGATGAAACAAATAATCTTCCATATTAGAAGTGTTTTTCCATTCTTCTGAACAGAGAAGGAAATTACCTAAAACGTGTACCTAGGGAATTCAAAATCGTTTATTTTTTTGTTATAATCCTGTAAAATCATTCACATTTAGACCTGTTAAAATGAGTTAATCATTGAAAATATATTTTAGATTAAATATTATAACTATTTGATATTAAATTCTATATTATACAGGCCTAATATTTACACATTTTTAAACAAGACTTTTAAACTCGACTTCCTGTTCAGAGTGTCATTTCATAGTAACAAGCAGTGGATTTTAATTTATTTGTTTTATTGTTGAAAAATGTCATATTTTAGGGTTCTAACCTGAGAGGACACTGGGAACAGCAGGTGCCACAGTCATAATATGTCCCTTTTAAACTTTTTTGTGAACTTGAGCACATTGTACAACTGATATTGAAGGATTTATGACGTTATAGACTTCAACTTAGACAAACTGTATTGATCCACAAGGGAAATCATTATTAATTATTATTGTACATTTTTAGTACGCTCACCTGAGCCACGTCCACAAATTTGCGGTGTTTGTCGAGCATGGTCCTGGTCTCCTGAGAATCGTCTCCCAGCCGAACGTGAGTCTTGAGCAGAGCGTCCAGGAGCTCACCCAGCCACTCCACCGACTGAAACATACAAAGAGAACAGCCACTAAACCGACTGAAACATACAAAGAGAACAGCCACTAAACCGACTGAAACATACAAAGAGAACAGCCACTAAACCGACTGAAACATACAGAGAACAGCCACTAAACCGACTGAAACATACAGAGAACAGCCACTAAACCGACTGAAACATACAAAGAGAACAGCCACTAAACCGACTGAAACATACAAAGAGAACAGCCACTAAACCGACTGAAACATACAGAGAACAGCCACTAAACCGACTGAAACATACAGCGAACAGCCACTAAACCGACTGAAACATACAAAGAGAACAGCCACTAAACCGACTGAAACATACAAAGAGAACAGCCACTAAACTGACTGAAACATAGGGATGCACGATATATCGGCAATAACATTGGTATCGGCCGATGTCGCCAAATTTTTAACATATCGGTATTGGCCCGATGTGTAAAAGTGGGCCAATATTAACGACCGATATTTGTCAGTAAAGTAAATCCCTCGAATTAACCTTTTCTCACAGGTTAATTCGAAGGGGGGGGGGGGGGGTGTGATAGCGCAGCATGACCGGCGTGAGACCGCGCATCCCACCCGGGGCTGCGAGCACGAGACCCGTGCCCAAACCGTGCCTCCTCCTCGGGACCACGTCCACGGTCCTGAGGAGGAGGCACGCAGTCCGAGCACATCAAACCTCGACATGAACGAACGCAAGAGCCGCATGAAACCAGGCAAAGAGCCGCACGCCGTGGTTTAATCCTGGTCTAGACCTGGTCCAGTCCAGGTTTAGACCTTGTTTAGACCTGGTTTAGTCCGCGTTTAGTCCTGGTCTAGTGCTGGTCTGGTCCTGGTTTAGTTCCCCCCCGCGTCCCCCATCAATAACATCAATCGGCAAAGGTCCCTTAGCCAATCAGGACGCAGAACACAATGTTACACTATTTTAAAAAAAATCAGGAGTGAAAACACGTTTTGAAAATAAAAGAAGACATTAAAAAATTCATTTTGCATGATTTTCAGTCTGTATAAAATGTTATCTCAGAATTAAAAATAAATAAATATCGGTATTGACTAATATCGGTATCGGACGATATCGGATGATATTGGATATCGGTATGGGCTAAAATTTTCACATCGGTGCATCCCTAATACAAACAGAACAGCCACTAAACCGACTGAAACATGCACAGAATCAGTTCGGATTGTGGTATTTTTCATATACCAGTAAAAAGCACAGGCTGCATACTCAGATGTCAATAATCGTGTTACGGCGGTGGCGTGTTCAAGGGGACATTACACATGTGTAGAGCTGCCACACTCAGATGGTTTCTAGAATAATGCCAATTAACGCAATTAATTATGAGCGTCAATTCAACGCACATTTTAAATTTGTCCCATTGAAGGACCTGTAGGCGACGTGGCAGCGGCGTCACTTCCACCTGCGTCGCTCAAACAAATAAATCCTGGAGGAAACTGAAATGGAACAACTGAACGACAAACACGTCCGGACAAGTTCCATTATTACTGGTGATAGAGCGAGCATGAGCGCACTTCACCAAACCAACAAACCAACAAACTACCATCTCTCTCTCTCTCTCTGTCTCTCTTTCCCGCTCTCTCTCTCTCCATCTCTCTGTCTCTCTATTTCTCTCTCCATCTCTCTCTCTGTGTCTCTCTCTGTGTCTCTCTCTCTCTGTGTCTCTCTCTGCATCTCTCTCTCCATCTCTGTCTCTCTCCCTGTCTCTTTCTCTCTCCATCTCTCTCTATCATTCTCTCTCCGTCTCTCTTTCTCTCCATCTCTCTTTCTCTCCCTCTGTCTCTCTCTCATTCTCTCTCTCTGTCTCTCTCTCTTTGTCTCTCTCTCCATCTCTCTCCATCTCTCTCCATCTCTCTCCATCTCTCTCTTTCTCTCTCCATCTCTGTCTCTCTCTCTCTCCATCTCTGTCTCTCTTTCTCTCCATCTCTCTTTCTCTCATTCTCTCTCCATCTCTCTCTCTTTCTCCCTCTTTCTCTGTCTCATTCTCTCTCTCCATCTCTGTCTCTCTCTCACGCTCTCTCTGTCTCTCTCTCACGCTCTCTGTCTCTCTCTCCATCTCTCTCTCTCTCTTTCTCCCTCTTTCTCTGTCTCTCATTCTCTCTCTCCATCTCTCTCTCTCTCCATCTCTCTCTCTCCATCTCTCTCTCTCTCCATCTCTCTCTCCATCTCTCTCTCCATCTCTCTCCGTCTCAGATTAATCAATTACAAATCCTGTAATCATATTATTGTTTTAAATGTCCTGACAGCACTTCTGAACACAGAACCACAGTCGTGAAGGCTCAAATCGCCGTCGTCGAGGTTTCTCTAATTGGACTCCAAAACGGCTCAGTGTGCACGCCTTTAATGAGTAAAAACAAATCATGTACAGTGCAGTTTGCAGAAGAAGTGCTGCCGGTAAAAATGTGTGCATTCTGCGGTGTTTCCGTAACCTCTCACCTGCAGAGCGTCCTCTTCACACTTGAACAGCTGCACCATCTGTAGCATCTTGAGCCTCCTGACGTCCACCATGTCTTCACACCTGAGGAAACCAAAAGAACACCGCTGTTTCAGTTCCAGTCACCAAAATAACACAAACTTTATCACTTTTCAAATTACAGAAGCTCAATGTCTTAGTCTACACTTTCGTTTGAGTCAAAAGTGCCTCTAATCCGAGATTTATCCATAGTTTGGAGTAGATGAGGAGGACAGTGCGCATGTGCTCAGTCACAGCTGATTTGCAGATAAGAAGACACAACTTTTCTGTTGCGAGCGACACTTGGCAGAAGATTGGGACTCTGCGGCTGAAGAGGAGTTATGGAGGACTGAGGACTGAAGAGGAGTATACGGATGAGGAGACAGAATGGATACGGAAAGAATGAAGCGGAGACAGTTTTAGGAGCAGCAGAGAACAGCCATCGGTTTCACATTACTTCTCAGAATCATGCGCTGAATCCGGTGGCCTTCTTTCTTTTCCTTTGCTGGTAAAAAATGTCTGTCTCTCTCTCTCCATCTCTCTCGCTCTGTCTCCCTCTCTCTGTCTCCCTCTCTCTGTCTCCCTCTCTCTGTCTCCCTCTCTCTGTCTCCCTCTCTCTGTCTCCCTCTCTCATTCTCTCTCTCTCATTCTCTCTCTGTCTCTCTCTTTCATTCTCTCTCTCTCTCTCTCTCCATTTCTCTCTCTCTATCTCTCTCCATTTCTCTCTCTCTGTCTCCATCTCTCTCTCTCCCTCTCTCATTCTCTCTCTCTCTCATTCTGTCTCTCTCTCTCTCTCTCTCTCATTCTCTTCTCCATCTCTCTCTCTCTCTCTCATTCTCTCTCTCCATGTCTCTCTCTCTCTCTTTCTGTCTCTCTCTCTTTCTCTCTCTCTCTCTACATCTCTCCCTGTCTCCCTCTCTCATTCTCTCTCTCCATCTCTCTGTCTCTCTCTCTCTCTCCGTCATTCTCTCTCTCTCTCTCTGTCATTCTCTCTCTCTCCATCTCTCGCTCTCTTTCCGTCTCTCTCTCTTTCTCTCTGTCTCTCTCTCTCTCTACATCTCTCTTTCTGTCTCTCTCTCATTCTCTCTCTCCATCTCTTTCATTCTCTCTGTCTCTCTTTCTACATCTCTCCATGACTACGTTCACACTGCAGGGCTTAATGCTCAATTCCGAATTTTTTGTGAAATCCGATTTTTTTGCGAGGCCGTTCACATTTCCAGTTAAATGCGAATTGTATGTGATCTCCAGTGTGAACGCTAAACTCCCCAAAAGTGTCCCGCATGCGCCTTGGAGGACACGATGACGTCACACGCAGCGAACGCGCTCAATGTTTACAGAAGTAGCCTAAAGTTGCTTTCGTACCAGAGCCAAAACATGTACAGCTTATTTGTTTTAAGGAGGAGACGGAGAAGGACGAGGTTTTTGGCCACAGCGTTTGCGGGGCAGTGGCAGCAACGTGTGCAGAAAGGAACATGTGGGTGCGGAGTCACAGGCAGGAGGGGTGGGATTGCTCCGTACTTCGCTGCTTCACTGATACGAGTTTATATACTATTTTCGCATGACGAGAAGAACGTTTGTGCACATTTGTGAACGCCTCCTTGTACCACTCTCATTGGAGGAAACACACTCAGGTCGGATGAATGCGACCTGGCCGTTCAGACTGCAGTCGCATGTCAAAAGATCGGATATGTATCGGATTTAGGACCACATATCCAAGTGGCCTGGATCGCATTTGAAAAAATCGGATCTGTGTCGTTCACACTGTCATTAGAAGATCGGATACAGGTCGCATAGAGGCGAAAAAATCGGATTTGGGTCGTTTCAGGCTGCAGTGTGAACGTAGCCCATGTCTCTCTCCATCTCTCTCTCTCTCTCTTTCATTCTCTCTCTCCTCCTGATGGATGGGTTAAATGCAGAGAAATAATTTCCCTACGGGGATGAATAAAGCATGTCTTCTTCTTCTTCTCTCTCTGTCTCTCTCTGTCTCTCTCTTCTTTCTTTTCCTTTGCTGGTAAAAAATGGTCCTGACTGAAGTGGGTACTGCAAACACGATGGTCCAAACGTCTTACAGCTTTGCCTTTCATGTTTGGGTCCCGAGAGCTGAGAGCGAAATCAGCTGTGACTGAGCACATGCGCACTGTCCTCCTCATCTACTCCAAACTATGGATAAATCTCGGATTAGAGGCACTTTTGACTCAAACGAAAGTGTAGACTAAGATATTGAGCTTCTGTAATTTGAAAAGTGCTAAAGTTTGTGTTATTTGGTGACTGCAATCGCCTGCCCCAAGCACTCACGTTAACGGATATCGCTACACCACAACATCTACGAAACTGCTCCAAATGACACCAAAGTGCTATGGGTGAGTAAAACAACTTGTTTTATTACAGAAATAAGGCTCAGATTGTAAAAAAACATTAATTCTCCTTTAAACAGTGCGGAACGAGGCGAAACAAAAAGGTTGGCGACCCCTGACGTACACCATGACCCAGGACCCTGTGTTTGCTCTGTCTCCATGATCAAATTACAGTTCTTAAGCAGACTTAAACCTTAAATATTCAGATTATGACAGGATTGTAGCATATTGATCATTCTGTTGGTCTCTGGTAGTACCGCGGGTAAACCGGGGCTGACCTCTGCTTACGGAGCTGCATCTCGTCCATGACCGCTTGGATCTGCTGGACGTTCCCCTGCTGGTCCTCCGACGTCCCCTCGGCTTCTTCCACGGGCCACGCCGTCTGCCCGCACATCTGCTCCAGCAACAGCGCCCCCTTCTGCCGCAGCGACGTCAGGCCCGCCTCTGACCGGCACATATGAACGAATGACACGGTATCAGCAAGAGAACACAAAACCAAGACAGAACGAGGAGTCAAACGGCCTCCACCAGATCGTTTACCAGGGATATGAGCAAAACGTGTCTTGCCCCAGTACAGTCTCGACTTTACATCAAAGCGTTTGGTGAAGAATCCCTCAGTCGTCCAGGTAGAATCCATGGTAAATGGAGAAATTCAATTTGTCAACTGGACAAAGTTTATTTGATTGAAGACGTTTCGCAACTCATCCAAGCTCATGGTTTACAATTATGACGCTTATGTTCTACGTTACTTTTAGTGGACGTAGAATATAACGAAGAACTGACGAACTGAAGAAGTAGCTTGGATGAGCTGCGAAAGGTCTTCGACCAAATAAACTTTGTCCAGTTGTCAAAATTGCATTTCTCTTTTTACCATCAATGCGTTTTATTGTCCCATAATCAGGATGTGCACGATTTGTTTTTGTTTTTTTTATTGGAATATTTGTTTAGTTTTTAAGATTCTCAAGATGTACAATATCAAAGTCAAACAAATGAAAAAGGTCGTACAAATATACAAAAGAACAACCAAAATGTAACGTCCAAGAAGGAGTGGGGGGGAAGAAAACTTATTTAACCCCACCCCCATTACCCATCTGTACATAATAACATAAGTGAAGAAAAATCACTTCCATTTTCCATTTATTTAAGGATACAGGACCTGAATACTAGTACCAGTAATGGTAAAAAAAAAAAAAAGCGCATACCAGCGATGGTAAGAGAAAGCAAGTACCATAAGGTAAGGAAAAGCACGTACACTGACAAGAGATGTTCCAGCAGAACTAGTTTTGCAGAAGACAGTGATGAAATGACCTTAGACCAGCCATGGGCAAACTGCGGCCCGTTAAACTTTTTCATTCGGCCCGCCGAACTTGAAGAAATTATATTAATAAACCTTGTTAATGTCTTAATTTCCCTGCAATTCTGGCGTTTTCCAATAGCTGGCGCACTAGATACATTGACCTTTGTTGAGGTGCTGCGTTTTGCTCCACATTTGTGCTTTACTCTTTAACCCCTCAGCCCTCCTGTGAAGATGAGCGGAGCTAAGAAAAGAAAAGTGGACAGAGAATGTCGAGTGTTTAATAAGGAGTGGACAAGTAAATATGTTTTCACCGAATACTTATCAGCTGCTGTATGCCTGATATGCCAAGAGACTGTAGCGGGTTTTAAAGAATATAATATCAGGCGTCACTTTGCCACAAAACATGCAAATTATGCTAGCAAACAGTCAAAAAAGAACGAAAGAACCTGAAGGAGAACAGAACTTTCAGTGTTTTAAAATAGTAACTATTAGTAATTTTAAAAAAGCTGTATTTTATTCATTAAATTTTCTGTGTTTTAAGAGTCATTTCAATAAATAGCTAAATACTGTGGAACTTGAAAGATGGACATTTTGTTGTAATGCTTTTGTTCATTTTTAATTGAAATAAAGCACAAGTTTTCTACATATCCCATGTTATTTTTGCTCTTATGAGGTGGATTACCAAAACACTAAATCCAGCTGCTCCTGGTCCGGCCCTTCTGTCAAATTTTAGAACCCTTTGTGGCCCACGAGTCAAAAAGTTTGCCCACCCCTGCCTTAGACACTCTCCATATACTGTGACCAGACCATATTTTTGTAATGTCATTTAAACGTATTGACACTTTGGTTTTGCTTGTAGAGTTTGTCCAGACTGTTCCAGAGTTTCACACCACGTACAGACATGCAAAAACTTTTTTTTAGTGGTTCTCACTTTGGGCAATTTGAAGTCTCAAGTTGTGGGTTCTCTCACTCAAGGTAAATAGTATTTGCAGATTTTTTGTTAGCATAGTAATCGTTGCCAACTACTGTCGTGGCAAAGCTCCTCTCTGGTCTCTGGTCTTAAAACTGTGAATATTTGTAAGTGAGGAACAACTTTGGACAACTGCAAACTGTTTAAAATAGTTTAAAGGCCTCATATTACAGAAAATTCACTTTAAAAGGTGAGCTTTAAAGGTGCACTGTGTAACTTTTCTAGTTTTCTCTAGCCTGCCGCCTGCTTTTCTTCATGGGGATGTTATTGTGCTGCCTGGAATGTTCCACAGTATGACATTAAACAGCTCTGCCTTACATTTATTCAGATACAGTGGTCCCTCACTATATCACGGTTCACTTTTCGTAACCTCGCCATTTTATTTTTATTTTTTAATTTAAATTTTTTAAATAATGTATCAACATTGTGTTCTGCGCCCTGATTGGGAGTCCGGCAGGATACGTGAGGAGCGCGCAGACATGAGTCCAGACCGGGACTAAGACATGAGAACCAGACCGGGACTAGACTGGGACTAGACCAGGATTAGACCAGGACTAAACGTGGACTAAACCACTGCGTGTGGCTCTTTGCCTGATTTCGTGCAGCTCTTGCATTCGTGTCGAGGTTCGTGGCTCGGACTGCGTCGCTGGCCGTGGATGCGGTCCCGAGGGGGGGGGGGCACAGTCCGGGCGCTGCCAGCCTCGGTCTCGTGCTCTCGGCCGCGGGTGGGACGAGCGGCCTCATGCCGGTCGTGCTGCTCTGTCGCGGATTTGGCCGTGGTGGGCGGGTGCATGTGTCCGCGCGTGCACTTCTCCGGGGGGTTGGTGTGCGTCACGTCGTGGTGGACGTGGTGGTGCCGTCGGATGAGCGCGGTGCTTCGTACGGATCCAGTGGCTCGTGCCCCCCATCCCCCCCACGCTTCACTATTAATACATTTTGTTGAAAAGCTTCGAAAGTTTGAGCGTTTAAACAAGAGAGAAATGTGAGAAAACGTTAATTCCAGTGTGAGAAAAGTGTACAATGTGTGTGGTGAGGCGTTTACAGCCTTAAAACATGTAGAATAATTGTAAAATATAAAGTTGTCCTACTTCGCGGATTTCACTTATTGCGGGTTATTTTTAGAACGTAACCCCCGCAATAAACAAGGGACCACTGTACAGCAATATGTAATATGGACCTTTACTGTGTCCATAGATAAAAATAAATACCGTATTGGCCCGAATATAAGACGATGTTTTTTGCATTGAAATAAGACTGAAAAAGGGGGGGTCGTCTTACATTCGCGGTCTAGACATTATACCCATTCACAAAGCTAGATGGCGCCAGATATCTTTAAAGCGAATGCTAAACACACCCACCGCTGACTTCAAAGCAAGCCTGCGACGCAGAACAAGTCTAGCCCAGCGCCTGCCCTCTGACTTTGGAGAGAAGCCGTTGCCTTCAGAGGCAGAGGATGTTTGTGAGGAGTAATCTTCTGACATGACAGATCTCAGCTACTCTCAAGTTTAAACCAGTTTGCATTATTTTATTGCAATGTTTTTCCTTATTCAGATTTGTTTCAAGACTACAGTTACAGTTAGACTTCACTTTGATGGTTAATGCAGTTATTTCAATTTTGTTGTTTTATCACAGTAGATTGGTTTATTTACATTTCAAAAACCAGAAGCCATTCATTTACAAATGTGATTGCACTTTAGTTTACATATTTAAATGTTCAGATATTAAGATGTGATAGACAGTTTTTGCATGATTTGAATGAGGCAAAATAACATGCTTTTTCTCTCGAATATATTGTTATAATCATTTGTTTCAGATGTACTGTAATTATTTTCTGTATAAAAATTAAATTTGGTGTTCAAAAAGTCTTTTTTCAAACTTGAGTCTTGAAAAAGAGGGGGTCGTCTTATAATCAGGGTCGTCTTATATTCGGGCCAATACGGTACATAAAAATAACACGCTGAAATGTGATACACTTTGGACTGTACTGAGACTTGGACTTTATTGATCCACAAGGGAAATGACTTGAACACAGAAGCTCACACTATATTATAAGAACAAAGAGAAAAAATATATAAATGGTAATAATAAATTCAAAATAAGTAGCAAAAATAGCAAGAGACTAGTTCCAAATAAGGAATAATTATATAAATGTACAAGTATATTTACAAGTAAAGTAAAAAATAGAAATATAATAATATAAATAATAGTGCTGTTAGGCGATTAAAAACATTAATCTAATTAATTACAGGATTTGTAATTAATTAATCGAATTAATCGCATTTTAATCTCAAGAGAGAGCACGAGAGAGAGGGGGGCAACCCACTTTGCGACTGAGTTTGTCAGTTTTTCTTTGCTCATTTGTTTACCAAATTGTGCGAGCGTGATTTGTTGAAGTAACGGTGACCGGTAATGATGGAACTTTACCGGACGTGTTTATTGTTCAATTGATCCGTCAGACTGGAGCAGCTTCGGTGATCGGAAAATTCTTTTTGACAAAAGCTCCAAATCACGGAGTTCTTGTTGAACTCCGTTCTTTTATAAATAAATTGCCGTTCAAAAGGTCCTGGCAGCGATTTGCTCGCCGCACGCCAAATTTAAAATGCGCATTGAATTGCCGCTCGTAATTAATTGCGGTCATTTTTATAACATGTTAATTTGCAGTGTAATTAATTAATCTAATTAATGCGTTAAACTGGCAGCCCTAATAAATACAGTTTATCTCAGTTAACTCAGTATACACAAGGCTGTAACGAAAAAGAGTGCAAAGATTCCTCTGTCTTACCCCTTCCCCTTTATCTATGTCTTCTCGAGGTACGAATGTTCCTCTAAGAAATGGGACGCCACCCGATTACCATTTGCGTTATCGTCCCTCGCCATGTCAAGGATTATCGGGTACCTCAGCTCGACAAAAACTAGCTCATTTACACATGAAAGTTCGATGAAAACGATAACGTCGGCTAAACAGACTCCGCGACAACAGTTCACTAAAAGTAACGTAGAACATAAGCGTCATAATTGTAAACCTGCTAAACTGTTAATCGGTAATTCCAACTGCTGAAAATGTGTACATTTATCAAGGTTATTAAACTTAACAAAAAAAAGAAAACTAAAATTGAAAAAATATTTTCGTTAACTGAAATAAATAAAAACAACAATTAAAAAAAAAATAACTCAAACTGTATTGTGTGTTTACAAAACTAAAACTGAAATTATCGATAAATCGCTCTTGGTTTTGGCCTTTTTTTGCAGTTGGTAAATGTGGAAGTTTTGGTGTGTATTTTTATTTGTTTTTGCACTTAAGGCTGCAACTTGTAGATGGCTTTGGTTGTTGTGGGGGTAAACCTGAAGAAATGTTTTAAAATTCTATTTGTTTGTTGTAAGTTTGAGAACACAATACTTTCTTTTTGAATCCTGCACTTGACAAATAACCCAAAGTATAACCCAAAAACTAAAACTAACACTAAGAAAAACTAAACTAAAACAGTAGCAGTCAGAAAACAGAGCAGAGCAGTCAGAAAAAAACGAAAACTAAGTTCAACAAAACCTGGACAAAACCTGGAATAAACCTGGTCTAAACCTGGACTAAACCTGGATTAAACCTGGTCTAAATCTGGACTAAACCTGGACTAAACCTGGACTAAACCTGGATTAAACCTAGACTAAACCTGGTTTAAACCTGGACTAAACCTGGTCTAAACCTGGACTAAACCTGGTCTAAACCTGGACTAAACCTGGTCTAAACCTGGTCTAAACCTGGACTAAACCTGGACAAAACCTGGACTAAACCTGGAAAAAACCTGGAATAAACCTGGTCTAAACCTGGACTAAACCTGGACTAAACCTGGTCTAAACCTGGACTAAACCTGGACTAAACCTGGACTAAACCTGGATTAAACCTAGACTAAACCTGGTTTAAACCTGGACTAAACCTGGTCTAAACCTGGACTAAACCTGGACTAAACCTGGTCTAAACCTGGTCTAAACCTGGTCTAAACCTGGATTAAATCTGGACTAAACCTGGATTAAACCTGGTTTAAACCTGGATTAAACCTCGTCTAAATCTAGACTAAATCTGGACTAAACTTGGACTAAACCTGGTCTAAAACTGGACTAAACCTGGTCTAATCATGGTCTAAAACTGGACTAACCCTGGGCCAACCCTGGACGAAACCTGGATTAAACCTGGATTAAACCTGGACCAAACCTGGACCAAACCTGGACTAAACCTGGACTAAACCTGGTCTAAATCTGGATTAAACCTGGTCTAAAACTGGACTAAACCTGGACCAAACCTGGTCTAACCCTGGAATTGTCCATCACCAACCAGAGCTGCTCTAAAAACTAATCAAAACAAACTGAATTAGAGGAAAAAATAAGTCAAAACTAAAACTAAACTATAATGAAAAATCCCAAACTATTAGAACCTTGACATTTATGAGACTCCTCTGCCGGTCGAAGTGACGCTGCCGTCCTGATCCCCAAACCTGCCTGAGCTTGTAGGTGTACCCCTTCGTTTCAAGTCTGGTCGAGCCCTTGATCAAAATTAGAATCGGGACACCCCTCGCCCTCATATGAACGGGCAAAACCAAGGGGTAGGGGTAAGACGAAGGGGTAAGACGGAGGAATGGGACGCAGACTTAGATTGACAAAACATACGGCACAGTCACTCACCCACGGTCTGCAGTTTCTCCTCCAGCATCTTGAGGTTCTGTTGGATGGCGGCTCCATCAGCTGGCGCCACGTCCGCACAGAGCATGCCCAGGAGACTGTCCAGCTGCTGGGACAGCTGTGGGGAGACATTTGTCCGATCACAACATGACCCTGAACCATGTCATGTTCACAGAGTTTAAACAAGCGCACTTTATCAGGACTCGTGGCTGTAATGGACCGGCTTTTCTTCAGACCTACAGGGGGTGAAGTACGCCCCTGTTACGATGTGATCAACAAGTTAAAGGTCCGCTTCATACTCAATACCGGTGTGTTTTTAAATTATATGGATTTTTCATACATCCCAATCCCGGTGAGTGTGTGCGTACAAAACGTGGGGAACACAAAGCGGCGGAACGTGGCACCGCAGGACATTGTTTGAGAGGGGGACTGTTTTGAACGTGGCGCCGCGGGACATTGTTTGAGAGGGGGACTGTTTTGAACTTGGCGCCGCGGGACATTGTTTGAGAGGGGGACTGTTTTGGCGTGAGAGCGGTGGAAGCTCAGTGTGTGTCGAGCGGTGAACAACATGGACGGAGAAAATGTTACAGACACAGAGGAACTTATACCCAACACAGTCCTGGTTTAGTTCTAGTTTAGTCCTGATTTAGTCCTGGTAGAGTCCTGGTTTACTCGGTTTAGTCCTGGTTTAATCCCAGTTTAGTCTTGGATTAGTCCTGGTTTAGTCCTGGTTTAGTCCTGGTTTAATCACAGTTTAGTCCTGATTTAGTCCTGGTAGAGTCCTGGTTTACGTAGTCTTGGTTTTAATCCTAGTTTAATCCCAGTTTAGTCTTGGTTTTAATCCTGGTTTACCCTTGGTTTAGTCCTGGTTTAATCCCAGTTTAGTCTTGGTTTAGTCCTGGTTTAGTCTTGGATTAGTCTTGGTTTAGTCTTGGTTTAGTCTTGGTTTTAATCCTAGTTTAATCCCAGTTTAGTCTTCGTTTTAATCCTGGTTTACTCTTGGTTTAGTCCTGGTTTAATCCCGGTTTAGTCTTGGTTTAATCCTGGTTTAGTCTTGGTTTTAATCCTAGTTTAATCCCAGTTTAGTCTTGGTTTTAATCCTGGTTTACTCTTGGTTTAGTCCTGGTTTAATCCCAGTTTAGTCTTGGTTTGGTTTAGTCCTGGTTTACTCTTGGTTTAGTCCTGGTTTAATCCCAGTTTAGTCTTGGTTTTAATCCTAGTTTAATCCCAGTTTAGTCTTGGTTTAGTCTTGGTTTTAATCCTAGTTTAATCCCAGTTTAGTCTTGGTTTTAATCCTGGTTTACTCTTGGTTTAGTCCCAGTTTAGTCCCAGGTTAGTCCTGGTTTAGTCCCGGTTTAGTCCCGGTTTAGTCCTGGTTTAGTCCCGGTTTAGTCCCGGTTTAGTCCTGGTTTAGTCCCGGTTTAGACGAGGTTTAGTCCCGGTTTAGACGAGGTTTAGTCCCGGTTTAGACCAGGTTTAGTCCTGGTTTAGACCAGGTTTAGTCCCGGTTTAGAAAAAGAAAAGAGGAGCCGTGTCAGTTATATTGTTGTCCATCAAAAACAGACCTGGAGTTGTATTTTGTTTTATCCACACATCTGTCTACATCTCCAAAGCTCAAAACGCCCTTTTCCACCTCGTGAGGTCATGAAGTGGCAGTTTTCATGTCAACAGCTCCTTTTACCTTTAGTTCCGTCGAGATCGGCAAGTCCAGGTCTGAAACGATCCAAATGATTCTAGTGAAGGTGTGTGGAGTTTAAAAACACAGTGGAGCACTTCCTGTATCACCACACGATGACATCACGAGGTGGAATGGAGAGTTTTTAGTTTGAGAGAAGAACAACTGGACTTTATCAGGTCTAAACCGGGACTAAACCAGGTCTAAACCAGGTCTAAACTGGGACTAAACCAGGTCTAAACCGGGACTAAACCAGGTCTAAACCGGGACTAAACCAGGTCTAAACCGGGACTAAACCGGGACTAAACCGGGACTAAACCGGGACTAAACCGGGACTAAACTGGGACTAAACCAGGTCTAAACTGGGACTAAACTAGGTCTAAACCAGGTCTAAAGTGGGACTAAACCAGGTCTAAACCAGGTCTAAAGTGGGACTAAACCAGGTCTAAACTGGGACTAAACTAGGTCTAAACCAGGTCTAAAGTGGGACTAAACCAGGTCTAAACCAGGTCTAAAGTGGGACTAAACCAGGTCTAAACTGGGATTGAACCAGGACTAAACCAGGACTAAACCGGGACTAAACCAGGTCTAAACCAGGTCTAAAGTGGGACTAAAACAGGACTGAACCAGGTCTACTCCCCATCTCTAAGGGAGTGCCCAGCCACTCAGCTCTACTTTACATTTATTCAATCACAGGTGGTTTTAGAGCTCAAAAATACCCAGAAAAACAGACATTCTGACTGTGAGCGGGGTCGCCTCTCCACTGATCTGATCCGTAACTTGGTCTGGTTTGGTCTCCATGAAGATGAGGAAAGGTTTAATGCCGTACTGTGGGACATTCCAGACAAAAAAGCAACATCTCAATGGAGAAAAGCGTTTAACAGAACCTCCAGCAGAAAAGTTCCACAGGTAACGTTTCTGTTGGAGGGCGAGGGTCTCAATCGGATGTTGTTGCTTTGCCTGGAAGGTTCGTCAGTGTGGCTTTAGCCTACCTCCTGCGTGGTGCTGTGGAAGCTGTGCGCAGCCTGGAGCACGTTCTGCCTGGTCTCTAGCTGAGCGGCCTGTCTGTAGCACACGTCGCTGAGCTTCTGCTGGAGAGACTTGAGCTCCACCACCTCCTCTTCCTCTCCGGCGCTGAGGAGGGCGCCGATCTGCTGGTTCAGCTCCACGTACACCGCAAACCACTCCTGTGAAGAGACACGAGCAGACGCAGGTGAGGGCGAACCAGGGCTGGACTGGGACAAACGGCCCTGACATTTTTGGCTTAGACCGCCCCCCTCACACAACAGACTAATTTATGTTTGTGTTCTCCGAAGCAAAGTATTGTTACGTCTTGGCCGAGGGGAAACCAGGGCGCAACATTTAAAGGAAAAATCCCCAAAACCACCAGCAAACTCACAGTAACTACACATTCAACAGTTTATTTAAAATGCATTTTGCACACACACAAAAAAACATTCTCATCGAATCTACAAGAGTCACGTAGGTCGCCTGTTTTGGCTTCAAAACGGCGAATTTTGCCAAAAGGTGAGCGATTTTCATGCCTGTCCATCACCTAAAAGTCCCAGTATTATCCTAACATTACTACTGCTGACCTGTTGTGCCTGTGCGACACTTCCCTGGTCACTCTGTCCCTCGGGTTCAGGGTTAGTCCAGGTTTAGTCCAGGTTTAGTCCAGGGTTAGTCCAGGGTTAGTCCAGGGTTAGTCCAGGGTTAGTCCAGGGTTAGTCCAGGGTTAGTCCAGGGTTAGTCCAGGGTTAGTCCAGGGTTAGTCTAGGTTTAGACCAGGTTTAGACCAGGTTTAGACCAGGTTTAGACCAGGTTCCCTGTCCACCTTCAGCCTGGGCTGCAGAGGACGTGGAGGCTCCAGCCCCTCCAGAGAATATGTCTGTTATTTTAGAACATTTTGCAGCGTCTATAGTGAGATTTTTAAATCTTTTAGCCCGTAACTTCTCCACACCCCCTTTCTGCCGCTTCTCCATGTTTCCACCTCAACACTGAAACTGGCGGGGATCAGTGCAGGGAAAGGGGCGGGACCGCTCTCGTAGCTTCTATATCCTGATTGGTTTAGTCCACTGTCTGTATTGAAGATAGACCAATGGGACTCCTCCTCTAAATTGTGGGCCGGTCTCTAAGTTTAAAAAAACAAAAAACAAAAAAAAATTTGGCCCGAGGACTGTCGGCCCACCGGGAAAATGCCCGGTATGCCCGATTACCAGTCCAGGCCTAGAGTGAATATGTTTAAAGGTGAATTGTGAAACTTTTCTAGTGGAGGGTCCATCAAATGCTTTTACTTTATTTTTTAAGACTAATACAGTCATACCTCACCTTACGAAACACCCAACTAACGAATAATCCAACTTACGAAACGCCTTTATGTAAAATTTTCGTCTCTGAATACGAAAGAAAATTCAAGTTACGAAACGCGAAATCTCAAAAATTCAAATAATGCACGCTCAGCTTCCCAGCCGCCCGAATCCCCCGAAACGTAAATACACTTGTAAATACACTCTCCCAACAGGGTTTAGGGGGGTATTGGGGGCCTTGGAACGAATCAGGCCTTTTACATTGTGACTCTACTTACGAAAAAAATCACGTTACGAAACCATTTCTGGAACAAATTAATTTTGTAAGGTGAGGTATGACTGTAACAAAGACTAGGACTGTCAGTTTAACACATTAATTAGATTAATTAATTACACTGCAAATTAATGCATTATAAAAATTAACGCAATTAATTATGAGCGACAATTCAATGCGCGCATTTTAAATTTGGCGTGCGGTGAGCGACTTGCTGCTCGGGCCTTTGAACGGCGAGTTTATTTATCACCGAAGCTGCTCCAGCCTGATGGATCATTTGAACGACAAACACGTCTGGACAAGTTCCATCATTGATAGTGCGCACTTCACCAAACCACCAAACCAAACCACGCTCGCAGAATTCAAAGTGGGTTCGTTCGGGTTCAAACGTGTGTGAAGGAAACAAATCAACTCCAGGTCTGTTTTTGAAGAGGAAACGGCATTAGAACAAGAACAAGAGTCCATTCTGTGTCACTTTGGTTGTTGTAGAGCTTTTCTTTTAGTTCTGGATGTGTACTCACACTGTGCTGACTCTCGATCTCCTCGTGCTTCTGCTGCAGAGCCTGTGCAGCCCTGATGGAGTCTCCGATGGCCTGATGGGACTTCAGCAGCTCGGAGCCTGGGCCCTGGAGCCACGTCACCACCTAGAGGACGAGAAGAGAACCGTCTGAACTCGGGACGCTACAAGATCTCGCCAGACAAAACTGCCACAAGATCGTACATGAGAACAATTCCTCCTGAATTTATATTCAGCTCGGACGGAAAAATAGTTAAGAGCTGGAACAATTTAAGAAGCTGTAGTTCAAAAAAGCAGTACAGAAGGACGGCTAAAGTAAAAATAGTGAAGCCAAACCTGTGAAATGGATCGTTATATTGTTTATTTATTACAAATTATGTCAAAATCTCATCTTGTCTCGTTCTCGTGGACCTAATCTCGTGCTGTGTCTCGTCCCAACTAACGACAACTAACCAACTACAATGAAATGACTCTGAGACACCTATTTGTTTACATTGTAGTGAGCGCCCCCTTCAGGCAGATATAGACAGTGTCCACCAACGTCTGACCAGAACTGAAGAAGCAGAAACGGATTTGACCAAATAAACTTTTGTCCAGTTGACAAATTGAATTTCTCCTCCTAAATAAAATACTCATTAGTTGTAGAGTTACACTGTTCTGACCGTGAGAGAGAGCGGATGTGTTTCTCTTTCCTCCTTATCTATTGCTCCGTGCCTCTCTTGTTTTTTGTCATTTTCTCGCTTTTTGGAGCAGATTTTCCAAATTCCTAAAATATGGATGTGATCAGCTGGACCCTCAGCACGATTGATACTCTTTTTTCACGGAGGAGTGCCGCTCCGGGAGAATCGGTGTGTCTGGATGGTACTTTTTCTGATGGATATGCGAGGGACTCGTATCGTGCGTGGCAAGTCGTATGTTTGGCACCAATGTACCTGGAGGATGTGGAGGATATTTACGTATTGGGATTTCTGATAGCTGGACATCTGTTAATTGGCCTGGGATTGTCCATGATCTATTGCAAAATTTGTAAGCTGGAAGCAAGTAAAGAGTCCCCAAAGCTGTCTGCAGCAATTTCGAGCCACTGTGAAGCCGTGGGAGTTCTCGTGAAAGGATTACATCAGAAAGTCAGACAGGTTGAGGACCTTTTGGAAGGATTTCAACCGAAGGAAACATCTCGATGTTTGGATATCATCACGGGCATGCTTACAGAACTGTGTAAAGCCAACGCAGCGCAGTCTGTGCGCCAAGAGGAACTAATGAGATCTCTCATGAATCTTCATGGCGATATGAAGATGGGGGGTCTGGCAAAACCCAAGCTCAATCTAAATTGTTCACCTGGGTCTCTAAAAATGTATTTCATCAATGCTAAATTAATCCCCTTGCAAATTATGTCTCCCTGTGAAAACCTGTCTCCAACAGTTATCTGTGTTTTGACTTTGCCTCCCTGCAAGAACACTCCAAGGCCACAGATGTGGTTTTGTTATCATGAACTCTACATAAACAACGGCACACACTATTTTGGTCTATTCACAGCACTGACATGATTGTAAAATGTTCCCTGTCTTTTAGAATGGTCTGATCTCTGCTCTCGGTTCAATCAATTTAATTGATTTCCAATCTGATCCCCCAACACCCCTTCCTTATGTTGCCAAAGAAAAAGATCACCGTATGTTATATCTCCAATTGTTTTTCTGTCATTACATGTTGTTAAATTGTCACTGATTGTATGTATTGCATCTTTTCTACTCTGCATCTCCCAGTCGGCGGCGCGCGCATGCGCAGCGGCCCCTCCCCTACCCACTCTATCACTGTCCTGCCTGGTTAGTGGGGAAACGAAATTTCGAATTCTCTCTATGTACATGTACATGATTGTTTTCGACAATAAAGCAAAATATGACTATGACACTGGCCGATTAGATTTGGATCTTCCCCCAGTTTCTGATCGGTTTCATGTAATTATCCATCCATCCATGTTCTTCCCCGGGGCCGGGTCGCTGGGGCAACAGTCTAAGCAGGGACTCCCAGACTTCCTCCACCCCGAACACTTCCTCCAGCTCCTCCGGCGGGACCCCAAGGCGCTCCCAGGCCAGCTGGGAGACATAGTCCCTCCAGCGTGTCCTGGGTCTTCCCCGGGGCCTCCTCCCGAGGGAGGCGTCTGGAACAGACGCCCGAGCCACCTCAACTCTACTCCGACCAGACCAGGTCTAAATTAGGACTAAACCAGGTCTAAACTGGGACTAAACCAGGTCTAAACTGGGACTAAACCAGGTCTAAACTGGGACTAAACCAGGTCTAAACTGGGACTAAACCAGGTCTAAACCAGGTCTAAAGTGGGACTAAACCAGGTCTAAACTGGGATTGAACCAGGACTAAACCAGGACTAAACCAGGACTGAACCAGGACTGAACCAGGACTGAACCAGGACTGAACCAGGTCTACTCCTCATCCTATCTCTAAGGGTGCGCCCAGCCACTCTGTGGGGGAAACTCATTTCGGCCGCTTGTATCGGCGATCTCGTCCTTTCGGTCATTACCCAGAGCTCATGACCATAGGTGAGGGGATGAACGCAGATCAACGGTAAATCGAGAGCTTTGCCTTTTGGCTCAGCTCCCTCTTCACCACAACGGTCCGGTATGGCGACCGCATCACTGCCGACGCTGCACCGTTCCGCCTGTCAATCTCACGCTCCATCCTCCCCTCACAAGATACTCGAACTCCTCCACTTGAGGCAGGGACTCAATCGGTTGTTTGTGATCGGTTTCGTGTAATTATCCGGTCTTCTAATCTCCATCTGCTCGTATGTTGTTGTGGGCTGTAAACCTCTAACCCCCGACCTCTGGACCAGCTCGCACGCTTGATTAGACACGTGTGAATGGCGGTGGATTTCTGTGGTCTGGAGGCGCCGGGGCTGATGGGAAAAGGGTCCGTCCCGTCTGGGAGCCTGGGGATGGAGGACGGAGGATTCTGGGTCAAAGCTGGAGGAGGTTAGCCTAGTTCTGAGATCCGGGAAAAGAAAGACCGGCCGAGGGACAGGAATGATCACTGGAGGAAACGGAGATTTCGACATTTTGGGGTTTGTTGCTATGGAAACGTCAGTAATATATTACATTTATCTCAAATATTGTTGCTGCTTTGTTAATTATTATGTTATGTAATTATCATTATGTATTATTTTCTGCAATTTTGACAGAAAAGGCGTTTTGTGCAGATTTTCAGATCTAATAAAGCTTCAAAAGTAGTGATTTTGATAAAGATTTGTGCAGAATTTTGTTGAAAAGAAACGACTGAATCGATCGTTTTTTTCCTGTATTTATTTGTATATTTTTGCACATATTATGAAAATCTTTTCAGCAGGCTAATACTAGGGCTGTCAGTTTAACGTTAATTATATGAATTAATTACACTGCAAATTAACGCAATTAATTATGAGTGGATATTCATTGCGTGCACATTTTAAATTTGCAGTGTGGTGAGCGCACTTCACCAAACCACTAAACCGACACACCACTAAACCACCAAACCACTAAAACAAACCACCAAACCGACAAACCACCAAACCACTAAAACAAACCACCAAACCACCAAACCACAAACCACCAAACAATAAACCGACAAACCACCAATCCAACAAACCACCTAAAACAAACCACCAATCCAACAAACCACCAAACCACTGACAAACCAACAACTAAAACAAACCACCAAACCAACAAACCGACAATCCACTAAACCGACAAACCACCAATCCAACAAACCACCAAACCACTAAAACAAATCACCAAACCACCAAACTGACAAACCACCAAACCAACAATCCACCAAACCGACAAACCACCAAACCACCAAACCAACAAACCACCAAACCGACAAACCACTAAAACAAACCACCAATCCAACAAACCACCAAACCACTAAAACAAATCACCAAACCACCAAACTGACAAACCACCAAACCAACAATCCACCAAACTGACAAACCACCAAACCGACAAAACCAAACCGACAAACCACCAAACTGACAAACCAACAATCCACCAAACCGACAAACCACCAAATCACCAAACCGACAAACCACTATAACAATCCACCAAACCGACAAACCACTAAACCGACAAACCACCAAACCGACAAACCACCAAACCGACAAACCACCAAACCGACAAACCACCAAACCACTAAACCGAAAAACCACCAAACCGACAAACCACCAAACCACGCTGCAGAACTTGGGAAACGAATGAGCAAAGTGACCGCAGAAAAACTGACAAACTCAATCGCAAATTGGGTTCAATCGCTCTCTCACACTCTTAAAATCTGATTAAATTGATTAATTACAAACCTGTAATTAATTAGATTAATTTTCTTAATCGTCTGACAGCAGTAAAAATACTCGTACTTGTGAGTCCAGTTGTGAAATGTCGTGGAGGAGAAAGTACAAAAGTATGAAGTATAAGTATGAAGTATCCAGGAGTAAAGTGCAGACTAAAATCTGTATTTAAAGGTGCACTATGCAAGTTTTCTGTCATCCATAGACGAGTTATTGTTTTGTTCCGTAGTATGGCATTAAACTTACATTTACAACAATTACATTACAAAATACACCGAAAAACAGGCATTCTTTCATTTCACGGCTGTCGCAATAACGGCAAAAATGAATCACGTGCATGTTCGGCCACCGCCAAGACCACCGTCGCCGCCGCCACCGCCGCCACCGCCGCCACCGCCGCCACCGCCGCCACCCACTGGCCGAAGCTTGCTCACCGAGCAAGCTTCCATCCCGCTATAGTGGCTACGCCCTTGCGACCCACAGAGACCAGCGCAGCAGCAAGCCAACACCGAACTCACGCCAAACTCACGCCGAACTCACACCAACCTCACAGCGAACTCACAGCGAACTGACACCGAAATCACAGCGAACTCACGCCGAACTCACACCGAACTCACAGCAAACTCACAGCGAACTCACAGTGAACCGACACCGAAATCACAGCGAACTCACGCCAAACTCACACCAAACTCACACCGAACTCACACCAACCTCACAGCGAACTCACAGCAAACTGACACCGAAATCACAGCGAACTCACAGCGAACTGACACCGAAATCACAGCGAACTCATAGCGAACTCACACCAACCTCACAGCGAACTTACGCCGAACTCACAGCAAACTCACGTCAACCTCACGCCGAACTCACAGCGAACTCATGCCGAACTCACACCAAACTCACATTGAAGTCACAGCGAACTCATAGCGAACTCACACCGACCTCACGCCGAACTCACAGCGAACTCACAGCGAACTCACGCCGAACTCACAGCATCCTCACACCGAACTCATGCCGAACTCACACCAAACTCACTGTGAACTCACACTGAACTCACGCCGACCTCACACCAACCGCACAGCGAACTCACACCGACCTCACACGCCATCTCCAGGAGGATCCCATCAAGTCCAGTGCAGACCCACTCGCACAGTGGCGCGACAACCGAGGTAGATTTCGATTTCCTCTCCCAAGTCGCCCGCAAATACATGTGCAGTTTTCAGAGTATTCAGTGCCGCTGGAAATACTGTAGCTCCACTCTGATCATCTCTCAAACCTCAGAAGGCGAATCTGCTCTTTTTCTCGCACACAAGGACACTGCCCAGGTATAAGTCATTTCTTTATCTGCTCAGGGAGATTCGTTTGTGACGTGAAAGTGCCTCGTAGAGCCTGTGTTTAAAAAGACGAGCACTTTTCATTTCAGCCGTTATCTTCAAGATTCCGTTTGCATTTCTGATGTTACAGACGTTTAATAAACTAAGACGTGTTATAACATTGTTGTGACTTTAATATCTGTATAATAAGCTTTATTTTTACTATGAGTGAAGTCATTTAGTAGTCTAATTAACAAAAATTGCTAAATTGATTTTTTTTTAAAGGGGGAGGGGGCGGTGTTGAGCCGCTATGACGCACCGCAGGAAATACTTGCCTCTCCAGAGATCTGACCTGTAACTTGGTGTGGTCACCTCCTTTGGCGTGTCTTCATGGAGAAATGTTTTTTTAATGACATATTCTGGAATCTTCTAGACAAAACACTCACTGCGTGCACATGGACGAGTGTAATCCGACTGCAAACGGTTTGGGATCATATCGAATTCATGTGCACAGGCTAAGGATCGTACAGGGATTGGTTTCCTGAATCCGATTGGAGCCCCTGGTTTAGGCCGATAGTAATCCACTCGGTGCCGCACGATATCGGATCGGATTGGCGTACGGCACATGCGCGGGAATTTTCGCCAGGGATTTCACCCGGAAGTGGCAGGACGCGCCGACATCATCATAAGTAGTGATTTGTGAAAAGTCCCTCAGTCGTCCAGGTAGAATCCATGATAAAAGGAGAAGTTCAATTTGTCAACTGGACAAAGTTTGTGTTTGTTTGGTTGAAAACGTTTCGCCGCTCATCTGAAAGGCTTCGTCAGCTCTGGTTATTGTACTGGTTAGACACTGCTTGTATCTAGCTGCCGGAGCGCCTCCCGGCAGCTAGATATAAGCAGTGTCTAACCGGACTTTCTCGCCATGCACTCGCCATGATTAAACGGGGGCCAACACCGGCTTCACCAGCTCGCGACTCCACAGACCGCACGGGGCTACGCGGCGTATTTGGGTCGAGGGATCGCTCGGAGCGGAGCGGCTAACACTGGCCACACGCTGCTTCTGCGTGGCAGGGAGGCGAGCCAGGCGGCATACATGATTTAAGATTTAAGTCTTTATTTGGTCTCACACACAATGACACACAGTGACACATGGGAGAAATTTGACTTCTGCCACCTTTCGGCGCTCGGGGGGCAGTACCGTGAAGGGTCTTGCCCAAGGACCCACACTGGTTTGCTCATTGCTGGGGGGTGGGGGTGGGGGGGATTTGAACCCACATTCCGCCGGGGAAAGTCAGTGACTTACCAGTTGAGCTAACCAGCCGGTTACATGTGTGAAATAGTTGACGAAAACAAAACCTGGGTCAGTTAGGAGCACTGCAAAAAACTTTAAAAATCTTTAACGATTTTAAGCAACTTTAATGATCCCAAAATCGCGTTGTCTGAGATCGCGATTTTCGATCTAAAATGATAGATCGTTCAGCCCTATCGTTCTGACCATTATCCGATTACACGAGTTTCATGTGCACTTGGATTTTAGGACAGATCACCCGCCGAGTAACGGTAGGATCGGATTGGATTTCTCCGCCCATGTGACCGTAGTGAGTGTAACATCGCTGTGAGGACGATGAGGTGGTGGACCCTCCGCCAGAAAAGTTACACAGTGTACCCTTTAAAGGCAAATTAACGTTTTTTTACAATCTGAGCCTTCTTTCGGCAATAAAACAAGTAGTTTTACTCACCCATAGCATTTTTCTGTCAATTGGAGCAGTATCGCAGAACTTATGTTGAGCCGTTCTGTTCTACTAATGATCCTGTATCCGTTAACATGGGGCTCGTATCATATGCTCGGGGCATTACTTTGCGGTGTCCAAATAACACAAACTTTAGCACTTTTCAAATCATAGAAGCCCGATGTCTTAATGTAAGATTTCGTTTGAAGCAAAAGTGGCCTGTAATCCGAGATTTAGCCATAGTTTCGAGTAGATGAGGAGGCCAGTGCGCATGCGCGGACTGTGCTATCAGCTCCCGGGACCCAAACATGAAACGCAAAGCTGAAAACTATGGATAAATCTCGGATTACAGGCCACTTTTGCTTCAAACGAAATCTTACATTAAGACATCGGGCTTCTATGATTTGAAAAGTGCTAAAGTTTGTGTTATTTGGAGACCGCAAAGTAATGCCCCGAATACTCATGCTAACGGATACGCTACAACATAACTTTCTTCAAACAGCTCCAAATGACACGAACGTGATATGGGTGAGTCAAACGACTTTTTTTTATTACCGAAAGAAGGCTCAGATTGTAAAATAACGTTACTTTTCCTTTAAGTACAGTACTTTTACTGCTGAGGAGGAAGTGACGGCCGTGCGTCCTGGACCTTCTCACCTGCATGACCTTGGTATGGATGTCCTCCAGCTGGCTCCTCTTGCTCCTCTGCCTGCACAGCTCCTGGTAGCGGGTGTACTGTTCCCTCAGGGAGTCCAGCAGCTTCATGACCTGAGGCTGGGCCAGAAGCTCCTCCTCCATGGGACACCACGCCGGGCCTGGGGAAACACGACGGCAGAACAGGCCGGACTGAGCTGAACATCTTGAGTCTATTCTCTGGACATTGTGCTTTGAATTTAATGTGATTTTTATGCTCTTAAAGTGTTTATTTTGCATTTTTATTTTTATTTTTCTACCATGTTTTAACGTTCTCTCGTGAAAAACATGCCTGAAGAGTTTTTATGTCATCCATGCATGTGGCTCTGCCTGGAATGTTCCGCAGTGTGACATTAAACAGCTCGACCTTTACACTTCTTCAAACTCAAGAATATATTTATATTTAAACACACAAACTAAACACTTAAACTGAACTCTGAATAATCATTTTCATTAGTCATTAGTATAGTTCGTGTTTACCTGGTCTTTTTAAAGCGGAATTCATTTTGATTCAGAATTAAATTATTTTTATTTGGAATTAAAGTTCATATAACAGGACCTTAAATAGTGTTGTGTCGTCCGCCGAGACACTGTCCGCCGAGACACTGTCCGCCGAGACACTGTCCGCCGAGACACTGTCCGCCGAGACACTGTCCACTCAAACACTGTCCTGAGACCTTGTCCTCTCAGACACTGTCCTGAGACCTTGTCCTCTCAGACACTGTCCTGAGACCTTGTCCTCTCAGACACTGTCCTGAGACCTTGTCCTCTCAGACACTGTCCTCTCAGACACTGTCCTCTCAGACTCTGTCCTCTCAAGACTCTGTCCTCTCAAGACTCTGTCCTCTCAAGACTCTGTCCTCTCAAGACTCTGTCCTCTCAAGACTCTGTCCTCTCAAGACTCTGTCCTCTCAAGACTCTGTCCTCTCAAGACTCTGTCCTCTCAAGACTCTGTCCTCTCAAGACTCTGTCCTCTCAGACTCTGTCCTCTCAGACTCTGTCCTCTCAGACTCTGTCCTCTCAGACTCTGTCCTCTCAGACTCTGTCCTCACCTCCAGGACCTCCTCCTCCCTCGGAGCCGTTAAACCTCCTCTGCTGCAGCTCTGACAGAAGCTCATGACCTGGAATGAAAAGACAAAAAACAAAACAAAGACGTCACATACAAGAGAGAAGAGGAGAGAGAGACTGAAGAGAGAGAGAGAAGAGACTGCAGAGGAGAGGGAGAGAGAGACTGAAGAGGAGGGGGGGAGGGAAGGAGAGAGAGAGAGAGAGGGAGGGAGAGAGAGGGACTGAAGAGGAGAGGGACGAAGAGTGAGAGAGAGAGAGAGGGGGGAGAGAGGGAGGGAGAGAGGGGGACTGAAGAGGAGAGGGACGGAGAGTGAGAGGGGGAGACAGAGAGGGACTGAAGAGGAGAGGGAAGGAGAGAGAGAGAGGGAGAGGGATGGAGAGAGGGACAGAGAGAGAGGGGGAGAGAGAGAGAGAGGGAGGGAGAGAGAGGGAGGGAAAGAGGGAGAGGGAAGGAGAGAGAGAGAGAGAGAGAGGGAGGGAGAGAGAGGGAGAGAGAGAGGGAAGGAGAGAGAGAGAGGGAGGGAGAAAAAGAGCTGTACAGAACAGAGTAGAACGCACACAACACAAAAGACAGCTAAAAGAGGAGAGGAAAATGAGGGACGTAGGGATGAGAGAAAGAGGGGGGGGGAGGGAGGGAAAAGAGGAAGGGAGGAAGAAAAAGGGATGGAGGGAGCAGTACAGAACAGAGTGGGATTCACACAACCGAACATACAATGAATACAGTGTAGAGGAGGAGAGAGAGAGGAATGGAGGGAGGATGGAGGAGAGGATGATGGAGAGAGCAGGAAAGGGGAATAGTGTTGCACTTCAGTCCATTTTACACTCATCTTTTTAATAACTGAATAACAGCCATTATGTTTTATCTTAGTTTGTGAGAAAGGAAGAGAAAGAGAGGGAAGAGGGATGACGAGAGTAGAAGGAAGGGAAGGATGGAGGGGGGGAGAAAGAGGAAGAAAAGGATGGAAAGGAGGATGGGAGAGAGAAACAGTAAGAAAAGGGATAGAGAGGAGAAGAGAGAAAGAGAGAGCGAAAGGGAAGGAAAGGAGAGGACGAGAGAGAAAGGGAAGGAAAGGAGAGGAGAGAGAGGGAAGGAAAGGAGAGGAGAGAGAGAGGGAAGGAAAGAAGAGGAGGAGAGAGAGAGGGAAGGAAAGGAGAGGATGAGAGAGAAAGGGAAGAAAAGGAGAGGAGAGAGAGGGAAGGAAAGGAGAGGAGGAGAGACGGAGGGAAGGAAAGGAGAGACAGAGAGGGAAGGAATTGAGAGGAGGAGAGAGAGGGAAGGAAGGAATGGAGAGGAGGAGAGAGGGAAGGAAAGAGTGTAGAGTGTAGAAGAGAGGGAGAGAGGGAGGGAAGGAAAGAAGAGGAGGAGAGAGAGGGAGGGAAGGAAAGGAGGAGAGAGGGAAGGAAAGAGTGTGGAGTGTAGAAGAGAGGGAGAGAGGGAGGGAAGGAATGGATAGGAGAGAGAGAGAGGGAAGGAAGGAATGGAGAGGAGGAAAGAGGGAAGGAAGGAATGGAGAGGAGGAAAGAGGGAAGGAAGGAAAGAGCAGTACAGAGCAGAGTGGCGTACACACAAACATCTGAAAGGATAATTGATAATGTGTAGAAGAGAGGGAGAGAGGGAGGGAGAGAAAGATTGAACGAGAGGGATGATAAGAGGATGATGGAGAAAGGGAGGGAGGAATAGAGGGAGGGAAAGAAGAAGAGAAGCAGAAGGAAACATGTGCAAAGAGAGGAGGAGAGTCTATCCATTCTGCCCATACCGTTTGTTTTGTATTCCATTCAGACAAAGTATATTTTATATTTAGAGAAAGAAAGAGAAAGAAAGAGAGGAGGAGAAGGACGGAAAGGAGGAATCGGAGATAAACAGAAAGTAAAGGAATGGAGAGAGTGAGTTGGAGAGGAGAAAGGAGTAGAGGACAGAGTGGTACCACATACAAAGAGCCTCTTCTCACACAGAGGAGCGATGCCAAAACACCAGAAACTCCCGAATGACTGAAGCCGCCGCAGATTAAGTCGGATGCCACGTCTGAGCTACGAAAACAAGGCCGAAACCGACGCTCCAATGGGGCGAATATTACACAAAACTTAATCCCGGTTTGGTCCCGATTTAGAGTCAGTTTAGTCCTGCTTTAGTCTAAGTATAGCTTAGTTTAGTCCTAGTATAGTCCCGGTTTAGTCGTGTGGAAGAACTTCGTCTTTAAAAAATCTGACGTCAATCAAACAACCGTATTCTGTAAATGTCGTCGGGCTAAAGTCATAGCCACGGGAGGAGAGCGATCTGCTTCACCACCTCCGTCACAAACACGTCCTGGAATATGAAGAACGCACGAAACTCAGATCTGCATCCTCTTCCACGTCTGCAGGGAACGTTCAAGTCGGCGCGGCGACACAAAACGCCGCTCGGACGTCACTCGAAGACGCGTTTGCGACAAGAAAAGCAAACGGTGGAACGATATTACCAACGCTGTTACTGTCCACTTCGCCAAAGACATGGAACCACTTAGTACATGAAAAAAAAAATACCGTCAAATACCGTGACACAGATATAATTTTGAAAACAAAAAAAACCCGTGATATCAAGTTTTGGTCATACCGCCCAGATCTATCTTGTTCTACCCAAACTGCGGTTGTACGTGTGCATCTTTTCTCTGTAAATTTCATAACGAACCTGGAGGTTTGACTTGCGCCCTGGAATTGCGAATCTCCACTGAAGTAAAGGTAAAAGAAGCAGTTCAAAACAACCATTTTCTGAGCTTTGGAGAAGTAGACAGGCTAATAATAAAGTGTGAGTGAAACAGAACAGAACTCCAGGTGTGTTTTTGAGGAGGAACAACATTAGAACACGACTTAAAGCTCACAAGAGTCCATTTTATGTCATATAGGACCTTTAAATATCTGTATAGTTCTGATCGCAACAGTGTCTGGATTTTCTGAGCCTAAATTTAATCCCTGGATGGTGTGAGGGTCCGTCAGGCGCTTTTCGCCATGGAGATGTATATGGCTTCGTCTGGAATGTTCCACAGTACGGCATTAAACCTTTCCATCTTCATGGAGCCCAAACCAGACTAAGTTACAGGTCAGACCTGTGTCGAGGCGACTCCGCTCACAGTCAGAATGTCTGTTTTTCTAGGGATTTTTGAGCTCTAAAACCACCCGTGACTGAATAAATGTAAAATAGAGCTGTTTAATGTCACACTGCGGAACATTCCAGGCAGAGAAATGAATAGAATGATAATAATTAAAATATAATACATTAAATATACATTAATCTAATATATAATATAAAATATTAAAATAATAATACAAAAAAAAAAAAAATACACCCCCCCCCCAACCAAAAAGTTACACCGTGCAGCTTTAAAGGTGCGGCGCGTGGTGATATTTACCGCTCTGGAGGACAGTTTCAGGGTCAAACGACGGCAGCAGGTTACAGTCCGCTGGTCTGTGGAAAAAACACGATTAAAATTAATAATATGAATGAAGGTTTGATTTAAAATGATACAAATATAAACTATACTAACTAATACTTACAATAGTATAAAAGGTATTGGTTTATTACAGTTCATAAACTCGACCTCTGGATCTCTGTGTCCCCGTCCCCTGATCTGAGGTAAACATCAACTGATATCGAGGGATGGGACAAGATCTCGTGAGAAAAGGAAGCTTTATATTTAAATGAGTGTTTTCCTATTTGTTTTTTCAATCTGATCTGTGTGGCGTAAACTGTAGGTGAATGAGACAAACTTGGACGTCTCTGTCTGCAGGTGAAGACTCTGGAGACACAGGGTCAGGTTCAGGAGCTCAGGCTACAAATCAGTGACATGCGGTGAGGGTAATGGCTGGTGAGGCAATGACATCACTGGTGAGGTCACCAAGTGTCGGCAAGCAAATCTGGCCCCAGGCCAGTTTCTCTCCTGTAAGTGACTGAAGCTCGGAATATTTTTGATGTGAAGCTGAGCTAGCCGTGAAGCTAACATCATAAATGAAAATAGCGACGTTTTTAGCTCTGAATGTGAGCGGTGGATCGCTCATGTTTAACGAGGCTTCTTTGCAAATTTTTCAGGTCACAATATCTGAGTCCAGACATCGTCACAGCAGGTCGAGAAAAGAAGGAAAAGCAGAAAAGACGATTTCTTCCCACGCTGTTTGAAAAGAGCGAGTCTTTCGTCGCGTAGTCTGGAGCAAACCCTTTAGCTCCGGCGTTGGTCCTTTAATTATAACCTCCAGCTTCGACCCAAAGTCCAGTTTAGAAAACTGCTCGAGCTTTAATATGAAATGTTCCTCCATTTAAAAAGTCGGGCCAGACAAGAAGAAAAAAGTGAACGGATTATTAAACTTGACTTAACTCTAAATTGTATCTTGTGTCACTTATTCTAATCTGCTGCTCCAGGAGTTGCAGAAGAATCTCTGGGCTCACGAGTGCCTCTACCATGAGGCCAGGGAACTACGAGCCTCACCCAGCGCCTTTAACCCGGCGCCTTTTCGCCGCCGCTTTAACCCGGCGCCTTTTCGCCGCCGCTTTGACCCGGCGCCTTTTCACCGCCGCTTTAACCCGGCACCTTTTCGCCGCCGCTTTAACCCGGCACCGTTTCGCCGCCGCTTTAACCCGGCGCCTTTTCACCGCCGCTTTAATCCGGCGCCTTTTCACCGCCTCTTTAACCCGGCGCCTTTTCACCGCCTCTTTAACCCGGCGCCTTTTCACCGCCGCTTTAATCCGGCGCCTTTTCACCGCCTCTTTAACCCGGCGCCTTTTCACCGCCGCTTTAATCCGGCGCCTTTTCACCGCCGCTTTAACCCGGCGCCTTTCACCGCCGCTTTAGCACAGAATCTGTCAGCACAGTCAGTCCATGTGAGGCACCTACACGCCCAAACACCACCATTTCAACGGGAAAAGGCAAAATTCACACATTTTGAATCACGGCCTCACCTGCCTCTAATGACCACACGTCACTGCTACAAACTGGGGTGGGACGAGACAGGACACGAGAGGGTCCACGAGATCGAGACAAGATGAGATTTTGAAATAATGTACAATACTGGGATCAATTCACAATTTTGGTCACATGATTTTTTTGTTGGTTTCATTTTTTTTTAAATCTTGTGTATTAAATTTAGTATGTAGTAATTTTATGTGTTGATATACCATAATTTCCGGACTATTGAGCACACCTGAATATAAGAATTTTATTTTTGTACATATACAGGCAGCACCTGTCTATAAGCCGCAGGTGTGCACGTCTTCAAAAACGTTTTCAAGTTCGGAGCATCTGCTTTTATCGCCTCTGAATGCTTTTGTCGTCTTTTTGCGTTGAGTCAGTTCATCAGCTCGATTTCCTTCGACAGGCAGATTGATTGTCTTTAAATTAAAACCTGCATCATGAGCATTTCTTCTTTTTCCATGAGGAGGGTGTGTGCATGAAGCACAAAATAACTGTTCAAAACAAAATCAAACAAGCATCTTCCTCGGCACATCGTTTCTTCGCCCGTCCGTCTTCGCCCGTCTGTCTTCGCCCGTCCGTCTTCGCCCCGCCGTCTTCTGGAATCATGTCCGTGTCTGGAATCATGTCTGTCTCTGGGATCATGTCCATGTCTGGGATCATGTCTGGGATCATGTCAGTGTTTGGGATCATGTCGATGTCTGGGATCATGTCGGCGTCTGGGATCATGTCGGCGTCTGGGATCATGTCGGCGTCTGGGATCATGTCTGGGATCATGTCTGGGATCATGTCTGGGATCATGACGGCATCTGGGATCGTGTCCATGTCTGGGATCATGTCTGGGATCATGTCGGCGTCTGGGATCATGTCGGCGTCTGGGATCATGGCTGGGATCATGGCTGGGATCATGGCTGGGATCATGTCGGCGTCTGGGATCATGTCCATGTCTGGGATCATGTCTGGGATCATGTCTGGGATCATGTCTGGGATCATGTCTGGGATCATGTCTGGGATCATGTCTGGGATCATGTCGGTGTCTGGGATCGTGTCCATGTCTGGGATCGTGTCCATGTCTGGGATCGTGTCCATGTCTGGGATCATGTCCATGTCTGGGATCATGTCTGGGATCATGTCTGGGATCATGTCGGTGTGTGGGATCGTGTCCGTGTCTGAGATCACGTCAGTGTCTGGGATCACGTCAGTGTCTGGGATCACGTCAGTGTCTGGGATCACGTCAGTGTCTGGGATCACGTCAGTGACTGGGATCACGTCAGTGTCTGGGATCACGTCAGTGTCTGGGATCACGTCAGTGACTGGGATCACGTCAGTGACTGGGATCACGTTGGTGTCTCGTAGGATTTCAGCAGGTTTCAGGCTCTCAGGGGGCGGGGATAGGTGTGTCCATCAGGTATGAGTGGATGTCCGACTACTGAAGTTTGAGATGTTTCTTCTCGTCATTTACGCACTTAAGACGTGTCCCACTCACTAATGTTCCTTTAGCGTCAGAACTTATTTTATCACACGGCGATAAACTGTTTTAGTGCTGTTCAGCGCTCGCTCGTGTTGTAACTTCATGTTCACCGCACAGACGGCGGCGCTTTCTGCTCTCAGTGTTCATAAACGAATAATCCGTCCACACATTCGCCGCATCATTGTAAAAGCCGCTGGGTTCAATGTGAGAAAAAAGTAGCGACTTATAGTCCGGAAATGATGGCAGTTCCATTTACTTCACTTTTTATTATTTATAACTGGACCTGCCGTTATTATTATTTTTATTTATTTATTTAAAGAATTCCAGTTTATACCCACAAATTTTGACAAGCAACATCTTAAACACTGTATTTCATGAAAGTCGGTGTAAAAAGCAGCGTTTGATTTTAATATCGGCGCTCTGAATACTGCGGGAATTCAAATCTTATGATACGTGATACGATATTTATAGTGATTTTTGGTGAATCTGAAAATATTGCAATTTTTCCACAAGAATTGCCTTTAGTGACGTCAATTAAAATTTATTTCAAGGAAGGAAAATTAGATAAAATATGTAAATCAGTTTATTTACTAGTCTTATTACTTTGTTGCAGTAATGTACAGTGGTCCCTCGCTCTATCGCGGTTCACTGATCGCGGCCTCGCTGTTTCGCGGATTTTTATTTTTTTTTAAATAGTGTAACATTTTTTTGATAGTGTAACATTGTGTTCTGCGTCCTGATTGGCTAAGAGACTGTAGACCTTTGCCAATTGGGAAATTGATAGATGGGGGATGCAGGGGACCGGGACCAGACTGGAGCTAGACCTGGACTAGACCAGGACTAAACGTGGACTAAACCAGGTCTAGACCAGAACTCAACCAGGTCTAGACCAGGTCTAAACCAGGTCTAAACCTGGACTGGTCCTGGACTAAACCAGGACTGGACCAGGTCTAGACCTGGACTAAACCGGGACTAGACCAGGTCTAAACCAGGATTAAACCACTGCGTGCGGCTCTTTGCTGGTTTCGTGCGGCTCTTGCTTTCGTTTGTGCGTGTTCGGTTTGTGGCTCGAGCTGCGAGGACGCGGTCCCGAGAGGGAGGCATGGTCCGGGCGCCGCGGTTCGCCCGGTCGTGCTGCTCTGTCACGGATTTGACCACGATGAGCGGGTGCACGTGTCGCGCACTTCTCCAAGGGGTTGGTGCACGTCGCGTCCCGGGACGCGGCAGTGCCGTTGGATGAGCACGGTGCTTCCTGCGGGACCAGTGACTCATGTCAACGCTGCCCTCGCGCGTCCGGCGGGGCTCCTGGAGCCGTGTCTCCCCACACGCTTCACTATTAATACATTTTGTTCAAAATCTATGAACGTTTGAGTGTTTAAACGAGAGAAATGTGAGAAAAGGTTAATTCCAGTCTGAGAAATGTGTATAATGTGTGTGGTGAGGTGTTTACAGCCTTAAAACATGTAGAATAATTGTAAAATATAAAGTTGTCCTACTTTGCGGATTTCGCTTATTGCGGGTTATTTCTGGGAGTTGTCTATTAAAGGTTGTGATGGGATGTAGAGTCTCGTACTTGTCTTTGTCCAGTGCGCTGCTCTTGTCGGCTTCGTTGATGATCGATAACTCATCCAGGAGCGAGGTGGACTCTTTGGTGAACTTCTCAAAAACCTGAGAAATAAAAACGTAATTTTATTTTATATTACGAGTCACAGATCCTGCAGCGTTCCAACTGTCCCAGTCAAAAGCTCCACTGTGGAACTTTTCAGTTGGGGGTCTGTCGCCTGCTTGTTTCCATGGAGACGTCACTGCTCTGCCTGGAATGTTCCACAGTGTGACTTTAAACAGCTCTACTTTACGTTTATTCAATCGCAGGTGGTTTTAGAGCTCAGAAATACAGTGAAAAACAAAAACAGATGTTCTGACTGTGAGCGGGGTCGCCTCTCCACTGATCTGACCTGGAGAGGAGAGAGGAAGAGAGAGAGAGGGGAGGAAGGGGAGGAAAGAGAGGAGGAAGAGGAGGAGGCGAGACAGAGAGACAGATCGAGAGAGAAAGCGAGAGGAAGAGACAGCGCAAGAGGAGGAAGAAAAGAGGGAGGAGAGAGAGCGTAAGGAGGAGGAGAGAGGAGGAAGAGGCGAAAGAGAGAAAGAAAGAGGAGAGAGAGGAAGAGGAGGAAGAAAAGAGGGAGGAGAGAGCATGAGGTGGAGGAGAGAGGAGGAAGAGGAGGAGACAGACAGAGAGCAAGAGGAGGCAGAAAAGGGAAAGAGAGGAGGAGAGAGAGAAAGACAGAGCATGAGGAGGAAGAAAAGGGAGGAGAGACAGCATGAGGAGAGAGGAGACGAGGAAGGGGAGGAGAGAGAGAGGGAGAGAGGGAGTGACAGAGAAAAGGGGCGCGAGAGAGGGGGAAAGAGGAGGGAGGGAGAGAGAGAGAGAGAGAGAGAGAGGAGAGAGAGAGAGAGAGAGAGAGAGGAGGAAGAAAAGAGGGAGGAGAGAGGGGGGAAGCGAGAGAGGGGGGAAGTGAGAGAGGGGGAAAAGAGGAGTAAGAAAATAGAGGAGGAGAGAGGCTTTACAGCTCAAAAATACCTCTAAAAACAGTCAGGGTCGCCTCTCCACAGATCTGACCTGTAACTTGGTCTGGTTTGGTCTCCATGGAGATAGAAAGGTTTAATGCCGTACTGTGGAACATTCCAAACAAAGCAACAACATCTCCATGGGGAAAAGCGCTTGACGGACCCTCCAGCAGAAAAGTTCCACACTGCAGCTTTAAAGTGTCGTACCAGTCTTTTGCTGAGCCAGTCGCTGTGGTCATAATCCAGCGTTCCGCCGAAGTCGTCGGTCAGCTGACACGGCTCGATGTATCGCGTCAGCTTATTGGCCGACACCAGGATCACCTGACAGGAAGTAAAGACCAGGCATTAGCCAAGGTGCCGAGACACAGTTTTGGTTTGTCTTTACCGGAAAGTTGGACAAAAGTACGATACAATAACAACTTTATTTATAAAGAAGTGGACAAAGTTCTGTACGTAAACACAACAGACGACAACAATCCAGTCGAAAAAAAAGACGAAAAAGCAAACCTGTGCCACGGATCCGACCTGAACGACCGAGGGATTTCACAAACTTTATCTGTAAGCCACATCGTAAAAATAAAAAACTAATCTAAACTAAAATAAAAAAATAAATAAAATAAAAGTAAAATAAAAATAAATAAAAATAAAACTAAGCTAAAATAAATGTAAATAAAAATAAAATTAAAATAAAATAAATTAAAATAAAACTAAACAAAAAAACTAAAATAAAACTAAAATAAAATAAAATAAAATAAAACTAAACTAAAATAAATAAAAATAAAATAAAAATTAAATTAAATTAACAAAAAAACTAAACTAAAATAAAACTAAACTAAACTAGAATCAATTAAAATAAAAGTAAACTAAAACTAAAATAAAATAAATTAAAATGAAAACTAAACTAAATTAAAATAAAACTAAAATAAAATAAAATAATAAAAAAACTAAAATAAAATAAATACAAAATAGAAAATAAAAAAATAGAAATATTTCGCTCTGTGTTACGGGTTTGACATTCTGCAATGAGTGACCAAAAATATAGAATTTTTTCGCAATATTCTAATTATAAAGTTACACAATGCAGCTTTAGATTCTTTATATTTTGGCTGAAAAAACCAGGATCTTTGTGTGAGGCTCAAACTGGGTCACAGCTGAGTCCCGTCTCACCAGCGAACGCTAAATTTGGCACAAGCAGCTTTTGTAACGAAGCTCCAGCCCCTCGATGTGGAGCTCAGAACAGCGAACAATTCAAGAACCGAAAACCTGAGGAGCAGGGCACACGGGAAGTGCTCCACTGTGTTTTTAAACTCCACACACAATCATTTGGATGATTTCAGTCCAGGAATTGACAATCTCGACTGAACTGAAAGTTTAAAACGCAGCTGTTAACTCGAAAACCACTGCTTCATGATGTCGTTGTTCCGTCTGGAATGTTCCACAGTGTGACTTTACATAGCTCTACTTTACATTTATTCAATCACAGGTGTGTTTTTAGCTCAAAAATATCTAGAAAAACAGACATTCTGACTGTGAGAGGGGTCGCCTCTCCACAGATCTGACCTGTAACCTGCTCTTCCAGTCCCAGATCCAAAACAGTGAAGTGTTTGGAGCATTATGGCCTCTTTTCCACTTTTAATTCAAAACACATTTGTCCGGTTTTCTCCAGATTCTAAATGATTTCCGAGATGTTGGAATGTCGGAAAGTTCTGGTTGGGAATGTTTTGAATATTCCTTTCTTCCTGACAGAAAGAACAGATTTTCAAAGTCAAATCAAACCCGTTGAACTGAACAATAATCTTATAATATCGTTTTCGATCTTTACGATGCTAGTTTTGGTTTCAGTGGTCACGCGGGTATTGATACTGCTTTGTCGGTGTTTGTATCGTTTGCTTTCTTTATTTTGTCACTATGTGGTTTCTTCAAAATCAATTAAAAAAAACTTTTAAAAAAACCTAAAAAATCCATTCCAATTTAATTTGTGTAGCACAATTTATACAAAACAGTTTCCAAGCATCAATAGATAAAAGATTAGAATTGATAATAAAATCAATTAAAAAAATATATATATATTACAATCAATAAAATAAATAGTCCTTACTTCTTGACAGAAAGAACAGGTTTTAAAAAAGGATTAATAATAATAAAGGATTAATAATAAAATCAATTAAATAAAATAAAAATTGATAAAAAACAATAAAATAATTGTGCAATGACTGGTCTGTGCAATATTTTATTGTTTGGCCCCTGTGACCGCAGCCTTTTGGGACAACGGATGGAAATGAGCCTTTAACTCTGTCCCAATCAAATAAATAAATAAATAAATAACATCATAAGATGTCCAGGTCTATTTTTCATAACAATATGTCTTAAACCAGGGGTGGGCGATTATTTTTCCCCAGGGGCCAAATGAGAAGCAGAAAATATTGTGGAGGGCCAAAAGTTTGAAGTCTACTCTGGTTATTAATTTTATTTCTGCGTTGAAATCAGTAAATGTCATTGTTTACAGAAGCTGTAAGTTCTGTGTTATTATTAAGTAATGAGAGAGTGAGGTTTTACAAAAACTGAATTTATTCAGTAAAATAATTCAAAACAATGGTAAACGTGAAACATTTGTAACTCTTTTGCAGTCACATTAACCCCACAATGTTTTCTGAGTTTAACTTTCTTAACTTTGTATTAAGACACCACAATGTCTTTGTTTGACAAATAATATAATACAAGAAATGTCACAACATTTTTATGTCCAACTGCCAAATTGTGTAGAAAAAGTCAAAGTTATCATGTTTTAGTGTTTTTTTCTTGATCAGTGAGAGAAATCTCGCCTCTGTTGAGCTTTAACAAGTGCATCAAAGCCAGGTTCATGTTTGAGGTGGAGATGTGAAGTCCGACAGATGAGCATCAGTACAAATGCATCAGTACAAATGCATAATGTACAATTTTGAAAGTAGGTTTTATTTTCTTAATTTCAAGCAACCTTTCGCAAGCTGGTCAGAGTCGGCTGGCCGTATTTGGCCCCCGGGCCTTGAAATGCCCGGGTCTGTCTTAAAAGGATAGTGCGGGGTTTTTTTTAATGTTAATCTGTATGGGTTTCCTTCTAAAAGTGTCGTGCGGTAACACCGTCTTACCTCTGACAGTCTCATCTCAGCCCGGTTCTGCTCGGGTTCTGGAGCTCACGTAAGTAGGTCCGGTAAGTTCACGGGGACAGTTAATAAAGCTTGTTTTTCTTCGTAAAACAACATTAGTCCAAAAAGTGATGTATATTTCCATCGCAGACAGTGGTCCGAAAAAGTCCAGCAGCCTAATTCGCATTCGCATATTTTCTCTAGATTCGTATCACTGCGCCCACGTTAGCTCTATTAGCCTGTTCACTGGTTACGGCGGATGCGGTACGGCGACGGCGGATGTTTACAAGTGAACAGGCTATAGGCTAGGCTACGCGCGCCGTGATACAACTCAGAGAGAAAAGGGAACCATGCGAAATAGGGAAAATAGGTAGCTGGATTTTTTCGGACCACTGTCTGTGACGGAAATATACATCACTTTTTGGACAAATGTTTTGAGAAGAAAAACAAGATTTATTTCCTGTCCCCGCGAACTTACCGGACCTACTTACGTGAGCTCCAGAACGCGAGCAGAACTGGGCTGAGACGAGACTGTCAGAGGTAAGACGGTGTTACCGCACGACACTTTTAGAAGGAAACCCATACAGATTAACATTTAAAAAAAAAAAAAAAATCAAAAACCCCACTATTCCTTTAAAACTAAATTTTGTGAAATGATAGAACTCCAAGTAAAAGGGAGTGTATTAGGGACTATAATGTAAAAGCAGCTCTAAAATAAAGAAAAGATCACTGTGGGACATCTGCATCTAATTGTAACGCGTGTTTACCCTCTATGAACCAGGATGTACTGCTGGTACTCTGTTAGCATGCTAGTTGTTGTTAGCGCTGGTGTGATGCCCAAACTTTGACCTCTTCAAAACATCTATTTCATTTAAATCTGATTATATTTTAATTAGAGATATCAGAATCTGGTCACACTCAGGCTTTTAACACTGTAGTGACACAATTAGTTTTATAGTGTGAGTGTTTTAAAGATCCCATGACATGGTACTTCTTGATGCTTTTATATGGCTCCTTAATGGTTCCCTAATACTGTAAATGAATCCTTCTTCAAAATCAACACTTAGCGCATGGGAAAGACACATGTACAGAGTCAGAGTCAAAAAATAACTCTCTGAACGACTCATTCTGGGCCTTGTTGCTTGAATGCAAATGAGAAGAACACAGATTGGTAAGAGGAAGGGGGGGGGGGGGGGCGGGCAAATGCACCGCTGGTTCCTTGTTTTAGCGGTGCGCTGTGTGCTGGCCCCACTTCCGCGTGTGTAAGCACGAAGGAGGAAAGGACAGCCTTTTCAATGAAAAAAAACACAGAAAATAAAATTAAACCACTGCTGTTTCAGAGGTCAAGAGGGTCGGGTAAAGGACTTCCAAGCCTAGAAACACTCGCACGTGCCTCCAGGCAAATAAAAAAACGCATTTCGCATTGCGTAGCTCCTCCGCGGTCCAAACTCTCTGGGCGTGATTTCCAGAGACAGGGGGTGGAGATCCAGACGATGGTGGAACTGCATTTGCATTTCTTTTTTCGATCTGACGTCAATAAGGTGCCTTGTCCAGAATCGCCCATTTGAGCTGTGTTTTTTTCAAACGCAGAAAAGGATTGCAAATGCTCAGTTTAGACATTACGCAACTTTTAGCCATTGGGGGGGGCTAAACAGGGTAGGGAAGCTCACATTAACGTTCAAAAACCTCAGAAAGTGAAAATTTCATGCCATGGGACCTTTAAAGGTCCATGAAATTTTCACTTTTCACCCCTACCCTGTTTAGGCCCCCCCCCCCCTCCATGGTTAAAAGTTGCGAAATGTCTAAACTGAGCATTTGCGATCCTTTTCTGCGTTACAAAAAATCTGAGCTCAAATGGGCGATTTTGAACAAGGCACCTTATTGACGTCAGATCGAAAAAAGAAATGCAAATGCAGTTCCACCATCGTCTGGATCTCCACCCCCGTCTGTTTGTACTCAGCGTCTCTGTAAATCACGCCCAGAGAGTTTCGACTGCGAATGCGCTAGGCAATGCGAAATGCGTTTTTTTATTTGCCTGGAGGCACATCCGAGTGTTTCTAGGCTCGGAAGTCCTTTATCTGAGCCTCTGGACCTTTGAACAGCAGTGGTTTGATTTTATTTTCTGTGGAAATGTGTTTTTTTCATTGAAAAAGCTCTCCTTTCCTCCTCCGCTCTTAAAACGCGGAAATGGATCAGCTGAGGGCTCAGAGCAGAGAGCAGAGAGTTTGGCCACGCCCCCACCCTCTACTATTGGCCAGCTCTTTTCTCCTCATTTGCATTCAAGCAACAAGGCCCATTATGACCTGTTCTGAGAGAGAAAAATTACTCTCTCATCTTATCTCTGTTTCTCATGCACTGAGTGTTGATTTTGAAGAAGGATTCATTTACAGTATTAGGGAACCATTAAGGAGCCATATAAAAGCATCAAGAAGTACCATGTCATGGGATCTTTAAAGGGCTCGATCTACGTTTGATACACAGAACCGTGTTTTCTGTTCCAACACCGATATCGATACTTTGGTTTTAAGCACCTGCTGATACTTGATATCAGTGCTGGGACTGAAAATATAATTTATTTGCTTTAAACACAAACAGCACATTGGCCAGTAAATCGTCTTATTACATCAGTTTATCGACCAAAATGAGATATCGGCTGAAGGAAACCCGATTTCTGAGCTGATAAAAATTCTGCGCCAATATCACTGGTCTACAAATTTTTGGACTCGATCTGCTTCCAAAATAAAAGTGGCTAAATCTCATTTATATTGATAAGATGAACTGAAAATCAATTGATAACTGTGCTGGTTAGCGAATGTATTCAAGATATTTAATGATTTTATTTTATTTATTTTTTTACATCAAAATCGCATCCTTTTATACAATAGATTTAGGTATTTTGGCTTAAAAATAATTTATATTTTGAAAATATTTACAGTAACTTGCACTCCTTTATCCGTCAAGAAATATCTTAAGACATCAGGTGATTGAATATCTTATGAAAAACAAGTATCACATAATAATAATAATAATGTGGAGCCCAACTTTTGTCCTGATCTCCAACTTTGCGACCAAAGTAATGGTGTTCTTTTTAACCACTGCAGTTATGTCGCGCTTTTGTGATGCAAACGTCACTTCACCACAAATGTAACAGAACTTATCTGGGTTGTTCACAGAATTTCGAGGCATCTCTCTTATGTGAAATCCAAAATATTTGCTGTTAAAACTGTAGACATATTAAAGTGAATGTATGCGAATGTGCAGACAGGCTTTCAGATACAACTGCTGCTTGTAGACACACTGGACCTTCTGATAAACTAACGCTTTTGACTTATTTTGCATCAATTTCCTATTTTGACCCAATACTATATCTTGGAAACTATAGCAGCACTTCTGACTTACTTTTTCTTTATTAGTGACCTAAACCAAGAAACATGTCACTACTTTTGTTCCGGAAGCATTTTGCTTGTCGACCAGTGTATCCCTGTTTTTAATAATAGTACAGACTTTCATATGTTACAAGATGTGTGTTTGTGTATGTTTGTTTGTGCGTCTGTGTGTGTTTGTGTGTGTATGTTTGTGCGTCTGTGTGTGTTTGTGCGTCTGTGTGTGTGTTTGTGTGTCTGTGTGTCTGTTTGTGTGTCTGCGTGTGTGTCTTTGTGCGTCTGTGTGTGTTTGTGCGTATGCGTGTGTACGTTTGTGCGTATGCGTGTGTACGTTTGTGCGTCTGTGTGTACGTTTGTGTGTCTGCGTGTATGTTTGTGTGTCTGTTTGTGCGTCTGCGTGTATGTTTGTGTGTCTGTTTGTGCGTCTGCGTGTATGTTTGTGCGTCTGTGTGTATGTTTGTGTGTATGTTTGTGCGTCTGTGTGTATGTTTGTGTGTATGTTTGTGCGTCTGTGTGTATGTTTGTGCGTCTGTGTGTATGTTTGTGCGGTCTGTGTGTATGTTTGTGCATCTGCGTGTACGTTTGTGTGTCTGTGTGTATATTTGTGCGTCTGCGTGTATGTTTGTGTGTACGTTTGTGCATCTGTGTGTATGTACCAGTGCAGTAGACGTCTCGGTCCAGGAGCGAGGTGGACGGTTCCTTTCTGATTTATTGCTATATATATTTATTCTTGCTCTAGTTTCCCTTCTCCCTCCCATAATGGACTGTTCGTTGCTCTGTATGGATCCGTATGGATCTTTACAGTTTTCCTGTCCCCGGAGAGAACGCCGTAACCTGAGCCGGGCTTTGGAGGGCGCTCCGGAGCTCGAAAATGCGCCGGAATCTACGGCTGTGGAAGCAGATGGTGGACGACGCTACACCCGCTCTGACCCACATTTGGACTCCCCGCGGTTCCCATGGAGACGGGAGCAGACCTTGGATTTCCCAGTGTAGTTTTTTTGGGAAGGATCGGATACAGCGCGCGCCGAGAGGATTAAATGTGGGAGAGTTTTGATTTCAGCAGCGGTGGACCGCCTCATCAAAAACAGACCTGGAGTTGTGTTTTGTTTCATTCACAGATCTTCTCTCAAACTGAAAACACATCCACTTTGTGATGTCATCAACAACCCACCGTTATGTAACAGATAATGCTCCCTACAACTGTACAACACCTCACCCTTAAACCTTAAACCTAAAAGGACTCTCTCCAATCTGAAGGGTCACTTCCTCAATCGTCAGTGCTAGTAAAAAACACTAGGGATGATCCAATACCGATACTGGTATTGAATATCGGTGCCGATACGGGAAAATGTGCAGGATCGGCTATCGGTTCTGTGATATCGGTCCAGCTGATATCCTGGATAGAAACTTTACTGACTCACGTAGGCCCAGGACGTCTCTTGGTTCTGAACTTTAACACTTACAAAGTTGTTCAGTTACTTGCAGGATACATAAGCAGGATGATCCAATACCGATACTGGTATCTGCAAAAGATCCGACACTGCACATTTTTCAGGTATTGGTATTGTTGAGTACTCAGACCAAATCACCGATCCAGTACTATTCTGTATTTTCCACAATGCCGTTGCTCATCTCGATGCATAATGCTACCGCTAACACCCAGAGCAGGTGAAACATCGACTACGGAGGCTCTGTGGACTCTTAAAACACTCTGATAATGACAGAAAAGACATTTGTGTTTCCTCGTTGATCCCTTCGTTTAGCCGTTGGTGTGGACGCTGAACTCGGCAGAAAAACTGCGTCCGAGTTCAGCCCGACAACAGCGACAACAACAACAGCGGCGGTAACTTGGACTTTGTTTACTCTGCAGAATTATCCACGTGCTCCGAGGACGAGCGTCTTTTTACAGGCCTCACTGTTGGTTTTATCCATGTTGTGGTAGAAAGTAACGGATTACAAAAGTATAAGTGCTTAAATCAGCGCAACTTATGGTCAAGATCATTAAATATTTGACTCTTAACACTTAATTCTCAAAATCTCATTTATTCTTCAAGATTTTCATTAGAAATAGTCTTTTAGTACATTTATTATTATTTGCTCTTGTACTGGAACAAAATTGAGTAGCCTTAGTCTAGTTCTTCGCACTATGTGGGTACTGGTATCGAATCAGATCCCCCAAAAAAGGTATCGAAACAACACTAAAACTGTATAGATATGGACGGACCATGCATGTCATGAAAACGGTGAAATTCAACAGAGAACGGAGTCACAGTTTCGTAAAATATCGGAGAATTCTGTATTCCAGACGAAGGCTGTAGTCGTTTCTTCTCACCATTTACTCACCCATTTTTAATCTCTTATTTTCAAGACGCCATTTTGGAGATCAATTCCCGTTTTCACCGCCATCGATACACACCCACTACTCTGTACTTCGTTTTACAGTTTTATTTCCTTAATCAGTGGTACATGTAGGATTCGCCAGTGTTGCGCAGTCATTTTGGTACAAGTGAAGCTCCCATTGTGCACCGCAGTGTTCTATCGCAAAAGTCTGCGAACCGGTTTCTTTTATGAAGTCGTTTTAGATCAGTTGTTTTAGATCAGGAGTGTCCAAACTTTTTCCACCCAGGGTCGCATATACAAACATTCATAGTGGAGGCCGTAGAGCTGGTGACAGTGACACTTTCAGATGAGTTTGACGGAGCCACAACACCTTTAAAAGTCCTAGAACGCAAATTTTAGGTCTGTATCGTAATGCAGTGATGTGTGTAGAATCCCTCAATCGTCCAGGCAGAATCCAAGGCAAAAGGAGAAATTCAATTTGTCAACTGGACAAAAGTTTATTTGGTCGAATACGTTTCTCAGCTCATCAAAGCTGCTTCTTCAGTTCTGGTCAGGCGCTGGTGGACACCGCCTATATCTGCCTGAAGGGGGCGCTAACTACAGTGAAATGACTCTGAGACTACCACGCCTACTTGTTTTCATTTTCTATTAGTTAGGTGAGCCTAACTAACAGAAACTGACCAGAACTGAAGAAGCAGCTTGGATGAGCTGAGAAATGTATTCGATCAAATTTGAATTTCTCCTTTTGGCATAATGCAGTGAGTTATTGAGTTTGCAGTGATCGAGATACAGGCATTTGAAGTAAAAAGTCCTGCTCAGTGGCTCTATGATCAATTGGGCCAATTCAGCAGGATCCCTGGGAGCCAACAAAAATTGGTTAGAGGGCCGGATTTGACTCCTGGGACATAGTTTGGACTCCCCTGCTGTTTTAGATGAATATTGCGACAGAATGATCCGCAGGTGTCCTAGATTAAAACTATAGAACGCACATGGGCTCTATACGTCTTTTTCAAAGTTCAAGTTCAAAAGTTCAAAGTTCAAAGTCAGCTTTATTGTCAATTCTGCCATATGTGTTCAACATACAGTGAATCGAAATTTCGTTTCTCTCTGGCCAGGTAGTGCAAAAAGACAGTGTACAAAATACAATATGAAGACAAAACACAACAAAAACTATCTAAGACAGAGATCTAAGTTAAAACTAAAGTCTACGGTCTAAAATCTTAAAACAGTGCAACATAATAAAAACAAATAACCTATACTATATACAGATTTCCAAAGTGTGCAGTGTGCATCAAAATGTGCAATGGAAGATACAGCAGTGAATTGGTCATGTGCAGTAGAATGTGCATTGGAGTTAAGATAAATAAAAGTGCACACAAAGAGAAAGAATATAAGCATGGCCTTAATATAAACACAATTGAATGAAGGAGTGTGTGGACGTGCGGCTCACAGCTGTGGGAGATTCCTGCCTGATGTAACTCATGAGGTGTGGAGCACTCTGAGACAGCTGCTCGACAAACCCAACACTGTCTGCTCAACAACTGTCCAATGATTTACGAGAGTGGAATTCAAGACTGGCTTTAAAGAGACCATCCATAATTCTACTGGCTGAGTCAGATCTGTCGTATTCTCTCTTATCACCACTAGATGCTGCCTACTTTACTGCTGTCTGATAACATGCCTGCCAGAGGTGGGACCAAGCTGCTGTTTTACAAGTCTCAAGTCTTTCACCTCAAATCTGAGTGAAAGACAGGCAAGTCCAAGTTGAGTCTCGAGTCACTGGCCCATAAGTCCAAGTCAAGTCCCAAGTCAAATACAGACAAGTCCAAGTTGAGTCTTGAGTCACTGACCCAAAAGTCCAAGTCCAAGTCAAGTCCCAAGTCAAATACAGACAAGTCCAAGTTGAGTCTCGAGTCACTGACCCAAAAGTCCAAGTCAAGTCCCAAGTCAAATACAGACAAGTCCAAGTTGAGTCTCGAGTCACTGACCCAAAAGTCCAAGTCAAGTCCAAGTCTTAGTCCATTTTATCAAGTCAAGTCCCAAGTGATTGACCTTCCAGTCCAAGTCAAGTCCAAAGTCACTGACCCTCAAGTCAAAGTAAAGTCCCAAGCCACTGACCCTCAAGTCCAAGTCAAGTCCAAGTCACTGACCTTCAAGTCCGAGTAAAGTCCCAAGCCACTGACCTTCAAGTCCAAGTCACTGACCTTCAAGTCCGAGTAAAGTCCCAAGTCACTGACCTTCAAGTCCGAGTCAAGTCCCAAGTCTTAGTCCATTTTATCAAGTCAAGTCCCAAGTCCTAAAAATAGTGACTAAAGTCTGACTCGAGTCCAAGTCAGGACTTGCAAGTCCAACCTCTGCCTGCTCTGGTCTGACAGAAGAACAGTGAGCACAGGTGAGTCTGAACAAAGGCCAAGTGGTCTTATGGCCATTTAACGCCAAAAGTCGATTCAAATTAAATTAATCGCATAAATAATTCTAGTTGCACTGTTGTTTACTACTGTTATTGCACATTGACTACTGGAATTTTAGTACTGTTGTTTACTCCTGTTACTGCACTAGAATTACTACTGTTGCACATTTATTTTTATTTTATCTTAACTCCTATGCACATTCTACTGCACATGACCAAGTCACTGCTGTATCTTCCATTGCACATTTTTGATGCACACTGCACACTTTGGAAATCTGTATATAGTATAGTTTATTTATTATGTTGCACTGTTTTAAGATTTTAGATCGTAGACTTTAGTTTTAACTTTAGATCTCTGTCTTAGATAGTTTTTTGTTGTGTTTTGTCTTCATATTGTATTTTGTACACTGTCTTTTTGCACTACCTGCCCAGAGAGAAACAAAATTTCGATTCACTGTATGTTGAACACATATGGCAGAATTGACAATAAAGCTGACTTTGAACTTTGAACTTTGAACTTTGAGTTTATAATGACGGTCTATCCTCCAGGTCTAACACTGAGCGGTCTTGTGATCTTGTGATGTTCGCTTGTTTTCACCGCCTGATAAACCAGTGCACTGCTGCTGGCTCTGAGCAACATCTCAAATAATAAAAATACAGATTAAAAATGGGGAAAGACCAGACCTAAAGGGCCCATATTGTGCTATTTTCTGATCTGTTCTAATGTCGTTTCCTCATCACAAACAGACCTGGAGTTGTGTTTTGTTTCATTTTCACGTTTAACACAAAAACCTCACTGTGTTTTTAAATTTCACTAAAATGATTTGGATCATTTCAGCCCTGAAATTGCCAAATCTGTAGCTGTGAAAATGAAAACTACCACTACATGACATCATAAGGTGGAACAGAGCGTTTGGAGCTTTAGAGATGTAGACAGACTGAAACAAAACAACTCTAGGCATGTTTTTCAGGAGGAAACAACATTATTACATGACTTAAAGCTCACAAGAGCAAATTTAGCGTAATACAGGACCTTTAATGTAGATCAGGGGTGCTCAACTTTTTTTAAACCGAGATCTACTTTTGAAGTTGATGGTGTGCCGAGATCTACCAAGAGGGGGGGTCTGTTAGACATGGCATATATGAGATTATTTTTTAAAGTCGCATAGGGGCGAAAAAATCGGATTTGGGTCACTTCAGGCTGCAGTGTGAACGTTGCCCAAGATATGTGGTCCTAAAACCGATACATATCCGATCTTTTGATATGCGACTTCAGTCTGAACGGCCAAGTCGAGTTCATCCGACCTGGGCGTGTTTCCTCCAGTGAGAGTGGTACAAGTAGACGCTCACAAACGTACACAAACATTCTTCTCGACATGCGAAAATAGTATATAAACTCCGTGTCAGTGAAGCGGCGAAGCACGTAGCAATCCCACCACTCTTGTCTGCGACGCCGCACCAACACGTTCATTTCTGCAGACGTTGCTGCCACTGCCCCACAAAACCCTGTGGCCAAAAACCTTCTCCTTCTCCTCCTTAAAACAAATAAGCTGTACATGTTCTGGCTCCGGTACGACAGCAGCTTTAGGCGACTTCCGTAAACACTGAGCACACTCGCTGCACGTGATCTCGTCGCGTCCTCCAAGGTGTATGCGGGACACTTTTGGGGCGTTTAAAAGTTCACACTGGAGATCACATACAAGTCGCATTTAATTGAAAATGTGAACGACCTCGCAAAAAAATCGGATTTCACAAAAAAATCGGAATTGAGCATTAAGCCCTGCAGTCTGAACATATCCAACGACTGACACTCTGCTTGCGATCGACTGGTAGACCGAGATCGACTGGTCGGGCACCCCTGCTGTAGATGATCTGCTGAAGTCCCCGTGCTCAGAGTTCAGAGTTGTGTACTACTATGAGACCCACCTCAAAGCCCAGACGGTCCTTCTCCTTCCAGAAGCAGAAGTGAGTGACCTTCTTGTCCCAGAACTCGTCCGGTTTGACCACACAGACCAGGGACACCTCCGCCGGGATCACGTTCTACAGAAGAAATGCATTTGTTTTTAATTAGAACAAAAAAAACAAATAAAATAAAATAAATGGATATATGTATTTTTTTAAATCTGTGTTTCAGAGAAGTCCCGAGCTCTTTTGACGTCCAACCTCACAGTAATATAAAAACATTCAGTACTTTTTAGAAGGTAATGACTACGAATCGTATTTTCAAAAGTCTCTTCATGGACTCTATTTATGTTTACGTCACAAAACTGGCAGACGTTTGGAAACATGCGGATGACGACTTCCTTTGGACTCTGTTGGCGATAGGGACTCTGGGAAAACTGAGAAAATGGTCCAGTTGTCTTCATCTAGATGTTATTGTATTCTTTCTTTTTCCTTTTGTAAATTGTGTATAATAATTTGTCTAACTTAAAAAAAGTCAAAATTACACGATGAAATAACATTAATATGGAAGATAATTTGTGTCACTAGATTTCGAATTTTAAAACGCCACCGAATTTCTCACTTTGAATTTTTTAACTCTGAAAAAACATGTTTGAATTCATTTTATTCTGAATGTCAGTTGTAATTGTAAGTGCACATTTTCCAAGTGTTTAGAATTCAATAATTAAAAAAAACTAAAAATAATATTAAAAAAATAAATAATAATAATAATATTCAAAAATAAAAAATATCCAGCACAAATAGCAAAGATCCAAGACGCCAAGGCAGAAGCAATTGATCCTGTGTGATCCGATCTAACTCGGTAACAAGCAGGAAATGGTGCAGTGAAGCAATCTGATTGGTCAGAATTCGCCTCATCAAAACCTCATTTCTTTGATTGGTTAAGTGTAAACCCTGCCCAAACATGAGAACTATTAGGAAACAGCCTCTGTCCTCCTCACTCACACAGGATCGATTGCTTCTGCCTTTGCATTTTGGATCTTTGCTATTTGTGCTGAATATTTTTTTATTTTTTTGAATATTTTTGTTTTATATTATTTAATTCGTTTTTTTAATTGAACACTTTGAAAATGTGCACTTACAATTACAACTGACATTCAGAATAAAATTAATTCAAACATGTTTTTTCAGAGTTAAAAAAATTAAAGTGAGAAATTCGGTGGTGTTTTAAAATTCTAAATCTAATGACACAAATTATCTTCCATATTAATAACTGTTATTTCATTGTGTAATTTGGACCTTTTTTTAAGTGAAATTTTACACTGAATTTGAGGGCTTGGAAATATCTGTGCTGAATATTTAAAATGTGAAATTTTTATTTTGAATTTGAAACCTATTGAAAAAGTATACGTAAAATTTCAGCAACTAAAATTCAGAATAAAAACAATTCAAACATCTTTTTTCAGAGTTTAAAAATTCAAAGTTTAAAATTCAAAATCTAATGAAAAAGCTTTATCTTCCATATGTTACGCACTTTTAAATCTTAACTCTTTGGTTTATGACAGAACCAAAGCATTTTTAAAGGAAAAAGTAGGATATTCACAATTTTGTTTGCCTCTACAACACAATAAATATCGTACCGCGAGATGTGCGTCGTCAAAATTTGGTTACAATTCTACACAGACCAAATCGCTGTAAGTTTATCCTGCTTTATATGGAAATGTTTGTCCCGTTCGTAAACACACAATAGGTGGCAGTCATAAAAGAGAGTGGAGGTGAATGCAAAAATAAAGAAATGATAAATGCGAAATAGTCTTGTAGGAAAACGACCCCGCGCCCCGTTGCCGTGGGTTACCTGCAGCATGAGCACCACGGTCTTGACGATGTTCCACTGAGACCTGCGTCCGTCCACGATCACAGTGAAGCCCCGAGCCTTACACTTCTCACTGAAAACACACACAGGTTTTTGGTTAAAACCTCCGACAGGCTGTGTTCATGTCCTACTTTAGACCTGATGTAGTCCTGTTTTAGTCCTACTTTAGACCTGATGTGGTCCAGTTTTAGTCCTACTTTAGACCTGATGTAGTCCTGTTTTAGTCCTAGTTTAGACCTGATGTAGTCCTGTTTTAGTCCTACTTTAGACCTGATGTGGTCCAGTTTTAGTCCTACTTTAGACCTGATGTGGTCCAGTTTTAGTCCTACTTTAGACCTGATGTAGTCCTGTTTTAGTCCTACTTTAGACCTGATGTGGTCCAGTTTTAGTCCTACTTTAGACCTGATGTAGTCCTGTTTTAGTCCTAGTTTAGACCTGATGTAGTCCTGTTTTAGTCCTAGTTTAGACCTGATGTAGTCCTGTTTTAGTCCTAGTTTAGACCTGATGTAGTCCTGTTTTAGTCCTACTTTAGACCCGATGTAGTCCTGTTTTAGTCCTACTTTAGACCCGATGTAGTCCTGTTTTAGTCCTACTTTAGACCCGATGTAGTCCAGTTTTAGTCCTACTTTAGACCTGATGTAGTCCTGTTTTAGTCCTACTTTAGACCTGATGTAGTCCTGTTTTAGTCCTACTTTAGACCTGATGTAGTTCTGTTTTAGTCCTAGTTTAGACCTGATGTAGTCCTGTTTTAGTCCTAGTTTAGACCTGATGTAGTCCTGTTTTAGTCCTACTTTAGACCTGATGTAGTCCTGTTTTAGTCCTACTTTAGACCTGATGTAGTTCTGTTTTAGTCCTGTTTTAGTCCTACTTTAGACGTGATGTAGTCCTGTTTTAGTCCTAGTTTAGACTTGATGTAGTCCTGTTTTAGTCCTACTTTAGACGTGATGTAGTCCTGTTTTAGTCCTAGTTTAGACTTGATGTAGTCCTGTTTTAGTCCTACTTTAGACCTGATGTAGTCCTGTTTTAGTCCTAGTTTAGACCTGATGTAGTCCTGTTTTCGTCCTACTTTAGACCTGATGTAGTCCTGTTTTAGTCCTACTTTAGACCTGATGTAGTTCTGTTTTAGTCCTACTTTAGACGTGATGTAGTCCTGTTTTAGTCCTAGTTTAGACTTGATGTAGTCCTGTTTTAGTCCTACTTTAGACGTGATGTAGTCCTGTTTTAGTCCTAGTTTAGACTTGATGTAGTCCTGTTTTAGTCCTACTTTAGACCTGATGTAGTTCTGTTTTAGTCCTAGTTTAGACCTGATGTAGTCCTGTTTTAGTCCTACTTTAGACCTGATGTAGTCCTGTTTTAGTCCTAGTTTAGACTTGATGTAGTCCAGTTTTAGTCCTAGAGATCTGCGGCTGCTTTTGAACCTTAATTTTTGGCTTCACAACCTTGTCATATTAATTTTATATGGCTTAAAGGTGCATTGTGTAACTTTTCTAGTGGAGGGTCTCTCAAATGCTTTTCCCTATACAGATGTTATTGCCCGAAATGTTCCACAGTGACTTTAAACAACTCCATATTAAATGTATTCAAATACAGGTGGTTTTATTGCTCAAAAATACCTAGAAAAACAGACATTCTGACTGTGAGCGGGGTCGCCTCTCCACAGATCTGACGGTTGATGTTGTTTGATGGACCCTCAGAAAAGTTACACAATGTAGCTTTAAAATATTGCAATAATATTGTTATCACAATAGAAAACAGTTAAGAGAATATGACATATTTTCTCATATTGTGCAGCCCTAATAATAATAATAATAATAATACAGTAGATTTATGAGGAAACGCCCACTGACAGTTGGAACATCTCCGAGGGGGTAAACAAACCATTCCTTTAAACGTAAAAGAGCTGTTCCATTCCCAACTGATCAATTACAAGAAAAAACATAGGCTTTAGGATATTCAGACCCTCCAGGAATTCGCGATGTTGCGATTTGCAACTTCAACGCAACTTCAGCCAATCCCCGCGAATTCAGGGCGGTGTTGCAATTTTGACCAATCACCGCAACTTTCCCGCAATTTTTTTTACAAATTTTGACCATCATCGGCGACGTATTGAACGCGACCAACTTCCTTCTGTGTAGGAGACATAACTGAGATGAGGTGTGTGTGTGTGTGTGTGTGTGTGTGTGTGTGTGTGTGTGTGTGTGTGTGTGTGCGTGTGTGTGCGTGTGCGCGCGTGTGCGTGTGCGCGCGCGCGCGCGTGTGTGTGCGAGCGTGTGTGTGCGCGCGCGCGTGTGTGCGCGCGTGTGTGCGCGCGCGCGCGTGTGTGCGCGCGCGCGCGTGTGCGCGCGCGCGCGTGTGTGCGCGCGCGCGCGTGTGTGCGCGCGCGCGCGTGTGTGCGCGCGCGCGTGTGTGCGCGCGCGCGTGTGTGTGTGTGTGCGCGCGCGCGCGCGCGTGTGTGTGTGCGCGCGCGCGCGTGTGTGTGTGCGCGCGCGCGTGCGGCAGAGGCGGTGGGTCACGTGAGTGTGGGTGTGTGCACGTACGGAAGTGTGTGCGTGTAAAAGCGCGCGCTCACCTGTCACACAGAGGAGAGAGTCAGGGTTGGGGTGTAGCCGTATTTTTTGTTGACCGCAAACCATTCATTCATCTTTTACGTTAATCTGTTCATCCTGCTGGTTTCCATGAGTTCCATTTCATCCTGCTGCGCTGTCATAGCTGTGTGCGCTCCTTTTGTAATAAATGCACAAAACGGATCTCAGCGTATCTGTCACCATAGCCTCCTCTTTGCGCGTCACAAATCTGCGAGCCATAGGACCCAACCTCATATTCTCGGCAGCTAAACATTCTGCTTTACTTCTGTGTGACAAAACAAAACTGCGGCCGTGTCCCAGTTCCCAGAGCGCACAGCTCGGAGCGCGGCCCGAAGGGGGCTCAGACTGCAGTCAAGGAGGTGCACACTTGCTCAGCCCCGACTGCAGTCCGCGGACCGCTTAACGACTGCGGTCTTCGGACCGCGTGTTAACTGCGCATGGGACAAAAAATAAGTGGGACAGCAGTCGTCGCGCCGGTGTTCTGTCGAAATGTGTGACGCACATGCCCTTCGGGCCACGCTCCGAGCCGCGCGCCCTGGGAATTGGGACACGGCTTCTAATGGCAAAGAAACATGTCTGCGGCGCCATTTGCCCACAAAAATAACAGCAAAAGACCGAAACAGTTCCCCTCCTAGTAGTAATTTATTTTCGATGTTGGTAAGGTTGTTTTAGGACCATATCTGTGATCTCTGTGTCCTTGTATTATTCTTTATCAGTAATAACTCAGTATTCAAAATATTATTCAATTTTAATTACAAAAAGCGAAAATCGCAACTATTTATCGCAACTTTCACTTCCTCCCGCAACAAAATCGCAACAAAAACCTTAAAAGCACCGCAACTTTCATTGCAACTTTTTAGAAAAGCTCCCGCAAATTCAGGCATTTTAGCCCGCAACAATCACAAAAAATGCCCGTGAAATCCTGGGGGGTCTGGATATTGTGTCAAAAACAGGTTCGAAAACATATGACATGGTCCAGCTGCTCAAATTTGAATAAAAATTCAAGCTTGCCAACAGTAGCTGTGGGCGAATGCAGTCTGCTGTATTTTAATATCAGTAAAAAACAATCTGTTTACTTCTCTGGGCCATCGCCATGACAACAACGTCTGTTAAGACTCACATAATTTGCCAGGAAACGGAAAAAAGAGGAAAAGTTGTGTTTCCTATTGAATTAAAGGGTCCGTACCAGGCCTGGACTGGTAATCGGGCATACCGGGCATTTTCCCGGTGGGCCGACGCTGTTGTTGTTGTTTTGTTTTTTTCTACTTACAGACCGGCCCACAATTTAGAGGAGGCGTCCCATTGGTCCATCTTCAATACAGACAGTGGACTAAACCAATCAGGATATAGAAGCTTACGAGAGCGGTCCCACCCCTTTCCCTGCACTGATCCCCGCCAGTTTCAGTGTTAAGCGTGAAAACTAGGGATGCAAATTATCGATTAATTCATTAATTGATAGTTGATTGACCTTATCGATCGATTAACGATTAACTGATAAGCGGCGTTTTTCACCTGAATTTTAGTGTTTCAATAGGGTCTTTAAGAATATAAGCTATAGTAACATAACACTGAGTCATAAATATATCATAGTATTATTATATTGTACATTCCTCAATTAATTATTCCTTAGTAAAAAGCAGACAAATGTATCGATGCTGAATAACAAAATACAGTAAACCCTCGCACTATCGTGGTTCGCGGATTTTTTATTTATTTTTTTTAATAGTGTAACATTTTTTTATAGACATTATAGACATTGTGTTCTGTCCTGATTGGCTAAGAGACTAGACCAGGACTAAATGTGGACTGGACCAGGTCTAGACCAGAACTAAACCAGGTCTGGACCAGGTCTGGACCTGGACTGGACCGGGACTCGACCGGGACTCGACCGGGACTCGACCGGGTCTGGACCTGGACTAAACCAGGATTGGGCCGTTGCGTGCCGCTGCTGGTTTCGTGCGGCTGGTTTGTGGCTCGGGGCCCGGGCCACGGGCCAGCCGTGCAGGACCAGCAGCGGCACGTTGCGGCGCATTCCTGGGCGCCGTGGTTCGATCTCGCCTTGCGCGTACACCCGGGGCTGCTGAGCAGTGCCGTCGGTCCCTGCGGCCGGCTGTGAGTCGAGCGCAGCGCGGTTGCCTTGTTTCGTGACCACGCGGTTAATTACAATTGCATTTTGTTCGACTAACGTCTTAATCGACAATTAATCGTTAATCGATTAATTGCTGACATCCCTAGTGGAAACATGGAGAAACGGCAGAAAGGGGGTGTGGAGAAGTTAAGGGGTAAAAGATTTAAAAATCTCACTATAGACGCTGCAAAATGTTCTAAAATAACAGACATATTCTCTGGAGGGGCTGGAGCCTCCACGTCCTCTGCAGCCCAGGCTGAAGGTGGAGAGGAGCAGCCAGAGACTGTGGACAGGGAACCTGAGAGAACCGAGGGAACCCGAGTCAGCAGGTAGTAATGTTAGGATAATACCGGGACTTTTAGGTGATGGATAGGCATGAAAATCGAATACCTTTCGGCAAAATTCGCCGTTTTAAAGCCAAAGGGGTGAAGGGGTGGGATTTAATAAGTTTTACTTCTACCCACTCCTTTTCGGGCATGTACATATATGCAAAAACAAAAAAAAACGTATTTGTGTCTATATATATTCTTTCTTTTTTTCTGTTCTTTTTTGTTGTTTATTTAAATTGTATGACACTGTACATTTTCTGTGCACTACAAGTATCATATGCTCGAAATAAATTACTACTACTACAAAACAGGCGACCTGAATCGTGTAGATTCAATTTTTTTTGTCTGTGCAAGATATATTTTAAATAAACATTGAATAACAATAATAATACATTTTATTTATTAGGTGCATTTCTGGACACTCAAGGTTACCTTATAACAAGTACAATACACATTATAGGCAGTTAATAGCAACAAGTAAAAAAAAAAAAAAAAAAAAAAGTGTAGTTATTGTGAGTTTTCTGGTGATTTTTTGGATTTTTCCTTTAAATGTTGCGCCCTGGTTTCCCCTCGGCCAAGACGTAACAATAGTAAAATACTTTGCTTCGGGGAACACAAACATAAATTAGTCCGTTGTGCTCCGCTAATTATGAGGGGCCGGTCTAAGACAAAAATGCCAGGGCCGTTTTTTGTCCCAGTCCAGCCCTGGTGTGTACCAATTGTATTTGAACAAAATGCGTCTTGCCCCGATACAGATTTATTGTATAAGCAGCTCTTGAGGTCAAAATACCTCTGCTGTGGACTGCATCTAATTAGAATGTTTTATTATAAATACTTCTGCATTCTGAACATCTTAATTATTCACTGTGGCAAGTGTGGATTAACTTCAAACAGTTCAAAATGTACCCGTGCTGTTTTTGGGACAGTGAAACGGTACAGTGCCTTTAAGTGAACCATGATGTGTTCCAGCTGTGTCTGTGTGCTCAGTGTAAATCACTGATCTGTCGTTTTTATCCGCTCTATGGCAGAAGTGACAAATTAGAAAAGTAAAAGTGTTTAAATCATCATACTTCAGCCTTCAAAATCTCATTCTTGTGCATTTTCTTTAGATAAAGTCTTTTAATAAAGTTATGTTTTGCTCTTGAAATGTTACAAAATTATTCATCTTAGTTTACTTCTTTTCACTATTGGAATGGTATCGGTATCGGCGAGTACACTGAGGCCAAGTATCAGTATCGGATCAGTATTGGACCCAGGTATGCTGAGTGTTCCTGAGTGTTACCCAGGTATGCTGAGTGTTACCCCGGTATGCTGAGTGTTACCCAGGTATGCTGAGTGTTACCCCGGTATGCCGAGTGTTACCCAGGTATGCTGAGTGTTACCCCGGTATGCTGAGTGTTACCCCGGTATGCTGAGTGTTACCCCGGTATGCTGAGTGTTACCCCGGTATGCTGAGTGTTACCCAGGTATGCTGAGTGTTACCCCGGTATGCCGAGTGTTACCCCGGTATGCTGAGTGTTACCCCGGTATGCCGAGTGTTACCCAGGTATGCAGAGTGTTACTCGGGTATGCTGAGTGTTACCCAGGTATGCTGAGTGTTACTCAGGTATGCTGAGTGTTCCTGAGCGTTACCTGGGTATGCTGAGCAGGTAGTCGAGCGTGGCGCTGAGCTCCTCCATGCTGGTCTGGTCGGAGCACAGAGGGATGGTGAGGATGAGCCCACTACGTCGGTCCTTACCCCCTGGGCAAAAAACACGTCTCCATTTAGCATTATGTAAGTTATGTGAGTTAGAATTTTAATGTTTACGAGCTGATCTGGGCGTGTGCAGTACCTGAGAGGAAGGCCAGCTTCTTCTTGAGGATGGGGAGGATGGTGGTGGCTTCCATCGTGACATTAGACATCTACAGAAACACAAGAGTCAGTGTTATGTAAGGATGTAATAATATACAAAACCTTTAGAGCTGGGCGATATGGCTTAAAAAAAAAAATCTGATTTTAATCAATTTTTCTCTGCCCTACTCAAAAACAAATAACAGATGACAGAAAAATGGCTCAAAATAATGCAACGTTCTTTTATAAAACAAATGCATTACACCTTGCATCAATTAAGCTGTTATTGTTTTAAAAATATATATATCACTTGAAGACCCTTACCTACAGCATTGTGCAGTCTGTGTACAGTTGTGACAAGGGAACTAAAGAAAAATATTTGCGTCTTGGTAGCACATACTTCGGGTCCAAAACTTTCACCATGTTAATGAATCCGGGCTTTTCCACAGTATATAGGCGCACCATGTCTTTTACAACATACATCGTGGTAGCGTGTGTGATTGCCTTCCATCGTGGGCCGTGCTTATCATATGGCACACAGTTCCAAAATGTTTCAGGTGTGCTCGCGCTGTGGCTATTTTCATTCCGTTCGGACCTGCACTTCTCCCACTCGGCTGCGTGCCTCTGCTTTAGGCGCTAGGATACATTTGTCGTGCTGCAAAAGCTTTTGAACAGACCTTACAGCGAGCACTCGTTTGTTCTAAGTCCGACGCAAGAAAACCGAACCAGTTCCATATAACAGATGTAGCGACACCTTTGTTTGGTACAAGCTAGCCGTTTCCCAATTCAGCGACGGCACGCTTGTGAGTGTCTGAGCAAACACACACTAACTCCACATCCGAAATGCATCCCCCCGCACGGCTCGCACTTTGCAGATATAAAAAAAATGACCCCGCGGCTGAATAAAAAGCGGAGATCCGCTAAAAGCTTTCATCCCTGATTTACAGTGCGCTGCATAAGTTTTCTTGTGCGCTGAGAATGTGCGAGCAGTGCGCAGCTTAGAGTAAACGTTGGACATGGTGATACTGTAGAATATCCAGCATTACAACAGCAAAGGAAATATAGAAGTGTAAGGGGAAAAGCATGTGAACGGTAATACAGGTGCCGTGAACTATGCTGTTACGGCTACCGTCACACATGTTTAGCGTAGTTTATGAAGACTTTCATGTAGCATAGTTGTAGGTGAAGTGAACCAGTACGTATATTTTATAGTGACGTCGCAACTCTCACTTGTGGATGTCGCTGGCGAGTCGGTCTTTGTAGTCATATATCCTCCCGCGCTGTGCATGCTGGGGCTTTTAAGTGTGCGAAGCGTGCATGTTTGCACGCTTGGTCCACTCCCCGATTTCCATGGAAACGACGGCACCGTTCAGAGCTCGTCTTAACGGTGCAGGGGGAAAAAAACGAATGGAACGGCGCTTGTCGCGCCGGATATGACACACATCCCGTTCCAAGGACGCTCACAAGTGTGCCGTCACTGAATTGGGAAACGGCCGCTGCCATGCTAGCTTGTACAATGTTTGGGTACGCCCCGCTAACTTACCCGTGTAGAACGTGGCGGCGCATTAGTTCCGCTTGCATGTAAAAAAATAACTTAAAAAATCGATTTTCATAAAAACACATCGTCCGGACTGTGAATTCAAATTAATCGATTTACGATAAATCGCGCACGTCTACCTTTACTCACAAACATCAACGAGACAGATGTTAAAAGTGCACTATGGAATGCCTGCTTGTTTCCGTGGAGATATAAGGTAAGATAAAGATTTGTCCAGTTGACAAATTGAACTTCTCCTTTGATCATGGATTCTACCTGGACGACTGAGGGACTTTTCACGCAAGGTAAGATAAAGTACACTTTATTGTCCTCATAGGGGAATATGTCCTTTGTATTTGACCCGCCCTTCCATCCTATGACCATCATACTACCTTCATTCAGCTTTATTATGTTGGTGCTTTGCCTGGAATGTTCCACAGTATGTCATTAAGCTAACCCATCTTGCATTATTATAGCTTGAATAAATAAAAGCACCTTGAAGTGGGCGTTCTTTTCCTCATCTGACCTGATCTACATCTGATCTGATCTGTAACTTGACCCGGTGGCATTGTTGCCATGGAGATAGATACATTTAATACCATTCTGTGGGACATTCCGGGCAATTACACTGGTCTACAAATCTTTGGACTCGATCTGCTCCCGAAATAAAAGTGGCTAAATCTCATTTATATTGATAATGAAAATCAATTGATAACTGTGCTGGTTAGCTAATGTGTTCAAGATATTTAATGATATTGTTTTACATCAAAATTGCATCTGTTTATCCAATAGATTTAGGCATTTTTGCTTAAAAATAATATTTATATTTGGAAAATATTTAACTTGCACTTCTTTATCCGTCAAGAAATAAACAAGAAATATCTTAAGACATCAGGTGATTGAATATCTTATGAAAAACAAGCTAAAGTATCACGTGTTACAACAATAATGTGGAGCCCAACTTTTGTCCTGATCTCCAACTTTGCGACCAAAGTAATGGTGTTCTTTTTAACCACTGCAGTTATGTCGCGCTTTTGTGATGCAAACGTCACGTCACCACAAACGTAACAGAACTTATCTGGGTTGTTCACACAATTTTGAGGCATCTCTCTTATGTGAAATCCAAAAATATTTGATGTTAAAACTAGTGCTGTCAGGAGATTTTTTTAAAATGAATCTAATTAATTACAGGATTTGTAATTGATTAATCTAATTAATCGCATTTTAAAAGAGAGAGAGAGAGAGAGAGAGAGAGAGAGAGAGAGAGAGAGAGAGAGAGAGAGAGAGAGAGAGAGAGAGAGAGAGAGAGAGAGAGAGAGAGAGAGAGAGAGAGAGAGAGAGAGAGAGAGAGAGAGAGAGAGAGAGAGAGATTGTGAGTGAGCGAGCGAGCGAGCGAGCAAACGAACGAACCCACTTTGAGATTGAGTTTGTCAGTTTTCAAGTGGTCGCTTTGGCTCATTCGTTCCTCAAATTCTGCGCGTGGTTTGTTGGTTTGTTTGGTGGTTTGTTTGGTGGTTTGTTTGGTGGTTTGGTGGTTTGTTTGGTGGTTTGGTGGTTTGTTGAAGTGCGCTCACGCTCGCTCTATCACCGGTTACAATGGAACTTGTCCGGACGTGTTTGTCGTTCAATTGATCCGTCAGGCTGGAGCAGCTTCGGTGATCGGAAAATTCTTTTTGACAAAAGCTCCAAATCACGGTGTTCTTGTTGATCGTCCCGTCTTCATTCTTTTTATAAATAAACTCGCCGTTCAAAGGCCATGGCAGCGATTTGCTGGCCGCACGCCAAATTTAAAATGCGCATTGAATTGCCACTCATAATTAATTGCGTTAATTTTTATAACGCATTAATTTGCAGTGTGATTAATTAATCTAATTAATGCGTTAAACTGACAGCCCTAAAACTGTAGACATGTTAAACAATGTATGTGAATGTGCAGACAGGCTTTCAGATAGAACTGGTGCTTGTAGACACACTGTACCTTCTGATAAACTACCGTTTTTGCCTTATTTTGTATACATTTATATTTAAATTATATCTTGGAAACTAGAGCCAATTAGCACTTCTGACTTATTTTTCTTTATTAATGACCTAAAATCAAGAAAAATGTCACTACTTTTGTTTCAGAAGCATTTTGCTTGTCGACCAGTGTGATCAGCAACAACATCCAGCATGGACAAGCAGAGAGCCGAGTCCTCACCAGAATAACTACAGAGTGATGCTTCAAAGGTGACAACATCAACATCTCCATGGAGAAAAGCGTTTGACGGATCCTCCGCCAGAAAAGTTACACAGTGCACCTTCAGACGGACCGTATGTGACGTCTCCCGTACACATGATACAGTAATAGTAGAAGGACAAACGTCTGCTGGGACAATGACCTAAGCCAGACCAGGGTGTGCCAAGGAAAACCTAATCAAAACCACTTGTGCATTTCTGAACCCAAAACTCTACTCCAACTTATGAAAAGGATTGTTGCGAAATATTTTGGAAAATGTTGGCTCCAAAATCACACCAGATTGAATTTCAGTATTTCACTGTTCAGCTTTTTTTAATCACATTTTAGGGACATAAACAGCAGGGATCCAACTCTCTCTGTGCCCTATTCATGGAGATATTGTGTGGAGACTAACAATATATGCCACTTTGTCCTTGCCTAAAAAGTGCTTAATAACTGAAACGGAGCAAAGGATCATGGTCTATGTAGTTCCTTCTTTTAGCTATTGCTGCACCAAAACAATCAAAATAAGCAAAGAGACTTGTAATTTACACAATATTTTAGTTACTGTTACATCCTTAAAAGGTGTGTACAGTATTGTGTAACTTTTTGTTTGGGGGGGGGGTTCATCACCTGCTTGTTTCTATGGATACGTCATTGCTCTGCCTGGAATGTTCCACAGTGTGACATTAAACAGCTTTATTTTATATTTATTCAATCACAGGTGGTTTTAGAGCTCAAAAACACCTAGAAAAACAGACATTCTGACTGTGAGCGGGGTCGCCTCTTTACAGATCTGACCTGTAACTCAGTCTGGTTTGGGTTCCATGAAGATAGAAAGGTTTAATGCCGTACCGTGGAACATTCTCCTGTGTGAGATCAATAAAGTCTTATCTTATCTTATCTTATTCCAGACAAAGCAATGGAGAAAAACATTTAATTTTAATAAACAGCAGAAACATTAGCAGGAGCAGTGAAAGAAGAAGCAGTAAAAACACTTGGAAAACTGTCAACAATGTAGTCAAGCTTCTGCACGTTTTGTTCTCACTAATTGTATGGTAGAGCACACTGGGGCTTTGATTCAGGAACAACATCTAAATGTGAGTTTTCTGAGTGTGATCAGACTTACAATTTATGTTTTAACAAGAGGATTCTGCTCAAAGAAACAATACAACACTGATATATTGGTTTTGATAATTCAGTGTACTCAGTGTGTGTTGAGCGGAGAAAATGTTAGAGACACAGAGGAATTTACACCGAAAAGAGGAGCCGTGTCAGTCGGGTGGAAGAACTTCAGCTTTAAAAAATCTGACGCCGATCAAACAACCGTATTCTGTAAATGTCGTCAGGCTAAATTCGTAGCCGCAGGAGGCGACACGAGCGATCTGCTTCACCACCTCCGTCACAAACACCTTCTGGAATATGAAGAACGCGCAAAACCAAGATCTGCATCCTCTTCCACGTCTGCGGGGAACGTTCAAGTCGGCGCCGTGACACAAAACGCCGCTCAGACGTCACTCAAAGACGCGTTTGCGACAAGAAAAGCAAACGGTGGAACGATATTACCGACGCCGTTACTGTCCATTTCGCCAAAGACATGGGGCCGCTTAGTACATGAAAAAAAATACTGTCAAATACCGTGACACCGATATAATTTTGAAAATACTGTGATATCAATTTTTGATCATACCTCACAGCTCTAAACCAACAAACGCAAATATAAACAATAATAAAATTTAACTAAAATTACAACCAAATACTAAGCCATAATGACCAAAAAGGAGACACAATATACATAATAATAAAAACAAAAAACAGGACAAACAGTTTTGGTTGATTAGAGCCACGCCATGTGCCAAAACATGATCTAATGACATCATTTAAAGAGAGGTGTACTTTATAATTCACTGTGTCTGGCGCTGTGTTTGATTTGCATCTTTGCTGGTTTGGACATTTGCTCAGCACAAGCCAAAACTAAAGCGTTCGTATTACATTATTCTCTGATCTACGTTGTCATGTCCTCGTCATAAACACCTGGAGTTGTGTTTTGTTTCATTCACACGTTTAAACGCACAAACACTGCATTCTTCAAACAGAAAATTGTTTATTCCAAACTCCACACGCCTTCACTAGAATCATTTGGATGATTTCAGACCTGGGATTGACGAGCTCTACTGAACTAAAAGGAGCTGTTGACTACTACTTCATGACATCACAAAGTGGAACAGAGCATTTGGAGCTTTAGAGATGTAACAGACGAATAATAAAGAGTTACTCAAACATGTGAATGAAAGAAAACACAACTCCAGGTGTGTTTCTGAGGAGGAGACAGCGTTATGACATCACTAAAGGCTCACAAGAGTCCATTTTATGTAATGTAGAACCTTTAATATTTACAGTGCACGTTGGACCAAACCAGGAGAGCAAACCTTGCCTGGAAGAATCCATGACTCATCGCTGTACCAGCGATTGAGTCTGGTAACGTTTGATCCACAGAATGCGCTGCGGTTGCGCGTAGACAGACAGCTAAGTGAACCAATCAGAGATTGCGCCATCTTGATTCAAAACTGAGGCGGAACTTCCGCTGCCTAAGAGTGACTTTGCGGGCAAAGGCGGGTGCACTGACGTCACCATCTTTGAACGAATCAGAATCGCGGAGTCGGTTTGGAACCGGAGGAGCGAGAGTGGATGGAGAGTGTCCAAATGGTATCGCGGTGTATAGGAAATACAGAGAGATATCATTTGGCTGGCCAGGTAAGAGCAAACCAGGACTAAATCAGTTCTAAACCAGGACTAAACCAGGACTAAACCACGAATAAACCAGGACTAAGGCACGAATAAACCAGGAATAAACCACTAATAAACCAGGACTAAATCAGTTCTAAACCAGGACTAAACCAGTTCTAAACCAGGACTAAGCCACAAATAAACCAGGAATAAACCAGGACTAAATTAGTTCTAAACCAGGACTAAATCAGTTCTAAACCGGGACTAAATCAGTTCTAAACCGGGACTAAATCAGGACTAAACCAGGATTAAATCAGTTCTAAACTAAGACTAAACCAGGACTAAATCAGTTCTAAACCGGGACTAAATCAGGACTAAACCAGGATTAAATCAGTTCTAAACTAAGACTAAACCAGGACTTGATCAGTTCTAAACACAGACTAAACCAGGACTAAATCAGTTCTAAACTAGGACTAAACCAGGATTAAATCAGTTCTAAACTAAGACTAAACCAGGACTAAATCAGTTCTAACCCGGGACTAAATCAGGACTAAACCAGGATTAAATCAGTTCTAAACTAAGACTAAACCAGGACTAAATCAGTTCTAACCCGGGACTAAATCAGGACTAAACCAGGATTAAATCAGTTCTAAACTAAGACTAAACCAGGACTTGATCAGTTCTAAACACAGACTAAACCAGGACTAAATCAGTTCTAAACACAGACTAAACCAGGACCAAATCAGTTCTAAACTAGGACTAAATCAGTTCTAAACCAGGACTAAATCAGTTCTAAACCAGGACTTAATCAGTTCTGAACTAGGACCAAACCAGGACTAAATTATAGCAGTAGGTCCAAACCAGAGCCAACAACAGGTTAAACCAGGACTAAACCAGGACTCTTATGAGGCTCAATATTTCCATAACCCTGATTGGATCCGTATTGATCCGCGGGCCTGATGCAGCACACTCCCTTCGGCTGCGCTCGGCTCGACTCGGCGCGGTTCGGCTCGGCCCACAGACACAATGACCTACATTTTACACGCGTGAAAACCCCCACGAGCCGCAGACAAGCCCCGATCGATCCTAACTCCATAAGTGAATGATATCGATCTCCCGAGGTCGTACCGTACCATCCAGTCCGCATCGGAGCTCCAGTATTCCACTTTTCCCCTTCCGCCGCTGCCCGATCCGTCGCGTCCGGTTTGTCGCTAGTTTTCCCGCAGGTTTCCGGGATTAAAAGCGCGGATTTGATGTTTTCTCGGGTGTTTTTTGGCAGAAGAACCAGAACAGAACCCGCACAGAGAGAAGAAGAGCGGACTGGTGTCGCTGCTGCTTCATCAGAAACTGTTTACCGGAAGAGATCGCCAACAAAACACGACACACTTCCGCAAGATAGCGTTAGCCGCGGTCACGTAACGAGCTCTGAGCCAATCAGAAAGCGTCAACAAACATCGGCAAATTTAAATTTAAAATCAAGAACACATTTTTTTTATATACATATATATATCCTCCTGGGACCCGAAGAAAAAAATGTATCTAAATTATTATTATTATTTTAACCTTAGCCTTTACATTTTGTTAATTGTATTTTTATTCATAATGTTGTAACGTGTCCTCTGTAATGGACTGTAATAGTGTTAAATCCATGTTAACGACCTAACAAAAACTTTTTTTGACAAGCTTCTACAGTTGCCTCTACAGTTGCTTCTACAGTTGCCTCAAAAAATTTTTAGAGTCCCTTTTAATTTCTTATTTATTTATTTATTTATTTATTTATTTACGTATTTATTTATTTTTATATTTATTTATTTAACTGTTTATTTTTATTTATTTAAGTCTTTATGTATTTAATTATTTTATTTATATTTATTTATTTATTTATTTATATTTATTTTTATTTATTTATTTTTTTTAATCATAGTGCAGCCACAAACTAGAGTATCTCAAACACACACACAAATAGACTGGTTAACTCAATGTCCGCTATAAAGGACAGAAATAAATGGCCCGGGTCTCAGGAGGATATATATTTATAGATTTATAGTACATAATATTTTATCTAATCTCAGTTATAGCAGTATTCAATTTGGAATATAATTTTATTTTCAGATAAAATAATGAATTTGGTGTTCTGTTTAAAGGGATAGTTTTTTTGTTTTGTTTTGTTTTGTTTTTTGAATCTGTATGAATCTTCAGCAGTGCCGTGCATTAACACTGACTTACCCCTGACAGTGTCCTCTGAGCCGAGTTCTGCCCCGGTTCTGGAGCTGACCAAAGTAGGTCCGGCAAGTTTATGACTTCTTCACGATTATGACTTTGACTTCTGACTTTTTCGTGTGCAACTGTTTTGTGTTTTGTATATATCACTTTTTGGACAAATACAATAATCCAAACAAGCGCCAACAACAGGTTAAACCAGGACTAAACCAGGACTAAACTAGGACTAAACCAGGACTAAACCAGGACTAAACCAGGACTAAACTAGGACTAAACTAGGACTAAACCAGGACTAAACTAGGACTAAACCAGGACTAAACCAGGACTAAACTAGGACTACGGCGGCACGGTAGCTGAGTGGCTAGCACTCATGCTTCACAGCAAGAAGGTTCCGGGTTCGATCCCTGAGTCGCCTGGGCCTGTCTGTGTGGAGTTTGCATGTTCTCCCCGTGTCTGGGTGGGTTTCCTCCGGGCACTCCGGTTTCCCCCATCAACCCAAAACATGCTCCAGGTAAAATCCTCCAGCTGAGGTCCTGACCAAACCGAAGCAACAAGATCATGGAGATGGTCCCCGGGCGCAGTAATGTGCTGCCCACTTCTCCTAATAACAGGATGGGTTAAATGCAGAACTGGAATTTCCCCACTGTGGGACTAATAAAGGCATAGCTTTAGCTTGACTAAACCAGGACTAAACTATGACTAAACTAGGACTAAACCAGGACTAAACCAGGACTAAAATATGACTAAACCAGGACTAAACTATGACTAAACCAGGACTAAACCAGAACTAAACCAAGACTAAACTATGACTAAACCAGGACTAAACCAGGAGTTTGAATTGTGACAACACTATTATAAACAAATTTAGATTTAGAGTTTTATGTTGTATATTTAGTACACACTTCTGGTCAGATTCACACAAAAAGCCAAATACTACCACATTTGTGACTACTCGAAAGTTTAAGATAGAGGGATCGTTAGGGTAAGAATCATTGTTACATGCTTAAAAAACAAATAAAAGACCAAAGTTTTTTCAAACATTGATTTTTTTTGTGTGTATATTTTGCGTTTTTGTATAATCAGGTTGTAATCTCCCTCTGTTAAAGAATCTCTGTTTTGCTGCTCACTCTCCTCTGCTGTTGCTGGTGTGTCCTGCCCTCTACTGGTTCAGTTTGGCACTACAGGAAAATGAACCTCAAACCAGGACTAAACCAGGACTAAACCAGGGCTAAACCAGGACTAAACCAGGACTAAACCAGGACTAAACCAAGACTAAACCAGGACTAAACCAGAACAAAACCAGGACTAATCCAGGACTAAACCAGAACTAAACCAGGACTAAACCAGGACTAAACCAGGACTGAACCAGAACTATACCAGGACTAAACCAGGACTAAACCAGAACAAAACCAGAACTAAACCAGGACTAATCCAGGTCTAAACCAGGACTAAACCAAGACTAAACCAGGACTAAACCAGGACTAAACCAGAACAAAACCAGAACTAATCCAGGACTAAACCAGAACTAAACCAGGACTAAACCAGGACTGAACCAGAACTAAACCAGGACTAAACCAGGTCTAAACCAGAACTAAACCGGGACTAAACCAGGACTAAACCAGGGCTAAACCTGGACTAAACCAGGACTAAACCAGGATTAAACCAAGACTAAACCAGGACTATACCAGGACTAAACCAGAACAAAACCAGAACTAATCCAGGACTAAACCAGAACTAAACCAGGACTAAACCAGGACTGAACCAGAACTATACCAGGACTAAACCAGGACTAAACCAGAACAAAACCAGAACTAAACCAGGACTAATCCAGGTCTAAACCAGAACTAAACCAGGACTAAACCAGGACTAAACCAAGACTAAACCAGGACTAAACCAGAACAAAACCAGAACTAAACCAGAACTAAACCAGGACTAAACCAGGACTAAACCAGGACTGAACCAGAACTAAACCAGGACTAAACCAGGTCTAAACCAGAACTAAACCAGAACTAAACCAGGACTAAACCAAGACTAAACCAGGACTAAACCAAAACTAAACCAGGACTAATCCAGGTCTAAACCAGAACTAAACCAGAACTAAACCAGGACTAAACCAAGACTAAACCAGGACTAAACCAGGACTAAACCAGAACAAAACCAGAACTAATCCAGGACTAAACCAGAACTAAACCAGGACTAAACCAGGACTAAATAAGTTCTAAACCAGGACTAAACCAGGACTAAACCAGGACTAAATAAGTTCTAAACCAGAACTAAACCAGAACTAAACCAGGACTAAACCAGGACTAAACCAGGACTAAACCAGAACAAAACCAGAACTAATCCAGGACTAAACCAGGACTAAATAAGTTCTAAACCAGAACTAAACCAGGACTAAACCAAGACTAAACCAGGACTAAACCAGGACTAAACCAGAACAAAACCAGAACTAATCCAGGACTAAACCAGAACTAAACC